>CM035414.1:73177130-73182130 GCA_020310875.1 Ceratopteris richardii
GCATGCCCTTCATTCGGATTTGGTTAATACAATTTTGATCTTAGACTATCCTAGAGGATATGGCAGTTAGAAAGAGAATCACCTTTTTGACTTTTCAAAGAAGCACATGGGGAATAGAGCTTAGCCTATAAATAGAAGCTCATTTTTGTAAGGAGGGGGCTTTTGGTCGACGTGCTCTCATGTAATATTTCTTATCAATGGAAGAAGGCTCTCATTTACTCCAAGAATATTTACATTTACATGTATTGTGTCTTTGTGAGTGTGTGAGAGTGTTGTGTGTGTGTGTGTCTATGCATGTCTCTCCTTTGTGTGAGTAGAGTAGTTGCATTTGCTTGTATTTTCTTCATGAACTAGGATCCTTGACTCCCTATTCTCCTCGTTTTCAAGCATGTGGCAGAGCATGGGGCTGATGCCAATGGCTTGAACATGTTGGAGATAGGGATGGATGAGAGAAGAGTCACTCTTGAACTTCCTTCTTGCTTCCATGCAAGGTGGTGAGGGTTCTTGGTCATTCCTTGCTACAACCTCAACAATATACATATATATATACATATACATATACATATACATATACATATACATATACATATACATATACATATACATATACATTTACATATACATATACATATACATATACATATACATATACATATACATATACATATACATATACATATACATATACATATACATATACATATACATATACATATACATATACATATACATATACATATACATATACATATACATATACATATACATATACATATACATATACATATACATATACATATACATATACATATACATATACATATACATATACATATACATATACATATACATATACATATACATATAGATAAACATATACATCTACGTATATGCATAGATATACATATACAAATACATAAACATATACATCTACATATACATATACATATACATCTACGTATACATATACATATACTTACACATATAAATATACATATACATATACGTATATGTATACATATAAATATACATATACATATACGTATACATATACATATACATATATGTATACATATACATATATGTATACATATACATATACGTATACATATACATATATGTATACATATACATATACGTATACACATACATATACATATACATATACATATACATATACATATACATATACATATACATATACATATACATATACACATACATATACACATACATATACACATACATATACATATACATATGCATATACATATACATATACATATACATATACATATACATATACATATACATATGCATATACATATACATATACATATACATATACATAAACATATACATATACATATACATATACATATTACTATATATATACATATACATGTGCATATGCATATGCATATACATATGCATATGCATATGCATATACATGTACATATGCATATGCATATGCATATGCATATACATATACATATACATATACATATACATATACATATACATATACATATACATATACATATACATATACATATACATATACATATACATATACATATACATATACATATACATATACATATACATATACATATACATATACATATACATATACATATACATATACATATACATATACATATAAATATACATATACATATACATATACATATACATATGCGTATACATATACGTATACATATACGTATACATATACGTATACATAAACGTATACATAAACGTATACATATACATATACGTATACATATACATATACGTATACATATACATATACATATACATATACATATACATATACATATACATATGCATATACATATACATATACATATACATATACATATACATATACATATACATATACATATACATATACATATACATATACATATACATATACATATACATATACATATACATATACATATACATATACATATACATATACATATACATATACATATACATATACATATACATATACATATCCATATACACATACACATACATATACATATACATATACATATACATATACATATACATATACATATACATATACGTATACATAAACAAATACATATACATATACATATACAGATACATATTCATATACATATACATATACATATACGTATACATAAACAAATACATATAGATATACATATACAGATACATATTCATATACATATACATAAACATATACATATACATATACACATACACATACACATACATATACATATACATATACACATACATATACATATACATATACATATACATATACATATACATATAAATATACATATACATATACATATACATATACATATACATATACATATACATATACATATACATATACATATACATATACATATACATATACATGTACATATACATATACATATACATTTACATGTACATATACATATACATATACATCTACATATACATATACATATACATATACATATACATATACATATACATATACATATACATATACATATACATATACATATACATATACATATACATATACATATACATATACATATACATATACATATACATATACATATACATATACATATACATATACATATACATATACATATACATATACATATACATATACATATACATATACATATACATATACACATACATATACATATACATATACATATACATATACATATACATATACATATACATATACGCATACATAATCATATACATATACAAAGACATATACATACACATATACATACACATATACATATACATACACATACACATACACATACACATACACATACACATACACATACACATACACATACACATACACATACACATACACATACACATACACATACACATACACATACACATACACATACACATACACATACACATACACATACACATACACATACACATACACATACACATACAAATATACATACACATACACATACACATACACATACACATACACATACACATATACATACACATACACATACACATACACATAGACATATACATATACATATACATATACATATACATATACATATACATATACATATACATATACATATACATATACATATACATATACATATACATATACATATACATATACATATACATATTGTTGGCAGTAGCCAGAGGCATAGAAGACGTGGAAGCATGTAAAGACAGAGCAGGGAGTCAGCCGAATCAATTTGTCAAAGATTTATGTTTTATAAATATTCTTCAAAACCTCCAAGAGTGATTTTCATCACTATTGTAACATATGTAACATAGAAAAACCCTTTTTGTAATTTATAGCTCCATTTTGTGCAAGCCGAGGAGTCCTCAAGCTTGAGGAGCTTAGGTAGAATTAGCGTACCATTTTTGGTTATTTTTAGACACCGTTTACCCTTTCAAATAGCATCTAGGACCTATTTTTTAACTATGCCGGTCACTAGATGTGAAACCGGTCAAAACTAGTCTAGAATCTATAAAAAGAGCTAGAGAGCTCATTTTTGAGGTTACTTAGTGTTATCTTGTTTGAGTAGAGAAGAGCTTAGACCTATTTTGAGCTTGTAAGAGTGTTCTTGAGTAATAGAGTTGATTTCTCACCTTCCATTGTGTCTTGCTTGTCTTTTCGTAGTGTGTGTGTATGAGCGTGTGCATCTCTATGCTTCTCACCTTCACTCTCACTTCATCTCACATTCACGATCTTCATATCACTCCTATCTCTTCTGCGGATTGACATTAAGGAGGTGGAGCTTCTTAACGTGGTTCTCACCATTGTGCTAGAGAAACCAAATTTGGCGCCGTTGCCGGGGATCGAGTCTATAACGAATGTGTGATGGTAAGAGTATAGCAAGAAGTGGTGTTGGAAGGTAAAAATTTCAGTTTTTGTTGTTGTTTTTACTTAGTTTTTAGTGTTTTTCACGTCCCCCACACTCCATCTTCATCACCGCATCATCATCTTCAACTCCAAAAAAATCAAAAAATTCACCATATCCACCCATTCTCCTCATTTCCCCTCATTTGTGCATGTGCGAGAGAGAGAGAGAGCTTTTGTGCTTGTGTGTACTTGTGTGTTTTTGAGTTTTCTTGCAGGTAAAGAGCTCCAGTGCATCAGGAAAGCTGCAAAAAGGTAAGAAATGTACTCTCTGTCAGAAATTTCCGACTGTGTCAGACCATCGCGATGGTCTGCAAAGTTTGGAATTTGAGGTAGGCGACCACACCAGCGTGTAGGCGACCCTTGCGCATCTAGGAATCCATTGTTGCATTTGCAAAATTCATACTTTGGTGGACCATCGCGTTTGGCTCAGACCATCGCGATTGTGTCACACCATCACGATTGGCTAACGCGATCGCGACGGCTCGGCCGGACCATCGCGACGGTCTCGCACCATCGCGACGGCTCAGTTGAGCCATCGCGACGGTTCACTTGGACCATCGCGACGATCCCGTCGATCCCACACCATCGCGATTGGCTCATGCCATCGCCACGATACTGCCACATGTCAAGTCAGACCATCGCGATTGCTCAATAGCCACGCCATCGCGACGAGACCCTTACACCATCGCGACGACTCAAACTTTGGACCATCGCGATTGGCTCACGCCATCGCATCTGTGACCATCGCGACGGTTCACTTCGGACCATCGCGACTGTTCATGTTGACCGTTGACTGACGCCATCGTGATTGTCCACCAATCGAGCCATCGCGATGGTTCATTTTCAGACCATCGTTATCATCCATTTCACGGCATCGCAACAGTTCACTCCATCGGACCATCCCGATTGTGCCACACCATCACGACGGTTCCCCTGAACCATCGCAACAATCCCAGACCATCGCGATCATCTCAGACCATCGCGATTGCTCACCCCAAACACAAATTTTAGGGTTTCAATTCTTGACCAATTTTGGGGCTAT
>CM035414.1:73187130-73274630 GCA_020310875.1 Ceratopteris richardii
CTGACTGTCAGTGAAGATGGTGGTGGCAGAAGACTGGCCAACACCCAAATCAGCCATAAGGCGTCTGAGCCACACACACTCAACAGTCGCTGTGAAAGCTGCCCTATACTCAGCCTCACAACTGGAAGTGGCCACAGTAGGCTGCTTCTTGCTCAACCAAGATATACATGAGCTACCAAGCATGAAGCAAAAACCACTGGTGGACACACGAGTGTCATAGCAACCAGCCCAATCTGAGTCAGAAAAAGCATGCAAATCTGGCGGTAGTGATCCCCCCTTGGGATAAAACAACCCAAGTAGCCGAGTACCACTCAAGTAGCGAAAGATGCGCTTAACCGCTTTCCAATGCGTGACTCCTGGGCAATGCATAAACCTGCTCATCTGTGAGACAGAAAACTGAATATCTGGCCGAGTAATGCATAAGTAAATCAAGCATCCAACAGCCCGTTGATAGAGAATAGCATCAAATGCATCTCCAGCATCATGAAGACTCAATCGTAAACCTGTCTCCATAGGAGTGGCAATAGGCTTACAGTCTTCAAGGCCAAAACGCTGCAATAATGTGTCAATATATTTCGTTTGACACAAAGCCATTCCACCATCAACTTGCATAAACTGAATGCCCAAATAGTGATGCAAATGCCCCAAATCAGACATCTCAAATGAGGCATGCAAATCAGCCTTGAAATCAGCAATATGCTTCTCAAGAGGACCAGTGAGCAGCATGTCGTCTACATAGACAACAATGATCAAAAGCACATCATTAGCACGCTTAACATATAAGGTGCTTTCAGTTGGACTGTTCTCAAAACCATGTGCAATCAGATAGGCATGTATTTTCTCATACCAAGCACGTGGTGCTTGCTTTAAACCATATAATGCCTTCTTTAACCTGCACACCTGGTTTTCATGCCCTTTCTGCACAAAGCCACGGGGCTGAAAAACATACACTTCTTCATGCAAGTCACCATTCAGAAATGTTTTTTTAATGTCCAACTGATGTACATTCCAACCATGATGGGCTGCAACTGCACAAATGCTCCGAACAGTAGTCATACGGCATGTAGGTGCAAAGGTCTCATCAAAATCAATGCCTCTTTCCTGTGCATAACCCTTTGCAACAAGCCTAGCCTTATACCTGTCAACTGTACCATCAGGTTTACGCTTCAGCTTGTATACCCACTTAGTGCCAATGGCCTTCTTGCCAGGAGGCAAGTCACATAAAGACCATGTACCATTCTTCATTATAGCATCATATTCAGATTGCATAGCAGCCATCCAAGTTTTTGAATTTTGTGCTTCATCAAAAGAAACAGGCTCATTCTCATCACAGAGACTAGATGCAGCCATAGCATAGCAATCTGATGCAAAGGAGGTACTATGAGAGCCTGAACGAGTACGATATGACAAAGGTGCATCTAATTTGCTGTCATGCAAAGTCTGCACCAGCCATTTTGGCATAGTTTTTGCCTGTTCAATATCAGCTCTCTCATCAACAAGTGCATCATGTAAATCTGCATCAGAAATGGAATGATATGCATCATCATATGTGTTGGGGGTTTTCTTGGACGTGAGTTTGAGGGTTTGTAGGGGAAAAAAGAAGAAGAATAAGAGACGAAATAACTCAGACAAGCTTCTACAGAAACACCTTTGAACCTTTGAACCTTGAGTTTTTTATTACAATAGAAGGCTTATACTATTTCATTCAATCCAAGTTAATACTCGGGGCGCAATTACAATGAGTGCTCAATCATAAAAGATTAATTATCTCAGAATCTCCCAGCAGCCGGCCTCTTCTGCACTAGTCCTTCACTTGTTTCCAGCTTCTCCTTGTGCACACCTTGCACTAAGCTTCCACGAGCTGAGGGACTAATCTCTTTTGGGCCTGATCGCGGAGAGAGACTTTTGGGATTCGTCCCTTGCTTCGCACTCTCTCCACCTCCTTTAGCTTCACTTCTTGCAATCTTCACCTTCTGCAGTCGACACACACCAGTGACTCCTTACTTCTCTCTTTCTTCCTCCTCTTTCAGTGTCCAAGAATAGCCTTTTGTCTCTCTTTTGTTGAGTCCGCCGGTTCGCGCACTCTAACTGTAATACAATCTTGGTGCCCTTTCAATGTCCCAAGATTGTCTTTTGAACTGGTCCTCAACGACTCGCTACTTTGTCCTGTAGTGACTTTAGAACAAGAGTGACTTTTAAAATAAAATTTTGATTGGGCGGCCCTATTTCCACCTTTGCGTACGCGGCCTTCCATACCTTCACCTTTCCTTTTAATTCTTTACTTTTGCACCTTAAGATTTTAAATTCATCCTTTGAACCTTAAGAGAAAAAATACTTTGCACTTTAGTTTCAACCGGTTAGGGCTCTACAGATGCCCACCACCTAAAGATCTCTCCGTCCCGGAGAGACAACAGCAATACAAAACTGAAAAATTGCAAAGACACAAACATGAAAACAACGAAACTGAGGCAAGAAAAGAGGTAAAGGGTGTGTATATTATTTAGTTAAGAAAAAGTATAAGGCACCCTACAAGAATTATTGAGAAATCAAAGGGAGGAGAAAATTATTGACAAAGCGATAATGGAATCTAAGAGCAATTATTATGAAAGGGATGATCAAGTTATTGAGACTGTGGATGGCAAATTATTGTGCAGGGTGATTGAGATTCTCAGCCGAGGTTGATGGAGAGGGGGGCAAAGAAGCAGAAGCTTGTTCAATCATATGCTGTAGCGAACTAAGGCATTGCCTAAGATTATCCCTTTCCCTACGGATACGTCTGCATACAGCATTAGCACAAAGCCCTAAGTTAGAGCGATTCTGAAAATCTTCTAAGGCTTTCAACGCAGAGTCGGCCATATCGCGATAATGATCTCTCTCTGCTTTGAGCAAGCGCGCTGTTTCGTTGAGCGAGTGCCATTGTGAATTGGCCATGCGATTGATGTTTTCAATTGTTGAGATATATTGTTGATGAACCGAAGCGGCTACTGATACGGAATCCAAGGAAATCTGGGAGGCCTGAGCATTGCCGAGAGTGACGACACTCGCGTCCTGTAGTAATTGCAAAAAGGAAGGGGTTGATGGGAGGTCAAATTGCGGAGGAGGAGTGGCCGTTGGAGCAGGAGGGGGAGGGGAAGGGGGAATAACCGGCGGAGGAGGAGGAAGGGTTGTAGTGGAAGATGGATTGGGAAGGGAAGGATTGGGGGAGGGAAGTGGTTGACTGACAGGGATATTAATGATAGGGGGTGAGGTGGAATCCGGGGGAAGTGGGGGCATACAGGTGTTTTGAGGGTTGAGCTGTGTTTGAATGAGTGGCTTGAAAGCTAAAGAGAGGGGAGGTCTAGGTATAAGGGGAGGGGTAGGCATGGATGGAGAAGTGGTAGATGCAAGAGGAATAGGGGAAGAAGATTGGGGAGGGAAGGAGGGGACATCAGGGGGTGCGGATGCGGGTGTCGATGCGGAAGCTGAGTCAATTGAGATTAGAAGGGGGGAGGGAGATTGAGCAATGGACGGTAGCCCAGGGTTGGTAGGGAGATAAGCAACATTGTGGGCAGATTGTGCGGGAATGTGATAGAGCCAAGCTAAGAAGGGTGCAGAATAGATGGAAAATGCATGAGAGCCTCTAGAGATAGCCTCGCGGAGTCGACGGGAGTGCAAAGTCAAGGAACTATAAATGAGGGTTGCGTAAGGGTAAGGATGGCTATGGAGAAAGCAGAAAAGCGGATCCGCAATACAAATATCTGACCAGGGAAGCGAAGAAGTGGGACTACGCAGTAAGAAGAAAAAGATGAACGCATTGAGAATGGTGGTCGTGCGGAGGGAAAACCTAGCATTACTTTGAAAGTGAGTGGTACAAAAGTCAATAGTAGCCGAGGCGGACAATCCAAAGTATAGGAAAGGGGAAGCACTAAAATGTAAGAGGGAGGACCCAATACTGGTGGCAATGGCTGGGATGGAGATAGTGCCTGTTCTATAATGAGGGAAAAGGCGGATAGCTTCATAAACCTGTGTAAAATTGGATGGATTATTGAAGAAAACGTTGGCCAAGCCCCACAAGCCCGCCTGCTGAAGATCTTCAATGGAAAACATTTGACGAAGGGCAATGGTAGGTAGGGATAAATGCATACGGATTTGCAGGTTTAAGTCAGGTGGAAGAAACAGGCGCATATAATCCCCGGTTGGCGAAGATGGGTGTGAGGAATGAGACACAGATGGGGAAAGAGACGGGGGGTGAGGGATGGGAGGAGGGGAATAAAGGTCGGTGGAATCAGAGTGTATGGAATAAATAGGAAGGGCAAGAAGGGCTGGAGGAGGAGCCGAGTGCGATGCATCTGGCGGGGGGGGTGTTCTGCCGAGGGAGTAGGTTGATTTGGATGGCCGGAGGGAAGCGCAGATGTGGGAGAGGATTGATTGTGATGGTTGGGAGGAAATTCGGACGGTGGAGTATGTTGAGTGGAATGGTTTGTAGGCAGTGCGGGCGGCGTGGGTTCTGAAAGATCACCCGGAGCGGAGGGGTCGGCCATAGTTGTCGACGAAGAAGGGCGCGTGTAGTCGTTTGCAGGCGAATAGTGCGAATAGTGCTGTATTGAGGAGTGGGTGGTGGCTGCGGCGAGGCAGAGGGGGAGATGGCGGAGTGTGGGCGCAAGGCGAGGGGGAGGGTGGTGGGGGAGATGAGTGGGGGCTGAAGGGAAGGGTTGCGGGGTGAGAGTGGGGGGGCTGAGAGTGGGGTGGCTGCAGGGTAATTTAGCGGGGTGGCTGAGGGGAAGGGTGGGGGTGGGCGCTTCCGTGGCTGAGGGAGTGACGGAGGGGGCGTTGGAGGGGGTTGATGGGGGGGGGCGTTGTGGGATGCAGAGGGGGTGACGGAGGGGGATGGAGGGGGTTTGAGGGGGGTGATGGAGGAGGTTGGAGGGGGGTGGGCGCTGCGAGGTGCCGAGGAGGGGGGTGAGGGGGGTGGGCGCTTAGGGGTGCCGAGGGGGTGACGGAGGGGGATGGAGGGGGTTGGCGGGGGGTCGAGGGGGTGATGGAGGAGGGTGGAGGGGGGTGAGGGTTGGGCGCTGCGGGGTGCCGAGGGGGTGACGGAGGGGGATGGAGGGGGTGATGGAGGGATGATGGAGGGGGTTCGAGGGGGGTGATGGAGGAGGTTGGAGGGGGGTGGGCGCTTCGGGGTGCCGAGGAGGGGGGTGAGGGGGATGGAGGGGGTGATGGAGGGATGATGGAGGAGGTTGGTGGGGGGGTTTGGAGGGGGTGAGGGGGGTGGTCGCTGCGGGGGGCCGAGGGGGTGACGGAGGGGGATGGAGGGGTTGGCGGGGGGTGATGGAGGAGGGTGGAGGGGGGTCGAGGGGGTGATGGAGGAGGGTGGAGGGGGGTGAGGGGGGTGGGCGCTGCGGGGTGCCGAGGGGGTGACGGAGGGGGATGGAGGGGGTGATGGAGGGATGATGGAGGGGGTCGAGGGGGGTGATGGAGGAGGTTGGAGGGGGGTGGGCGCTGCGGGGTGCCGAGGAGGGGGGTGAGGGGGATGGAGGGAGTGATGGAGGGATGATGGAGGAGGTTGGTGGGGGGTTTGGAGGGGGTGAGGGGGATGGTCGCTGCGGGGTGCCGAGGGGGTGACGGAGGGGGATGGAGGGGTTGGCAGGGGGTGATGGAGGAGGGTGGAGGGGGGTCGAGGGGGTGATGGAGGAGGGTGGAGGGGGGTGAGGGAGGTGGGCGCTGCGGGGTGCCGAGGGGGTGACGGAGGGGGATGGAGGGGGTGAGGGAGGGATGATGGAGGAGGTTGGTGGGGGGGTTTGGAGGGGGTGAGGGGGGTGGTCGCTGCGGGGTGCCGAGGGGGTGACGGAGGGGGATGGAGGGGGTTGGCGGGGGGTGATGGAGGAGGGTGGAGGGGGGTCGAGTGGGTGATGGAGGGGTATTGGAGGGGGTTGGAGGGGTTTGATGGGGGGGCGTTGTGGGGTGCAGAGGGGGTGACGGAGGGGGATGGAGGGGGTGATGGAGGGATGATGGAGGGGGTTCGAGGGGGGTGATGGAGGAGGTTGGAGGGGGGTGGGCGCTGCGGGGTGCCGAGGAGGGGGGTGAGGGGGATGGAGGGGTGATGGAGGGATGATGGAGGAGGTTGGTGGGGGGGTTTGGAGGGGGTGAGGGGGGTGGTCGCTGCGGGGGGCCGAGGGGGTGACGGAGGGGGATGGAGGGGTTGGCGGGGGGTGATGGAGGAGGGTGGAGGGGGGTCGAGGGGGTGATGGAGGAGGGTGGAGGGGGGTGAGGGGGGTGGGCGCTGCGGGGGGCCGAGGGGGTGACGGAGGGGGATGGAGGGGTTGGTGGGGGGTGATGGAGGAGGGTGGAGGGGGGTCGAGGGGGTGATGGAGGAGGGTGGAGGGGGGTGAGGGGGGTGGGCGCTGCGGGGTGCCGAGGGGGTGACGGAGGGGGATGGAGGGGGTTCGAGGGGGGTGATGGAGGAGGTTGGAGGGGGGTGGGCGCTGCGGGGTGCCGAGGAGGGGGGTGAGGGGGGTGGGCGCTTAGGGTGCCGAGGGGATGATGGAGGGGGTGATGGAGGGGTATTGGAAGGGGGAGGTAGTCGAGGGGGTAGGAGGGCTTGGAAAGCTTTCTGGTGAGGGGGTAGGTTTCTTCTTCCTGTTTCCACAACGGATTCCTGTACCAAGGCTGAGACGGGGATCACGCTCATCGATCGATCAGAGAGCACTTTTGCAGACAGCTTAACTCTTCCAGCAATGATGAGGATGCAAGATTGCAGATACGCGGGGAGCGATGATGAATGAGAAGTCACATTATATAGCAAGGGGAAACGAAGAAGGACCTCTCAGAAGTGAATGGATCAGCATAAAAGAGTTTCCAAAAGAGTGGAGAAGCAAACTTTAATTAACATCCGCTCAAGAAGTGAACAAAGATAGGGGTATGATTGAAAGTAGTTTGCAGATTTAAAGGCCATCCAAAAAAAATGGCACTCAAAAATAATTTATGTAATTAATGAAATTAAAGAACAAGGAAAAATGCACCAAAAAGAGAAAATTCGTGAGCATTTTTGCTTATTAAATGTACCTGGAAACAAAATAATTGAAAAATGCAATGTTTATGTCTTTTGGTGGTACCCCTTGAGTCTGGAGATGTTTACCAAGGGTAGAGTGTTGCCAGCCAGTGTTTCCAATTGCACAGCACCCCACTGCAGCATCTTCGTAATGCGAAAAGGCCCTTCCCATTGAGGGATCCATTTCCCTTGGGTTTGATTATAAATTTGTGGCATGTGTAATAGAGCTAAATCACCTGGCTTCAAGTTGTGGTGCCATAAATTTCTGTCATGAGCCTCCTTTCTTTTTATCTGAGTCTCTATCAAATGTTTGGTTGCAAGTAGACGAATCTCCTCCACTTTATGTAGTGCTCCTAACCTCTGAGAGATATCACAATCCTTCTTTCCCTGCATGAATGCTATCTTAGGTGATCCGTGTAAAAATTCAAAGGGCTCGATAGGTAATATGCCATAGACCAATTGGAATGGGGAATATCCAGTGGCCTCTTTGTAGGCTAACCTGTATGCCCAAAGTGTACCTAGGTACGCAATGCCCCATGAAGTGGGTTGCAACATACACTCCTTTCTTAACATTGCAATTAGAACCTTATTTGTAGACTCAGCCTGTCCATTTGCTCGTGGATAGTAAGCACAAGAGGTCCTATGAAGAATTCTATACCTGTTGAAGATTTCTTGCAGGACTTTATTGACAAAATGGGTACCTTGATCAGTACAAATTTCAAGTGGACAACCAAACCTGCAAATGATGTTACTATAAATGAAATCAGCAACAGTTTGGGCAGTGCAATCTGCGGAGGCAATAGCTTCAGCCCACTTTGTTGCATAATCTGTAGCTATCAGGAGATATTTTTCTCTTTTTGGAAAAGCGGGAGGGTAGATGGGCCCTACAAAATCTAGCCCCCACTTCTCAAATGGTTGCTAGGAGGTGGAAATAACCAAGGGGTTATTTCTCTGCTTTGTTGGCTTAGGTCCACACCTTTGGCAAATATCACATGCCTTACCCCATTCCTCTGCATCCCTGAAAAGTGTAGGCCACCATAGACCCGCATCCAGTATCCTCTGACTCATAATATGTTCTGGGAGGTGCCCACCACCTGTTCCTTCATGTGCAGAGTGAAGGACTTCCCTCACTTCTTCTTCTTCCAAACACTTCCTGAACCGATCATCTTTGCTTTGTCTGTACAATTTATCTTGGATGAAGGTATATGGTCTACTCTTGATTAGGAGGCTCTTCTTTTGTACAGCACTAGCCTTTTCTGGATACAATCCAGTTTTAATAAAATTTTTAATGTCGTAATACCAACCTTGAGCTTTCACAGCAAACAGATGAGCATTTGGAAAGTCATCATTGATTCCACTAGTTTGAGTCATCATATTTATTCTGGATAGGTGATCCGCCATGACATTGTCTTTCCTGGTTTATGGACTACAGAAAAGTCGAACTCTTGGAACAACAATAACCACCTCCATATTCTACCGGTGGCCTGGGGTTTGTTGAGTAGGTACTTTAGTGGTTGGTGATCTGATATAATAATAAATTTTACCCCTAGTAAGTAATGACGGAATTTTTGGACAGCAAAGACCATTGCTAGGGCTTCCCTTTCAGTAGTACTGTAATTCCTCTCAGCCTTGGTCAAGATTCTACTTGCATATTGAAATGGTCTGTCCACTTTAAATTCTTCACTGGGTTGGGTCAAAACTGCCCCTACTGCATATGCGGTGGCATCGACATGTATATGAAAGATTTTTGACCACTCAGGTGTGACCAAGATAGGAGCACTCACCAACCTTGACCGCAATGTCTGATATGCCTTTTCCTCCTCTTCTTCCCATTTGAAAGGTACTTCTTTACCTGTAAGTCTAGTTAGAGGTCTAGCTATCTCTGCATACATTTTTATAAACCTTCTATGATAACCGGTATGCCCCAAGAAACTCTGGATCTCTTTAGGAGATTTAGGTTTAGGTAACTTTAATATAGAAAGAATTTTGTCAGGATCTGGGGCCATACCTTTAGCCGATACCACATGTCCTAAAAGGGTTCCTTCTGTCACAAGGAAATGACATTTATTTGGATTGAGCTTTAACTTAGTTTCTCTGCATCTTTGGAAAATATTCTGCAGCTGCCTCAAGTGCTGGTCCAAACAATCTAGATGAGTTTCCTTGTGAGATCCTGAAAATGAAGAGAAGTCATCCATGAAGATTCTAAGTGATTCCAGCAATAGGGGGCCAAAAATGAGATTGACCGTTCTGTTAAAGGTGGCTGGGGCATTTCTGAGCCCAAAAGGCATTTTTACATACACATATGTTCCCCAAGGTGTGATAAAAGCAGTCTTTTCACGATCCTCTGGATGTATTGATATTTGATTATAGCCATTGAATCCATCCATAAAACTATATAATGCATGCCCAGCCACTTCTTCAATGACCTATTCTGCAAAAGGCATAGGGAACCCATCTGGAATGGTCACCTTGTTGAGAGCTCTAAAGTCAACACAAATTCTGATTTTATTAGTATTCTTCTTCGGTACTATAACCATAGGTGAGAGCCACTCTGAGTGTTCTATAGGAATGATGATTCCTGCATCTTCCATCTTTTGGATTTCCACATAGACAACTTCGGCATACTTAGGATTAAGTCTATAACTCCTTCCTCTGATGGGTCTGGCTCCATCAACCAGGGGAATTCTGTGCTCTCCATAAGATGCACGCACTCCTTCTAAGTCTTTATAATGCCAGGCAAAAACATCTGCATACTGGGTCAAGAATGATTTTACCTTTTTCATGAGCTCTGGGTGGCTCCACAACCAAGTGGCCACCAGAACTGGTTGATTATTGTTTTGAGTGCATAAGTGTATTTCTTGGACCGGATTTCTTGTTACCATATTATCTCCATGTGCAATAGTTTCCTTGTCCTCTTCTACTAGCTTTTCGTGCATTGCTTCATAAGCAGGGGTATTTTGGACTTCGATGTGTTCCTCCTTGTCCTGCATCCATCCTGCAGGGATTTCTTGAATTGGGAAAGAACATTCAACCTCAGAGTTTTTTACCTTGTCTTTAGCTTTAGAAACTTCGTTTTCCGTTGTTGACACATCCTCCTCCACTTTGTATTTGAGGGGTATTTTCCTGCCCCTTCTGTGGTCAGTGATGGGCTCTCCCAATCCATCAACCTGGACCTTTTCCTTGTCTTCATCATAATCTTCAGTCGTGCTAGGATTATCAAGAAAAATTCCAAAACAAGAGGAAGAGTTGCCTGCTTGGAGCCAACTTAGAATATCCTCTTCTTCCTCAAAATCTATTTGGGGTTGATCCTCCGCTTCTGTTTCCATGCAAATGCTCACTGTTTGCATCATACTCGTGTTTCCTTGATTGTCTGGGCCTTCTTCTAAATGAATTTGTGTCAGCTCCTGCCCTTTCTTTTGTACCCACATAGTGTCTTTACCCCAATCATGAATGACACTGGCATGCCTCAGCCAAGGTCTTCCAATTAAGAGAGGAAATCCTCCTTCAACCTGGGGCAATCTTAAAACCACAAAATCTAGAATGAATATATTACCTTGTACTTCAAGTGGAACTTTTGGGATTACCCCTAAGGGCCTTACTTTGCTCTGATCTGCCAAAGTAACCGTGAAATTTGCAGGTCTTGAAGGGTGGAGTCCAATCCTTTTCATGGTATGTTCAGGCATCAAGTTAATGCCAGAACCACCATCTACAATAACACCTTGAAATTCGTGACCCTTGATTGATATTGTAAGCCGAGGACTTTTATAATCCGTAAGGGGTGCTTCCCCCCTAATTATCCCTTTATGTAAAATAGCAGTCTTGGCCACTAAGCTTGTAGTAGAAGCCTCATCAATTATCTGCAATAATTCTGACCTGAATTTCCCGTCCATATTTATTAAATAAAAAATACTAACCTCCTTCTTCATTGAGTTGAGTAGTTTTGAGGCCTCTGACTCTTTAAGAGAGTGAGCTTCGTTTGCTCTGCCAAACTCTTCTTCAGCCCTGTTAAAGGCATGCCCAATGGCTTCACTGGTGCCTGCACTTGTGGTGGCTTTGTCTTCAATTGCAACTCTGTCCTTGTCCAATCCTTTAATTATGGATTCTTGATTTTCTACCACTTTTGTTGTTCCCTTGCTTCTTGTCTGTACTACAAAAGATTCGAGTTCTTCTAATTGTACCACTCTAGTAGAGGGTGAGGGTTCATTCACCTGAGGTAATGTTTCCTCCTTGAATACAGAGATCATTTGGAGATGGGGTCCGGAAGTAGAGGCTTGATTCTTAGGACAACGGTTTGTATAGTGATCCCTGGCCTCTGGACAGTTCCTGCAAGGAGGTGCATTTTTTGGGAGGGTGCACCTAGATTGGTAGTGCCCACATTCTCCACATCTGAAGCAAATAATTGGCCTTCTAGGCCCATTTGCAAAGTTAGTTCTCGGTCTAGGATTATAGTTATTACCTTGGTTTGCTGCTGGTGGCAAGAGCCCTCCTTGTGTCCAGTATGTCGTTGTCGGCATTCCCCTTACTTGGCATTCATGGGCCTCATGCCCAATCTTCCTGCATAATTGACAAGTCACATTTAGCATAGGACATTCACTTACTATGTGCCCTTGCTTGCTGCACATGGAGCACTAGAGTCCGTTTTTAATGCCGCCTCCTTTGAGTTCTTGCAATTCCTGTCTCAGCTGAGCTAGTTCTTCTGCTTGGGCTTCCTCTTCCTTTTGGAGCTTGAGGGCTTCAATCTCTTTTCTCAGCTGAGTTATAGCAGTCTCCTCCTCTGTGTAAGGCTTATTCCTTTTCAAGCCTTCCAGCTCCCTTCTTAACTGGATCACTGGGTCCTCCACTTCTGTACCATAGGTTGGTTGAGAAGAGGTTGCACCATATTGGTACCTTATCTGTTCCAAGCGTGTGGCCGTATTGATGAACTCCTCAACAGAGGCAGTAGGTAGCACTATTTTATTTTGCATTGGGTGACCACAGGTAGAGGTTTGGCTAACCACTTCTTGACAAAGAAGTCGTGTGGTGGATCCGGTAGTTTAGCCATTAGTGCTTTGGCCCTGGTCACGAACTCTGGGAACTTTTCTCTTGGACCCAATTTCAAGTTTTCCAACTCTTCTATAATGATCTCAGCCGTGTTGCCATGCTGAAACTGATTTTTGAAAGCCTCTTTCATCAAATCCCAAGAGGTAAAGTGATTTTCAGCAAATTGGCTAAACCACTTGTCTGCCAGACCTTCCAATGTGGCGGGGAAGAGTATCAAGAAAGCATCTTCCCTACCCATTAGACCTCTAGTCTTGCATAATGCAAGAAATCTTCGAATGTGCTCATCTGGGTCCTCATGGGCTAAACCTCTGAAAGAGGGAAATTTTATGTTTAATCGGGAGAGTAAAGTTTCTAGGTCCACCTGTCCTGCCATGCTTCCTACCGATGAAGTCGATGAAAGTGGACTTGATGATCTTCTGTTCGCCTTTCTTCTTGTCTGCTTGCACTTGACCCTCAAGGTTTGTGACCGGGTCGCGGTCATGAGCTGTTCATAGTTCACCTGAAATGAGACACTTGATATACGTACTTACCTCACTGGAATAGATCTTCTCCTAGGCTCAAATCTCCTTGTAAGTCCCACCGTGCGTGCCAAATTTGTTGGGGGTTTTCTTGGATGTGAAGGAGTTTGAGGGTTTGTAGGAGAAAAAAGAAGAAGAATAAGAGACGAAATAACTCAGACAAGCTTCTACAGAAACACCTTTGAACCTTTGAACCTTGAGTTTTTTATTACAATAGAAGGCTTATACTATTTCATTCAATCCAAGTTAATACTCAGGGCGCAATTACAATGAATGCTCAATCATAAAAGATTAATTATCTCAAAATCTCCCAGCATCCGGCCTCTTCTGCACTAGTCCTTCACTTGTTTCCAGCTTCTCCTTGTGCACACCTTGCACTAAGCTTCCACGAGCTGAGGGACTAATCTCTTTTGGGCCTGATCGCGGAGAGAGACTTTTGGGATTCGTCCCTTGCTTCGCACTCTTTGCACCTCCCTTAGCCTCACTTCTTGCAATCTTCACCTTCTGCAATCGACACACACCAGTGACTCCTCACTTCTCTCTTTCTTCCTCCTCTTTCAGTGTCCAAGAATAGCCTTTTGTCTCTCTTTTGTTGAGTCTGCCGGTTCGCGCACTCTAACTGTAATACAATCTTGGTGCCCTTTCAATGTCCCAAGATTGTCTTTTGAACTGGTCCTCAACGACTCGCTACTTTGTCCTGTAGTGACTTTAGAACAAGAGTGACTTTTAAAATAAAATTTTGATTGGGCGGCCCTATTTCCACCTTTGCGTACGCGGCCTTCCATACCTTCACCTTTCCTTTTAATTCTTTACTTTTGCACCTTAAGATTTTAAATTCATCCTTTGAACCTTAAGAGAAAAAATACTTTGCACCTTTAGTTTCAACCGGTTAGGGCTCTACAATATGAAACCTGCAAAGGCTGAGAAGTTGCCTCATTAGGACCAGCGCTAGCCTGTCCACCTGTAAAAAGAGGCATCAAAGTATCATACATGTCTTTGGAGCTAACAGATGTCTCCTTAGTACATGAAAGCAATGGCTGAATAGCATCTTCCACAAAGACAACATCACGGCTAACCAGAATGTGTTTAGTCTGTGGATGATACAGACGATAGCCTTTACTTTCAAAACTGTACCCAACAAAAATACATTTTACTGCCTTATCATCCAATTTTCTGCGATGTTGTTCAGGCACTAATGCATATGCCAAACAACCAAAAACACGCAGATGAGCAACAGATGGCTTGCGGTCATGCCAAGCCTCATATGGAGTGATAGACTGCAACGCTTTCGTGGGACACCTGTTCAGTACATATGCTGCACACATGACAGCCTCAAGCCAGAAACTATGTGGTAAAGCCTGACTTTTGACCATGCACCTCGCCATCTCCATGAGTGACCTGTTCTTTCGTTCAGCAACTCCATTCTGTTGAGGTGTATACGGCACTGTACACTGGTGTTTTATCCCACGTACAACCAGAAATGCATTAAAATCTGAAGACATATATTCCCCCCCTCGATCAGAACGGAGGGTGCCCATTTTACATGTTGACAGATTTTCAGCCAAAACCAAAAACTGTTTGAAGCACATGAACACTTCGGACTTTGCTTTGAGTGGATATACCCATGCATGCCTGGAAAAATCATCAATGAAAGTCACGAAGTAAAGGTAATTTCCAAAAGAGGGTGTCTGCATAGGACCACATACATCACTATGTACAAGCTGCAATTTCTGCATAGCCCGAACTGAACCATCTTTTGGAAAGGAAGAACGCTGCATTTTGCCCAAAATACAGCCTTCACAAACATGTTTTCCAGGTGCCTCAAGTTTGGGCAAAGAGGACACCATTTCAGATTTCTGTAGGCGTAACAAACTAGCAAAATTCAGATGACCAAAGCGTGCATGCCAAAGCTTTGCATCTGACATAGCCTGAGAATCATGAACTGCACATGCCGAATCATTCACAGATTTTTCATAGTGTATGAGCTTATACAGCCCACGACATAAAATGCCAGAAGCAATAATCACATCGCCATTTGAGAGATCATGGACTGTACACCTGTCATCAACGAATTTCACAACCAAGCCAATCTTGGCTAATGCAGAAACTGATAACAGGTTCTTTTTGATCCCTAGCACAAATAAAGCATCTGACAAAGTGAAAGAACTACCATCAGCAGTAGTCAGAATGATCTTACCAACTCCCATAACAGGATAAGAGGAGTTATTGGCGCATGTGACAGTATTCCCTGTAGGGGCAGGCTCGAGTGAAGAGAGGAAACTGCGCTACGAGGTAATATGTTTGGTTGCCCCACTGTCAAAGTACCAAACATCTGAGTCTACTGCAGACATGCACTGATCATGAGAAGATGGGTCAAAACTGCAGACAGTAGTAAACGCCCATTCTTCTTCCTGCACAAGATTTGCAGACTCTGTTTTTGGTGTAGAGGCCTCTGCAACAACCATTCCAGCCTCTTTCTTCTTTGCCTCTTTAGCAGCCAGTTTTGGACAGTTCTTTATAATATGATCATTTCCTTTACAGTACTTGCAGAACAATTTCTGCTTTTCTGATTTCTTCTCATCTTTATCCTGGTTCTTCGATTGTGCAGCATTTGCAGATTTCTGCTTACTAGTAGAAGAGCTCCATTTTCCTTTGCCCTTCTGACTAGCCAGGAAAGCTTGATCTACAACACGCATAATGGACCTGTTCTGCCTGGACTGATCTTCTTGCAACAGAACAGAGACTAATTCCTCAAATGACAAGGCATTCGGATTGCCTTTCATCATCAATCGAAGAGTAGAGGCAAAACTCTGATATGAATCAGGCAGGCCATTCAGAACGGTCTGCACAAGTGAGCTATCTGGTATAACCTCATCAGCAGAAATCAATTGTTCCTTCAGGTCTTTGATCTTTGTAAGAAAACTATCCATCGAATCACCTTCATTCATGTGCTCACTCTCCAACTGTTTTCGGAGGTAAGCAACACGAGCCTCATTCCTAGCCTGGTACAAAGTGGTAAGTGTATCCCAAGCATCCTTTGCTGTTCTGCAAGAGCGAATGTGAGGAATAATGGCACGTTTGACAGACAAAGCTATCAATGCATGTGCCTGGGCATCTCTACCATCCCAACGAATCTGCTCTGCAGTAGGTGCAACAGAAACAGCAGCACGAACAGGAATCTACGGAATATCATCTTCGACACCATCTTCATCAGCTCCAACACCTGTATTTGCAGTACCTGTCATTACAGGTGTAACAGGACGTCTTTCAACACCCTGCACAATGTTCCACAATCCTTTTGCAACCAGTACATGTCGCATCATATAAGCCCATAATGGGTAGTTGGTACCATGCAACTTATCCTCAACAGCCAACATACGGAATACATCACTGCTTTCAGCCATGGCCGGTGACTAGAATACCTTGATGTAGAAAATTGACTGTATCTCAAAAAGTTGAACAGAACTGCCAAGACGAGTTCTGCTAGACCTGTAGCAGACTTCGAGACGCTTAAACTGGCGAACAGAAACTGGTATATAGCTTTGGCACAAAAGGACGAAATAGCGTGCACAAGCACTGTGATAGTGCGTCCGGAGGCCGAAACGAGCTCAGATCGCGATTTCGGCACCACAGAGCGAAGCAGTTTTGATCTTGGAAACACCCTGATTATGCTCACCAAATTTTGTGCGAATCTGAGACTGCAAACGGAGGAGTGTCGACAGCGCCCTAGAAGAAGCAACGACCTGCTCTGATACCAATTGTTGGAGTTAGACGTCTGCGGAAGCACGCAAACAGCACAAGGAAGAAGAAGAAGCTTGGAGCACAACACACAAGGCTGAATGTATTACTAGAGAATGTACAAAGATAAGTAGCCCATTAGGGCAATAGGCGTATATACAAGCCGGGGGAAAAAAACCTCCTAAAGAGGGAAAAAAGTGCCCCGGCGGTCCTAGAGTGTTCACACACATCACTACCTAAATATATCAACATGGCATAGCATGGGGCTGATGCCAATGGCTTGAACATGTTGGAGATAGGGGTGGATGAGAGAAGAGTCACTCTTGAACTTCCTTCTTGCTTCCATGCAAGGTGGTGAGGGTTCTTCGTCATTTCTTGCTACAACCTCAACAATATACATATACATATACATATACATATACATATACATATACATATACATATACATATACATATACATATACATATACATATACATATACATATACATATACATATACATATACATATACATATACATATACATATACATAGAAATCTACATATACATATACATATACATCTACATATACATATACATATACATAACATATACATATACATATACATATACATATACATATACATATACATCTACATATACATATACATATACATATACATATACATATACATATACATATACATATACATATACATATACATATACATATACATATACATATACGTATACATAATCATATACATATACATACACATATACATACACATATACATACACATACACATACACATACACATACACATACACATACACATACACATACACATACACATATACATACACATACACATACACATACACATACACATACACATACACATACACATACACATACACATACACATATACATACACATACACATACACATACACATACACATACACATATACATATACATATACATATACATATGGTTGGCAGTAGCCAGAGGCATAGAAGACGCGGAAGCATGTAAAGATAGAGCAGGGAGTCAGTCAAATCAATTTGTCAAAGATTTATGTTTTATAAATATTCTTCAAAACCTCCAACAGTGATTTTCATCACTATTGTAACATATGTAACATAGAAAAACCCTTTTTGTAATTTATAGCTCCATTTTGTGCAAGCCGAGGAGTCCTCGAGGTTGAGGAGCTTAGGTAGAATGAGCGTACCCATTTTGGTTATTTTTAGACACCGTTTACCCTTTCAAATAACATCTAGGACCTATTTTTTAACTATGCCAGTCACTAGATGTGAAACCGGTCAAAACTAGTCTAGAATCTATAAAAAGAGCTAGAGAGCTCATTTTTGAGGTTACTTAGTGTTATCTTGTTTGAGTAGAGAAGAGCTTAGAGCTATTTTGAGCTTGTAAGAGTGTTCTTGAGTAATAGAGTTGATTTCTCACCTTCCATTGTGTCTTGCTTGTCTCTTCATAGTGTGTGTGTATGAGTGTGTGCATCTCTATGCTTCTCACCTTCACTCTCACTTCATCTCACATTCACGATCTTCATATCACTCCTATCTCTTCCACGGATTGACATTAAGGAGGTGGAGCTTCTTAACGTGGTTCTCACCATTGTGCTAGAGCAACACCAAATTTGGTGTCGTTGCCGGGGATCGAGTCTAGGACGAATGTGTGATGGTAAGAGTATAGCAAGAAGTGGTGTTGGAAGGTAAAAATTTCAGTTTTTGTTGTTGTTTTTACTTAGTTTTTAGTGTTTTTGACCTCCCCCACACTCCATCTTCATCACCGCATCATCATCTTCAACTCCAAAAAAATCAAAAAATTCACCATATCCACCCATTCTCCTCATTTCCCCTCATTTGTGCATGTGCGAGAGAGAGAGAGAGCTTTTGTGCTTGTGTGTACTTGTGTGTTTTTGAGTTTTCTTGCAAGTAAAGAGCTCGAGTGCATCAGGAAAGCTGCAAAAAGGTAAGAAATGTACTCTCTGTCAGAAATTGCCGACTGTGTCAGACCATCGCGACCTTGTTAGATAAGCTTATTTGAGGTTGACATAGTTGGGACTAGAAAACTAGGGGGCAATCATTGAAGTTTTGGGCAAAGGTTAAGCGACCTTTAAGGCTCTATAAACTCACGTGCTTGATCATCCATTTGTGAAATTGGTCTATTATTGAATTTTTCCAGGTCTAGCAAGGGCAATCAAGGACAACCAAAGCAAGGCAGTGAGGAACGCGAAGCTTGGGAAGCACGACTTCTTGGGCATCAGGGCAACCAAAGCAACTGACTCGAGGTTGGAAGATTACTCAACCCCCTCAGTCAATTATTAGCTTAGGCTAAAACGGTAGCATTGTGGATTGGATTAACGATGATAGGAACTCATCAAGTGCAAGAGACTTAAATTTATCAAGTCTATGACTAAAGATAAAGGTGTGTGATACGAAAACCCTAAGGAAAAGAACCTAAGTCTGACGGAACGAGAACTCAAAAGTACCATAGAAAGTCGAATTCCTGACACATAAAGAGTTTTTTTGTAGTTTTGAGCTTGTATGAGAACTTTGTTGCAATAGAAGTGATTCCATTGTCTTACTCTCTTTGATCTTGCCGTGTGTGTGTGTGTGTGTATGTGTGTGCATGTTAGTGTGCTTCTCACTCACACATTTGTGCCTTCACTTGCTCGAGGTCTTCATACCATCCTCATGTCTTCCCGGATTGACATTAAAGGAGCTACTACTCATCACTGAGCTACACCTCCCTTCTTTTCCAAAGCAGAGTGTCCATCCGACCTCTCAACCTCAACCACAAAGGAGTCAACCACCATGAAGGAACCCAGACCGACGAGAACATCAGATGACACAAAGAGGAAAGCAGTGTCAGCATCACAAAGCAAGTGGCACAAGACAAATATGGGTGTCAAAAGGACAGAAAGCACCGACAGATTTCAACAATGCAGACAATGACAAGAAGAAGTCAAGGCAAAAGCAGATTCAATATTCAACACCTTCTCGACCTTCTTCTACGAACACGAACATTCGACAAATTTGGATCGCCAAGAAGTACCTAATGAATCGACCCACACCTATGCAGATTTGGGTACCCAAACAATGTATTATAGCTCAACCCTCAAGCCATGTAATATACACCCCTCGGAAATCTCTTCAACCCTCCATACCACCAAATCCAATATCATCTTTTGTCCCTCCGCAGAGACCCATCACCCGATCACAAACTCTTAGGAAGTGGATATCGAAACGTATCCAGAAGTCTTCTCCTAATCCATTTTCTAACATAACTCCCACCCCGACTAATCTACAACCATGTAATAACTCATTCACGACTGAACCTTGTAAAAATCCACACACTATAACCCAACGTCATCTGTAATAACACCTCATCAAGAAATGTATGCATCATCTGAAGCATGTAGGTGTCTAGAGACCTGCATTAGCTCTGTAAAAATCATTGCATCAATCACTTCACAGCACTTGGCTACACGGGTTACACATCGGTTATGGAAAGGGATTGCGGTCTCACTTTAATGGGATCATAATTAATTTCCATACTAATGTGTTAATCTTTTGTAGTAGATCTTTTCCATTAGCGCGTCAATCATCATGCAAACCGAAGAAGGACCATCTGAAGCTGGAACCAGTATACCTAGGGCTACTATTGGTGATTTACTTGCTGAGTCCCATTCGACGGCTCCATCGCCAGAATTTCAAGGTTTCCCAGGACCCATGCCTATTGATGATCCTCCTAGAGGGTATACTGAGAAGATTCATCGTAATTCTCACTAGTTTCAAGGGCTAGCAGGACTATTGGTGGATGCTGATTTTATATTTGAGGCTAATTTGACTTTTGATGACCGTACCTAGGGCAAATATCAGTTTTTCTCAAGAGAGTTTGAAGGACTACAGAACACACAAGACGTAACACATGTTTGGGCAAGAGCTGGCTTCACAGAGTATTTCAGTGACCCTTTGCCTAAACCTGACTTCTACATATGCTATTACTTAATCACCACTTTGATAGCTTCGGAGAACAAGGATCTGCCCGGCACTTTTATTTTGCCATCCTTAGTGAACGATCCACCATATAAAATATTTTATCTTTCGAAAGATTTGATTCGAGCTGCCATCAAGATTCATGGAACCCACACGCCCACAGAGCGAGAGAGGTCAATTCCTGACCCTATGAAATGTGGGGATGTCACTAAATGGGATTTTGGCGATCACACCTGAGCTTTCAAAACCACTGTGGATATGTATGTAGCATTTTGCTTTCCCCACTCAGGACAGATTCACAAAGCCTCACAAACGAATATGGTTTGGTTTGTATTTATCTTGTATTGGACCCCAGACAGTTGATCTAGCTAGCTGGATCATTGATCAGTTGTATTTAGCACAACACAGATGGGAAAGAAAGAAGGTTATCAATGGATGTTGCGCCCTCATGCGCATCGTATATATGTGTTTGGCCTACAATTTACCTATCAAGCGAGCAATGACAAGCAAAGAGCTGAAAGCATTCAAAGGGACAACGAAGAAAGCTAGGAAGCCTAGCAAAGGACGAGCAGGAAAGTGCATGAGAGGTACTATCCCATGCCTACAGGTCCCAGAATCACCATCACCTCAACCATCTCCAGAACAGTCTCCTACTGAACCCCCTGTACAACCTATTCGCATACAGTTATCAAGACCGGTTATAATGGAGGTCACCACCAGCACAATTGCTCATCAAGCAGCCACCGTCTCAGGACCTGCCAGCACTACAGCAGAAGTTCCTACGACTATTGGTGCGGAAGCTTTCTCTTTTCCGATACCCCATTTAGAAGCAGAACAAGCAGACACCACATTTGATTTTGAGATGTAGGACGTATTTTCAAATGAATTTCAGTTTTCAGAAGGCCAGATTTTCTCTCAGGAATACGAACGGCCAAGCTACCCTACCACACCCCGAGATCAACCACACGGACAAGTCGTGTCTAGCTCTGAAGAGGAAAGAACAAAGACAGATGAAGATGACGGCGATGACGAAGCCAGTCAGGGCACACATGAATCCCAAGAACATGTACACATAGATGAACAAGGACGACAAACCAACACCCAAGGTGACACAAGCACACACGAAGATGAAACCTATGAAGCGATAGCCTATACGCTGGCCATCAAGAAATTGTATCGTACTATGGAGAAAGTTTGGGCGCGCAAGAAATTGACTGAGGAAGAGAGTCAAGCACTTATAGAACAGGAACTTGTCTCCGGTGGATTCGAAGAAGTATACATCAGAGGCTTCAGAGAACTTGTCAAATCAGTGGGATCCACTGAAGCCTTATGATATTTACTGAGGAAACTATTACCGCAGTATGACCCTCGCACAATCCGTCTACTAACCAAACCTGGTGAATACATTCGGGTCCCCATTGGCGGTCAATCTTCAAAACAGGCCAGGGAAGCACGTCTTGTCCCTGAAGGCTCATTGGCAGAAGAAGCCATCCTCATAGATTCCCCTCCCTGTACTACTGCTATACATACCACCACAATTGTCGACGTACCTACCACCCCAACCGCTCCTCCTTCACCTCCCATCCATCTAGCCTCCCCCATACACCCTCCTTCTCCCCGAACATCCACCCCCTTCCACGACGAAGTAGCAGAAGCCCTTGTAACATCCATTCCTCTCACCATGTCCACACCCACCCAACCTAGTTTTCCCCCTCGGACAACCACTCTTCTATCTAGTCCATTTCTCCATCCATCTTTTCCATCCTTCCCTGCACCCCCGAGACCACTATTTCCATTTCTAACCCCGATGACTTTTTCCCTTGTATCACCTCCCCGACCCACCGTCATTCCTCTTTCCCCTTTCCATCAAGTAGCATTAGAAAACCCCTCTGTAAATTACTCTTCAACCTTTGTCAACCCTGTATTTACACCCACACAAGCACCCACGATCACGCCATTATTCACGGTCACCGCACTAGACACCACATCCAGCGACATGGATATATCACCACCCACTGCACCCCCACTCACTTCATTCACGGCACAACCATACATAGGCACGCCACAATTTTTCACAATCACCACATCATCCACTTTCCCACCCCCATTCCCCATTCCCTTTGCATCTACACCTACTGCATGTTCACTTAGCACACCATTAATATTATCACACACTGTAGATAATGCATTTTGACAAATGCTCACATGTATGACTCAAGTAAGAGATGAGTTCACATCTCTTGGAAATAATTATCAGCAGCTGTAGAGGACAACCAATGATTTAGAATCACAACTAAATTCACTGACCATCGAGAATGACTCCCTAAACACCAGATACCAAGAACTCCGAGGGGCATACCACAAACTAGAACTGGAAAGTGAAGAGAAAACCAAAGAGGCCACTACTGATCTTGATAATTTGTTAAGAGCCAGACAATTCGCAATGCAACATTAACGAGAAACATGGGCTTACTCAGACGACACTTGGCAGCAGCAAAAGAGGAGAACCAGCGCTTACAAGAATAGAACCGCGCGAACTTAGAAGCTGCCCTAGATCAGCCAGAACAACCGTTAAGCCCCAGTCGCTTTAAGGCTGTGCCCTCTGAATCTATGAGAATGTTGCTAGAGGATCATGTCAGATTGTTAGATGAATACGATAGCATGAACGAAGAGTATCAAAAATTGAAAGAAGATCATAAACTACTATAGTTAAGAGCACCAATAGCACAAGGACTACCAGCTCCTGCGGACCCATCTCTTGACATCCTAGAGGAACTCAATGCTTTACGGGCCCAGGTATCAACACTCCAATCACAGATACCGGTATATGAAGCACCACCAAGGCCAGATTCCCCACCAGAGCTACCAACTGATGAAGAAACTGTAACCATTCCGGTGGAGGAAACCTTTGAAGAAGCCTATGAGCCCCAACCCATCCTAGGCGGACGAGTCACGGCCGAAGGCCAGACGACTTACGAACTTCCTACCCCCGCATGGATGAAGACAATTGAAGAATTAGGAAAAACCCACTCAACACGAGTAGAAGCGTAGCTTCACGCCATGGCAATGATTGAACAACGCATTTTATAGTCCCCATGCTTTGCTCATTTGGCCCCTCGCAGATACATATCTGGGCACGACCTACATTATAAACCGTATTTTATGTTAATGGCCGAGTATCAGTTGTCCATAGAGAAAGAAACAGGCAAGAAACCATCTCACGCTACTCAGTTTGAGCCTGACGATTTGCCAACGGATGCGCAGCAAGGCGAGATCTATCAACCAGATTGGCGTAAAGATCTCTTACAGAATTATCCCGAGATGATGAGTACTTGGGTAAAGGCACCACTACACTTAAACTACAACCCATGTTGGGGACCAGTGCCACGTCGCCGCTCTTGGAAGGCATTTGCGATTAAAGTACAGAATAACAAGCAATGCCAGGACTGGTTGAATTACCCATACTTCACCCCACCCACCGGACCACCTACAGTCGGATACATGATGGCAACGATTCGTCACTGGCTCCCTCGCTTGAAACACATGGACGATATAGTAGCGCACATGACTTTCAAGATATTTGACATGATGCAGATGGTTTTAAAAGTCTTCAGACGCGTCAAGGCACCTCATGTAAACACCCCGGGCTTCGAGCATGGCAATCTAGATCTTGCATATGATATCAGTACAACGCCATCGCTTCAGGTGTGTTATGCCTAGCATTGTAGAATCAAATATTTATCGGCGTGCTACAAGCAGATCTTCGAAGAAATGTTCACAACCGGTTTCTGGGAATACCATTCGGAAGTGTTCATCAGTAGGCCTACACACCTCTTGCACTTATTTGCCTGTGAACAGCTAGTATATTCCACGCACTATCGACTCCCACCGTCTGATGAACCGCAACCAATTGATTGGGAGAAACTCGAGGCAGATTTGGCCCGAGGCATTCGCATATCAGAACACACCCTCGCTCAGGAACTACTCCAAAATTACATCCGACAGACCTCACAACAAGGTTCTGTCGAGGACGACAGAAGCGAGAGAGAGGGGGGTGTTTGTTGGTGCAGACCAATCACCAATTGAAGTTTCAAAGACAAAAAGATGGAGATAAGATCAAGTCTTGAAGCAAAGAAGGTGGTTACATTCACAGGATGAATGATATGTACACATATGTACATTAGTGAAGACATAGATCACTTATACTTTTGTTTAGTTATAAGCTTATACATATTTGCCTATAAATACTTTGGAAAAATGTCAGGGCAATAGAGAGACAATAGGAGAGTATGAGAATAGTGCTTTTGTAAGTTGTAAGACTCATAGGAATGAGAAGAAGTCTCTTTCATAACTCAATTGTAATTTTCTGAAGAATAGAAGAAAAGTTGCGCCCGAAGTTTTCGTGTCTTCTCCTTCTGTGGTAGATCTTCTATGGAATGCTTTTATACAAGTCTAAGTCTAGAGTTGATCAACCTCTGTACAAAATTTCAGCTTCCAATTTTAATCAGGCTAAGAGAATTGTGTGTAGGAACATTCATATGTAAAGAATCTTCACAGTCTTCTGAAACAGGCGCAGATTTTGAGTTCAATGAAATGAGTAGTGCTCAGTGCACAGTGTAAAGTTTTACACATATGATAGCTCAAAATCTAAGTTGAGAGATAAGCTATCTACATCTAAAAGCATTTGACTAAACGGGTTCAACATTGGGAGAACTATAGCTAAGAAGTTACAGGTGTCAAAGTCGCTACTGCAGAGAAGTAGTTTTACACATAGGTAAAGTGTTTGAGTCATTTCTCAAATTATACTCAATCATTTGAGGAGATTCAAGTTGCAAAAGGTGCGCAATCTTAAGGCAAAGCAACCTACAAAGTTTTATCAAAAACTTTACACAAATGGTTAGTCAATCAAGGATTAATCTGCAACAGACTTTCCTGAGAAGTTGAATTTTTCAGAATAGTCAATTTTCTGATAAGTTGGTGAATGTTCTCTAAATTTGGTGGAGTCTAAAGTTGTTCTTGATATAGAGGTGGTCTAAATTCAAGGTCAACTTGTTCTTTTGGAGATTAACACTCTCCATTAGTGTTGGCAGTAGCCAGAGGCATAGAAGACGCGGAAGCATGTAAAGACAGAGCAGGGAGTGAGTCGAATCAATTTGTCAAAGATTTATGTTTTATAAATATTCTTCAAAACCTCCAACAGTGATTTTCATCACTATTGTAACATATGTAACATAGAAAAACCCTTTATGTGATTTATAGCTCCATTTTGTGCAAGCTGAGGAGTCCTCGAGCTTGAGGAGCTTAGGTAGACTGAGCATACCAATTTTGGTTATTTTTAGACACCATTTACCCTTTCAAATAGCATCTAGGACCTATTTTTTAACTATGCCGGTCACTAGATGTGAAACCAATCAAAACTATTCTAGAATCTATAAAAAGAGCTAGAGAGCTCATTTTTGAGGTTACTTAGTGTTAGCTTGTTTGACTAGAGAGGAGCTTAGAGCTATTTTGAGCTTGTAAGAGTGTTCTTGAGTAATAGAGTTGATTTCTCACCTTCCATTGTGTCTTGCTTGTCTCTTCGTAGTGTGTGTGTATGAGTGTGTGCATCTCTATGCGGCTCACCTTCACTCTCACTTCATCTCACATTCACGATCTTCATATCACTCCTATCTCTTCCGCGGATTGAAATTAAGGTGGAGCTTCTTAACGTGGTTCTCACCATTGTGCTAGAGCAACACATATACATATACATATACATATACATATACATATACATATACATATACATATACATATACATATACATATACATATACATATACATATACATATACATATACGTATACATATACATATACATATACATATTCATATACATATACATATACATATACATATACGTATACATATACATATACATATACATATTCATATACATATACATATACATATACATATACGTATACATTGTTAAAAGTCAAGCTTCAAGCTACAAATTCGTGGGGAATCTTTTATGGACATGTGGAGCAATCAAAGGAAGCCAAAAGCCACGAGATTCCATCAAGAAAAGTCACTCAACCACTCCCCAATTCATCTCAAGTTAGGAGGCTGATTTGGAAAGGTAGTTCCTAGATTTTAGGGGCACACTTCTCACTATAAAAGGAGTATGTATCCCGACTTCTCAGGGGCCATCTTCTTGGAGTTTTAGCTCATGTAAAGTGAGCACTAAGGGCTGGAGTTGTGATAAGCAAGCCCCTTGCTTAAGCTAGCCCCTTGCTTGCTTGTTTGTTTTCTTTTATTAGGCATATCTATGTGTGTGCGCAAGCAGTGTTGCAACTCTCTACCCCTGAGTTGTTAGCATTGGTTCTCCCTCATATTGTATCCATTTGATGTAATTCGTGTCTCATTGGATAGCTATTAGAGTCTATTTTATGCTCACAAATTCTCTGGAGCATTCTCTGAGTAATCTGGGAGCAACATGCATTTTAGTGAAGTTGTGTGATTAATATCTCTCTCTATGTGTAGGCTCTGTTTGAAATATTTTGCTCTCTGGTGTAAGGGCTGGTTCTCCTTTTCTATTTATCCATTTGCTATGATTTTGGTGTCATTGGGTAGCTATTAGAGTGCGCTAAAGTTGACTCAAGTTTGAAATTCATTCTCTGTATAATCTCTGAGAAAAGCTTGCTGGAGTGAAGTGAGGTCTCTGCTTGACTAGCAGTTGTGAGCATTCAACTAGCTCATGTTGTAGACACTGTTTCTCTTTGTGTAAGCATCCACTTGAAGTAAAATTTATCTTGTTGGAAAGCTCTTGGTGTCTACTACAGGTCTACAAAAGCTCACTGGAGTTCTTTGCATAAGCTCTGAGTAAGAGCACTTTTGGTGTGCAGAGGTCAAAGAAGGATACCTGTGGAGGTCATTCACGCTTCGTCGTTGCTTAGGGGTTGAGATACTTCCCCCATCAGTAGTATCAGAGCATCTGGGCATCTTGGAGGCATCACATACAAGCAAGAAGACCTTAATTCAACCAGTCTTGGCACTGCTTATTGTTTTGTACCTTAATAGCAAAGGCAGTCCAGGAGCGGCGTCGTGGCACTGGTCCCCAACACGGATTGTACTTCAAATGCAAAGGTGCCTTTACCCATGTACTCATCATCTGTGGATACTGCTGTAGTAGATTTTTTCGCCACTCTGGTTGATAGATCCTTCCTTTTTGTGCATCTAGTGGCAAATCAGCCGCCTCGAATTGAGTTGCATGCGATGGTTTCTTACCTGTCTCTTTCTCAATGGCTAACTGGTATTCGGCCATTAACATGAAATACCGTTTATACTGTAGCTCGTGCCCAGATATGTATCGTCGCGGGGCCAAATGAGCAAAGAATGGAGACTGTAATATCTTTTCTTCTATCATCGCCATGGCATGTAATTGTGCCTCTACTCTCGCTGAGTGCGTTGTTCCAAGTTCCTCAATAGTCTTCATCCACGCGGGGGTCGGAAGTTCGTACGTCATCTGACCTTCTGCCGTGACGCGTCCGCCTGGGATGGGTTGTGGCTCGTATGCTTCTTCAAACGTTTCCTCCACCGGGATGGTGATCGTTTCTTCCTCAGCAGGTAGCTCAGGTGGGGAATCTGGCCTGGGTGGTGCTTCATATACTGCAATCCTTGATTCGAGGTTCGATACCTGGGCCCGTAATGAGTTGAGTTCCTCTAGGAGGTCAGGAGAGGGGTCCACAGGTGCTGGTATGTCGTGGTGTGCCGCTTCACGTAACTGGAGTAATTTGTGATCTTCTTTGAGTTTCTGTAACTCCTCGTTCATGCGGTCGTATTCATCTAGCAATCGTACATGATCTTCTAGCACCATCCTCATCGAGTCTGAAGGAATGGCTTTGAACCTGCTAGGACTGAGTGGTTGGTCTGGGTGGTCGAGCGCTGCTTCTAAGTTTTCTCGGTTCTGATCCTGTAAGCGCTGGTTTTCTTCCTTGGCAGCTGCTAGGTGTCTTCGTAGTAAGCCCATGTTTCGTGTTAGCGTTGCATTGCGGACTATCTGGGCTCTTAATAAATTATCCAGGTCAGTAGTGGCTTCCTTGGTCTTTTCTTCGCTTTCTAGTTCCAATTTGTGATAAGCCTCGCGTAATTCCTGGTATCGGCTGTTCAGAGAGGCATTCTCAATAGACAATAAATTAAGCTGCGACTGTAAGTCATTGGTTGTCCTCTGCAGCTGCTGATAATTATCACCAAGAGATGTGAACTCATCTCTTACTTGTGTCATACACATGAACATCTGTCGGAATGCATTACCTACACTGGGTGATAGTATTAATGGGGTGCTAAATGAAGATGCAGTTGGTGTAGATGCAACGGGAATGGGGAATGGGGATGGGAAGGTGGATGATGTAGTGATTGTTGAAAATTGTGATGTGCCGAAAAATGTTTGTGCCGGGAGTGAAGTGAGTGATGGTGCTATGGGTGGTGAGATGTCCATGTCAGTGGACGTATCTAGTGCGGTGACCGTGAATATGGGTGTGATCGTGGGTGCTCGTGCTGGTGTAAATACGGGATTTACAAAGGTTGAGGGGTAATTTACAAGGGGGCTGGCTGGAGCAGCTTGGTGGAAAGGAGAAAGAGGGGTTACAGTGGGTCGGGGAGGTGAGACGGGGGAGAAGGTTAAGGGCGGGGGGAATGGGAAAAGGGGTCTTGGAGTGGTGGGGAAAGATGGAAAGGATTGATGAAGGAATGGGTTGGGTAGAAAGGTGGGAGTGGGAGGGGGTAGACTAGGGCTAATGGGCGCAGGAATTGTGGGGTTAGTGGTCGTAAAGACAATTTCTGCAACACCTCCGGTGAATGAAGGTGTTGGTCTGGGGGAAGGAGGGTGAAGCGGGGAGGGTGGATGGACGGGCGGTGAGAGAGGAGCGGTTGGGGTGGTCGGTACTTCAGTTGGCTACTGAGGTTTGTACAGCTGTAGTGCGGGGTGGGGAATCTACAAAGATGGTTTCCACAGCCAACGAACTTTCGGGGACGAGGCGTGCTTCCCTGACTTGTTCTGAAGATTGTGCTCCGGTTGGTACACGAATGTATTCGCCGGGCTTTGAAAGTAGTCGTACTCTGCGGGGGTCAAACTGTGGTAGCGGCTTTCTTTGCAAGTACCTGAGTGCTTCGTTGGAGCCTACTGATTTGACTAACTCTCTGAATCCTTTGATGTATGCGTCTTCGAATCCGCCTGTGACAAGTTCTTGTTCTATTATTGTTTGACTCTCTTCCTCTGTCAGCTTTTTGCGTGCCCAAACTTTTTCCATAGTTCTATACAGCTTCTTGATAGCTAGTGTGTAAGCTGCTGCCTCGTAAGTCTCATCTTCATGGGTACTTGTATCGCCATGTGTGTCTGTTTGTTGGCCTTGGCCATCTCTCTGTTCATGCTCTTGGGATTCATGTGTTCCCTGGCTAGCTTCGTCGTCTCCTTCGTCGTCATCGGTTGCTGTTCTTTCGTCATCAGAGCTAGACACAATCTGTCCTTGTGGCTGATCCCTGGGTGTGGTAGGGTAGCTAGGCCTTTCAAATTCTTGAGAAAACATTTGTCCTTCTGAAAACTGGAACTCATTGGAGAATGCATCGGGCATCTCAAAATCAAAAGTTTGGTCCAGTGGCTCTGCTTGTCCGGGTTCTAAATGCGGTATTGGAAAAGAGAAAGCTTCCGCACCAATAGTGGTGGGAAGTTCAGCTGCTGGGGTGATAGGTTCTGTGGTTGTGGCTGCTTGGGGTGCAACAGTACTGGTGGTGCCCTCCGGCGTAACTGGTCTCGATAACCGTATACGAATTGGTGGTACCGTGGGAGTGGCTGCTGTTGGTGACCGCTCTGGAGATGATTGTGGCGAGGGTGATTCTGGGACTTGTAGGCACGGGATAGTACCTCTCATCCGCTTTCCGGCTCTGCCTTTGCTAGACTTTCTAGCCTTCCTAGTGGTGCCTTTAAATGCTTTCAGTTCCTCACTAGTCATGGCACGCTCAATTGGTAAGTCATACGCCAAGCACATATATATGATCCTGGTGAGGGCGCAACATCCATTGATTACCTTCTTTCGCTCCCACCTGTGTTGTGCCAAATAGAGCTGATCAATTATCCAGCTGGCTAGATCAACCGTTTGCGGTCCAGTACATGCTAAGCACAATCCAAACCAGATTCTCTTGTGGGGCATGGTAAAACGATCCTGAGCTGGGAAAGCAAAGTGCTGCATGCATATCCGTAATGGCTTGGAAAGCTCAGGGGTTATAGCTGAAATATCCTCCCACTTAGTTACGTCACCACGTTTCATCTGCTCTGGGACTAGCCGTTCTTTCTCCGTTGGAGTGTGTGTTCCATGTATTTTTAGAGCTGCTCGAATTAAATCTTTAGACAAATAAGACCTTCTGAATGGAGGATCATTTACCAAGGATGGTAACATGAATGTGCCAGGTAGATCCTTGTTTTCTGAAGCTATTAAGGTGGTTACCAAGTAAAAACATCTGTAAAAATCGGGTTTAGGTAGAGGGTCACTAAAATACTCTGTAAATCCCGCTCGTGCCCAAACGTGCGTTAGATCTTGTGTATTCTGCAGTCCTTCAAATTCTTGTGAAAAGAACTGGTACTTGGTCCATGTGCGAAGATCAAATGCCGAATTGGCCTCAAATATGAATTCAGCGTCTGCTAATGGTCCTGCTAGGCCTTGAAACCAATGAGAATTACGATGAATCCTCTCAGTATATCCTCTAGGAGGATCGTCGATTGGCATGGGTCCTGGAAAACCTTGAAACTCTGGTGGTTGCATAGTAGGATAAGATTCCGCGAGTAATTCTCCAATAGTGGCCATCGGTGCACTGGGGCCAGCTTCTGATGGTCCTGCTTCGATTTGCATGATGACTGATGAGCTAATGGAAAAGATCTGCTACAAAAGATTAACACATTAGTATGGAAATTAATTATGATCCCATTAAGGTGAGACCGCAATCCCTTTCCATAATCGATGTGTAACCCGTGTAGCCAAGTGTCGTGAAGTGATTGATGCAATGATTTTTTGCAAAACTAATGCAGGTCTCTAGACGCCTACATGCTTCAGATTATGCATACATTTCTTGATGAGCTTTATTATGCATGATGTGGGGTTATGGTGTGTGAATTTATACAAGGTTTGGTTGAGGGTGAATTATTACAAGGGTGGAGTTTAAACGGGGTGGGAGAATTGTTAGATAAGGGGGTACAAGAAGACGTCTGGATACGTTTCGGTCCAACACTTGCGTGACCTGCCCATTAGGAAGTGATTCGTTCTTTATCTTTAATCTAGGCCAGTCCGCAGCAAGTTTGGAAGGATGAGCACCACAGGGTGTTGTGCTCATTTGGCCGTTGATGCAACCCACCTGACCGCTGATTGTGTTCAACTGCCCTAGCGGTTGGGTAGCTGCCCCTTCTAGTTTGCAGGAAGCCCCAGGGAAGATCTCTTGTCGTCCTTCTGATTGACAACTGTCCATAGCCAAGCCCGAGTGGGTTGGAGTAGACGTAACGTGACTGATCTGACCCAAGATCTTTCGGTCTTCCGTCGCATGCGTTTCATAGGGTCTAGGGTTACAAACCTCAGTTTAAATGCCATTAGGGAAGTCAAGCGGTATCACTCACTTCTGTTCTAAGGTTCCAATCTGTAAGGAGCCTTGTCTAAGATTTAGGTCCATTGAGTGATCGTATAGCCAATCTTGGCCAAGGATTAGGGGTTCTATCAGGTCGTCATCATGGCACACTAGTAGCTTCGCTGTCATGGTCACATCCTTAATGAGGATAGGAAGGTCCACCTCACCCATGCAAGGGGTTTCCATGCCTCCTAGGCCTATGAGGTATGCCTCAATTGGCCGCATTTCTATTCCTGAATCCTTATAGTGGGACCATCTAATCGCACTAGTCGCAGCACCTGAGTCAATTAAAGCCCTGAGCTCTTGGCAAGGGTTGCCGTGCTCTAGCCTGACTGTAATGAATGGTCTCCTGTCCACTATACTAGGATGAGTGGTTGACTTTACTTGGCACATGGCCATGGGATATCTGGATGTAGTTTCCAGATGGTTATAATGTTCTCTCCCTAGTCCTTGTCTTCTTAACTTCATGCGTTTAATGCGTTCTATTGCTTCTGCCTGAGCTTCCGCTCGTATTCTATTTTCTTCCTCCTTACGCTTCTTTGCCAACGTGAGTCGTCTAAGCATATCCTCAGTAAGAGGTTCCTGATATAGCTTGACTCTACAGCCACTAATATAATTAGGCATTATATCTCCTTCTAAAGTGGCTAATTGCACTGCTCCACTTGTTGAGAGTCTGTTAATGATCATAGGTCCATAACCTCGCTTTTCTAACTTACGTGCGTGTTGTTTTAGCGTATATACTAGCACTAAATCTCCTTCCTTTAAGCCCTTATCTTTCACATGTGCATCAAAATATGCTTTCTGTCGCTTCTTCACTGCATATATGCCTGCTGTTGCCTTTAGCCTGGTTTCTCCTAATCGTTCCAAGTCCATTATCCTCGCTGATAATTCATGGCCGGTCCACTGATGTTCTTGTGCAACCTTAAGGGTCAGTATCAAGAAGTCCAAAGGAAGCACAACATTCTGATCAAAAACCATCTGAAAGGGAGTTGCATTGAGTACGGTCTTGTAGGCCACTCGATATGCCCAAACAGCGTGGTGTAACTGTTTGTCCCAATCTGAACGTTTGTTGTTCACGAGTTTCGTCAGTACGTTACAAAGGATCTTATTAGTGCTTTCAGCCTGACCATTGGCCTGAGGATGATATGGTGCGGATTTCTTGTGAATCACCATAAAATCCTGTAACAAGTATTCAATGACTTGGTTTAGAAAGTGAGTGCCTCGATCGCTCACTAGCTCTATAGGCAATCCATATCTTGTAAAGACATTTTCAAATAAGAATTTTGCAGTTGTGTGTGCATCATTCTTTTTCGTGGCTTTTGCCTCTACCCATTTCGTAAGATAATCTGTGGCAACAATAATGTATTCCGCATGTGTACCTTTTGCAGGGGGGTTAATGGGTCCTACAAAGTCTATACCCCACTTAGAAAATGCACGTGCGCCCATCATGGGTTTCAATGGCATTTCATCTCTGCGAGTAGGAAACTGAGTTCTTTGGCACACATCACATCTCTTAACATAGGTATGAGCATCCATGTGAAGAGTGGGCCACCATAATCCTGCAAAGAGGATGGCTTTGATTATCCTATCGGGTCCAAAATGACCTCCTGCAACACCTTGGTGTGCAGTCTCTAGTATGCTCAGATAATCGCTCTCATGAACACATTGTCTTAGATATCCATCTCGTCCTCTTTTGTATAGGTTATCGCCAATAAGTGAATAGTCGTGAGCTTCCTGCTCTAGACTGCGTTGTCGAGCTAAGGTCATTCCTTGAGGGAATGTGTTCGTCCTCAAGTACGTCACTAATTGTTCACTCCAGTCTGGTGTGAGAGACACATGATATAATGTAGCATGCTCTACTGGTGGTCTTTCACAACAAACATTGCATTCCTTACATAACCTGTAGACATCTGCTTCCATCGTAGGCCAATATACTCCTAGCCTATGCAGAGTCTGTAATGTTCGATGTTTTGAATGATGTTGCTTTAATGCACCTACATGTGCTAATTGCAACCAATTCGCATGTTCTGATTCATCTACACAACAAGCAAGAATCTTTTGATTATCCTGTTTATATATGCTTCCTGCCATTATTTGGTATCTCTGAGACTTGGTAATCTCTCCTTCTTTGATCTTTATCCTAGGATTCTTGGGTCCATATGTCAGAACGGGGACTATATGCTTAGCCCATTCTGGTGCTATCTCAAGGTTAAACAAGTATGCATCTGGTAGATCATCCGCTACTCCTTGAGGAGCTTCTCCTGAGGTTAATCTTGAAAGGTGGTCAGCTCTAAGATGTGTCTTTCCTTTCCTGACTACGACTTCAAAATCATACTCCATGAGTAATAGAAACCAACGTATCAATCGTCCGGTGTTACATGGTTTGTTGACTAAGTACAATAGGGCTTGATGATATGTAAAGAACTTGAATTTGTTGGCCAACAAGTAGTGCCTAAACTTCTTTACCGCGTAGATCATCCCTGATCCTTCTCGTTCCGTCGTGGTGTAATTTCTTTCTGCTGCGTTCAATTGTCTGCTAGCGTAAGCTATGGGGAGATCTATGTTACCTTCATTCGTGGGTTGTGCTAACACACATCCTATGGCGTAATTGGATGCATCCACATGTACATGGAATGGCTTACTCCAATCGGGGGTTGTCAATATAGGTGTTGAGCACAAGCGTCGTTTAAGTTCATTGAATGAATTTTCACATTCATCTGTCCATTCAAAGTTGGTTAAAAGAGAGTACAAAGGCTTGGCTATGATTGCATACATGTGTATGAATCTCCTATAATAACCGCAATGGCCCATAAATGCCTGTACCTCTTTCATGTTCGTCGGCCTAGGTAGATCTGCAATCACCTTCACCTTTTCTTCATCCGTAGAGATTCCATTTTTTGACACAATGTGTCCTAGAATTTTGCCTTGTCTGACCATGAAAACGCACTTTTCTGGGTTCAAACAAACCTGATATTCTCGACATTTGTCAAATATTTGTCTTAACTCTGGGATATGTGTCTGTCTTACATTTGAATGTGCACATAAGTCATCGACATAAACTTCCAAACTCTTGCGTAGGAATTCCTTGAAAACATGACACATGAGTCGCTGGAAAGTGGCGGGTGCATTTGTTAAGCCAAATGGCATTACACGAAATGCAAATATGCCCCATTTAGTGGCAAATGCCGTCTTGTGTTGGTCCTCTGGAGCAATGGCTACTTGATTATAGCCTGAAAAACCATCAAGGAAGCTGTAAACTTCCTTGCCCGCGACTCTTTCCAATAGATGTTCCGTGATAGGAAGAGGATAACTGTCTCTAATCGTTGCGGCATTAACTTTTTTAAGGTTAATACACACATGCAATTTTCCATTCTTCTTGGGCACAACCACAATGGGGGATACCCATTCAGTATGCTCAATTTTGTAAATGAATCCTGCTTCTATCAAGCGATCTATCTCCTCTTTAATCTTCGCAGCGTAGTTATCATTGTACGTGTAAGGTTTCTGTTTTGTCGGTTTTGCATCTGGAGTCATAGGGATTCTATGAGAACATATATGTGGATCTACTCCTTTCAAATCTTTGTAACTCCACGCAAAAACATCCCTATATTCGCGCAATAGGGCAACTAGCTCTTCTTCTTCTTCAGTTGTCAAATCATGCCCTATGTATGTACATTTTTCTTCTTCTCCTTCTATGGCAACTATTATTTTCTTGGTTTTCTCTCAGTTATCATATACTTTTCCGTCATTCGCCTTTCTATTAGGCATTCGTACCATGATCCTTCTATCTTGGATTTCATATTTCTTGAAGTTCTCGGGTACTTCAAACAAAGATTCTTCTTTTTCTGTCATGGTTGCTTTCTTCTTTCTTTTCTTACCTTCACTCTTAGTAGTCACTTGAGTGGCTAACCTCACCTCATTCGTAATTTTCTCGTGTCTCTGAGTGTGAGTCTCTACTTCGTAGAAATATTCTTCCTCTGATGCAAATGGAGAGTCCATGATAATTGATTCTAAATCAAAATCACTTGCATCCTCAAATGCATCAGTGTTAGGTTCACACTCTTCTAAAATTGCATCGCCCATGATTGGCTCTATCGTGAAAACTGATATGTCATAGCCATCCTCGTCACAGTGGGGTGTCCATTGTTCTTCATTGATGGCTACATCCATGGTTGCTAGGATTTCTGCCCAGCCATGGGGTTCAAACTCTTCGTCTGGGAATACTACAGGTGCGTAGGCTGGATCTTGAATGGTTCGTGGATGTTGTTCTGCACCTAAGGTCCTGGCTGCTAACCTTTCTTCCTCTTGTTTGGCTACTTTACACATCCATAAATGAGTATCCTCATGCAACCAAGAAGGATCTGATTCTAATGAGTGCACGGATTCCGTCTCTACTGGTGTCTTATGGATGGTATTCCATTGTATTGGGGGTACATCTCTATGTGAACAGTCTTTAAGATTGACTTTGGTAGTCACTCCTAAATGTTGCAAGTACAAAGAATTAGTTCCCCAATCTTGTACAATTTGCAACTGACGCATGAATGGTCGTCCCAATATCATCTCATAAGCATGGTTTTTTGCAAAGTCACAAATGGCGAAAGTATGCTCAAATTCTACACCACAAGTGGTGAGAGATATGGCTTCTAGTAAGCCTAATAGTTTTTCTATGTGTCCATCAGCCATTTGTAGCTTCATCCTGGTGGGTCTCAATGCTGGCTTACCCCAACGTTTCCATAAAGCGGTGGTAGCTATGGCTACCCCGGCTCCTGAATCTAAGATGGCTTTCGTGGTGTAGCCCTGATGGGTTATCGGAAGATAAGTGTTACCTTCCTCTCCTTCGCTTACATCTCCGATCTTTTCTACAGGTATTTCTGGTACCTTATTTTGTGATCCTATTTGTGAGGGAGTAGTAGCAAGCTCGGGGAATTGATTTGCTACATGTTTCCACAATTCTGGTTTTACCTTTAACAACTCCTCTAGAGTGAGATTACATTGTACTTTGGTATTCTTGATCACTTCCGTGTTTCTAGGGATTACCGATTCTTCATTCCTCACTATTATCATGGGTGCTCTCATACTAATAGACTTTGCTTCCCAAGGTCCTGTGAACTGAGGTAATTCTTGTAAAGAATTGGATTCAAATCTTGTGTGTTCACTCAGTTGTTCTTCCTCTACATCATCGTAAATAGAGGGGATGTCTTGGGGAAATTGTTCCTGCAAGTCGTCTATTTCTTGAATAGGAGGATGGGTTCCTTGTTCCTTTCTCCACTTCTCTTCTTGTATTTCTCTCAAAAATTCATGTGAATATTTATGTATGGAAGACAAATTGTCTTGACTTTCTGTATTGGGTACTTGAGACAGGGATGGTGCATTCCTTTCCTGTGTCTCTGGGACAATAGGGTTCCTATGCTGATCCTTTTTCTCTTTGCTTTCAATCAAATCTTCTAGCCTCTCCATTAGTCCTTGAAAATGTAATTCCGGTTTTGCCATGTTATTCCAATTAAGATATCTAGAGGCTTCGAACAAAGCTTGTGCTAGTTCTACCATCTTCATGCAAAGTTTAGTTCTCTCAATTTCTAGATCAGCTCGAGGGTAGTTTTTACTCATTTCAGCTACCTGAGGTCCCTCTTTTAATCTAGCCTGATATGCACGAAACATCATGTCTAGATTTTCTGGTATGGGTTCCGCTAAAACTGATCCTGATTTCTGAGCTGGATTCTCTTGATTCAATTCCTATGAAGTCAATTCTAGGATTTTGGCTCTAGATTCCTTCAAACTTCCTTCCAACTCAGTTATCTTTTTACTCCACTCTCTCTTTATCCTTTCTCTCGAATCTTTCCAAGATTTTGTCTTTTTACTGCTATATTCTGCAACCTCACTACTTCCAGCTACTTTCTCCTGATTAAGCTGTTGGTTCTGTAAGAGCGCCTGGGCTCTCGTGATAGCTTGAATAGGCACGTATGTAGGGTTGGATCCATCTGCGTTATTTACAATACCTATCACATTGATCGGTGTCACATTCGAAGCATTAACAGGGTTCTTAGGACAATCTTTGATTATGTGCTCTTTGCCACAATCAGCACAAAAGCCTTGGATGTTATAGTACTGTGATTGTCCTGCTATCGGGGGATGTGGACAGTCCTTTATGAAATGATCTCCTTGGCACCTAAAGCATGGTCCTCTAGGGCCCTGTGGTCTTTGTTGTTTCAATTGGGGCCGTGGATTTGGGTTTTTGTACATCACATTAGCATAGTCTGGCTCCCAACTAGGTTCCACTGGTGGACTATCATAATGATATGTTTCTACGTGTTCTGGTGACTCTGTGTAATATGCGGGTGGACTATCTACATGCGTAGAGTCAAAACTGTTCGAATTCGGGTCACTCTCTGTGATCAAAGGTGAAGAAGGCACTAAGGCCCTACTTAGATTCTCTTTTGCAGCAGCGTATTTGACTGAGATGACATTCGCTGGTGGGGGTGGCTGCTGAGCTAAGACAGGTTGAGGTCTCTGTTGAGCCTGGTATGGGTAGTTCTGATGAGGCCTATAGTAATAAGGCTGAGCATTGTATTGGCCTTGATACCTACCTGGCTGCGGGTATGCTTGCGGGTAGTTCTGCCTCACGGTTTGTTTGTTGTATGGGCAGTCCTGAGCCGTATGATTCGTGTATCTTCTCTCAATTGTACAATATAGGCCACTAGGGTTGGCTTGTGGTTGTGGTGCATTGGGACACACATTTGCCATATGGTCACCACCACAGGTGTAACAACGCTTGTTTGTTAGCACCCTAGGTTTACTAGAAACTCCTAGTTTCTGGGCCACTTTTTTTGCAAGGTCTTCTATTGAGCTAGACAATTTTGTGGATGCTAGAGATGAACAGTCTGAGTCCTTATAGACCTTTGAGAGTTCCAACTCGTCTCCTAAGTTGTCCTCAATGTCTATACAAATTCTTACACATTGCTCTAGCGTTCTGGGTTCTTTTAGGTACACGTAGGAGCGTAGTTTAGAGCTCAACAAGCCATCTAAAAACAATGACACTTGCTTGGCTTGTGAGGGTAGCTCTTGCATTGGACATCGTTCAACATATTGTCTAAACCTACGTCCTGCCAGTCTAACTGTTTCCAGAGGGGTTTGTTTAAAGCTATGAATCAACGAAGACGTGTCATGTCTAATCCCACTTTTAGAGAATTCAGTGATGAATGACTCTAAAAAGTGATGGATGTCTCTAAATTGCCTCTGTTGCAATGGTTGGAACCAAGTTAAAGCTGTATTCTTTAACGTTAGTCCAAATGCGTTGTATTGCGTGAACATGTCTTCAACTTGTTCGGCTCTTAGTACTTGCTTGAATTCTGCGACATGGTCATAGGGATCTCCTGTCCCATCAAAATAATTCTTCATTGATTTTACTAACTGTGTGGGTCTCAATGTTCTTGCGTGTTCACGTGGTCTAGGTAGAGGAAAATCATCTCTACCACCTAGTATTCCATGATCTCTTTGCCTATCTACTCTATTAGTGTCCGTGGTTGTTCTATCTCTCCCTATGGGGTGATTAAAGCTTACTTCCGGTCTCTCTTTATTTCCCTCTCTTTGATTTCCATGGGCTGATGATGTTCCTGCCCCTTGTTGACTTGTATTCATGTTCGTTCTAGATGGAGGGAATACCAATTCACCTCTCCATGTGTATGTGTTTTTAGCGCGGTCAGGCACCACAAAGACTCTTTCTGAAGTCTCATCCAGGTATACAACCTTTCCAGGTGTATCCGGGTCCTTGAACTCGTATATCGTGATGATTCCTACCTCACTAAGTATTTCGGTCTTGTATCTCCAAAAGGCTTCATCAGTTTCTTTATTTACAAACAACTCTATGCTTCTGTTGTCCTGAGGGATCCATTCTGGGATTAGTACTCGTGTCAGTACAGATTTCCCTCTAGGTGTTCTAGGCTCTTCTAATGGTTCTTTTCCTTGAGATTTTGCTTCCGTCTCTGGTTGAATCACGCCAAACTCGTTGGTATTGTTTTGTCTATGTAAGCGTCTCTCTCGAATTTCACCACTGGACGTTCCAATCCAATGGGTTGATCGGGGTTGTGCATTTGCACCACTTGCCTTCGCAAACCATCCTCATAGATGCGAGCACCTAATCGGTTGGTTCGGAGAAACTCTAGTTGTGTTCTATAGGGTCCTTCTAGTTTTTCTAAATAGGCTACATTTGACCCTACTTCTGGTCTTTCTGCGCTAAATGCCATTTCTGAATCACTAGTGTCTGAGCTCTCGTAGGGATAATTAGTGTTCAATTGTTGAGCCCACGATCGTGCAGTAGTTCTTACACTTGCCTCTGATGATCTAAGGCTTCGCCGGTTTGACTTACCTATATGTTTGCCCGATCTAAGGTTCATTAATTTTGTTCCTTGCACACTTAGTACACGCTCAGATCGTCAATGATTCTTTGTTATTAGTTTCTTGATTCTTTTTAGATTTCTTTAGATTCTTGTCTTAATGTATGCGTCAGGAATTCGACTTTCTGTTATAATTTTGAGTTCTCGTCCGTCAGACTTAGGTTCTTTCCTTTAGGTTTTCGTGTCACACACCTTTACTTTAGCCTTGAACTTGATAAATTTAACTCTCTTGAACTTGAGGCGTTCCTATCGTCTTAATCCACAACACTACCGTTTATCCTAAGCTAAGAATTGACTAAGGGGGTTGAGTAATCTTCCAACCTCGAGTCAGCTTTTCTGGTTGCTCTGATGCCCAAGAAGCCATGCTTCCCAAGCTTTATGCCCTTCACTGCCTTGCCTTGGTTGCCCTCGATTGCCCTTGCTAGACCTGGAAAAATCCAATATTAGACCAATTCACAGTTGGATGATCAAGCACTTGAGTATATACACCTTTTAAGTCCCTTCCCTTTTGCCCAAATTTTCAATGCTTGCCCCCTGGCTTTCTAGTCCCAAACTAGGTTAACCTCAAAATAGATTATCTAAAAATAGACGTAGTACTCGTCAAGAGCTTTCTAATGAGCTATTAAGCTCAAAAAACGCACTTCGGATGAAAAAGTTATGACCGTTCAGGCCCTGGGGGGTAAAAAACTGACCAACAGGTTTTTCTCCAAATATGAGCTAAGGGGTCTCTTATGAGTCTAATCACCCAAAAATTTCCCAAAAATAGCCCCAAAATTGGCCAAAAATTGAAACCCTAAAATTTGTGATGGGGGTGCACAATCGCGATGGTGTGAGACAATCGCGATGGTCTGGGACCGTTGCGATGGCGTGAGAGTGCACAATCGCGATGGCGTGAAAATGGACAATCGCGATGGCGTGAAAGTGCACCGTCGCGATGGCGTGAAAGTGCACCGTCGCAATGGCGTGAAAGTGCACGATCGCGATGGCGTGAAAGTGCACCGTAGCGATGGCGTGAAAGTGCACCGTCGCGATGGCGTGAAATTGGACAATCGCGATGGCATCAGTCAACGGTCAACGTGCACAATTGCGATGGTCCAAAGTGAACCGTCGCGATGGTCTGAGCGCGATGGCGTGAGCCAATCGCGATGGTCTGAATTTTTGAAGTGTCTTGTGAGGGTGTCGTCGCGATGGTCTGAAGTGCACCGTCGTGATGGTCTAGATTGCCATGTGGCACCGTCGGCGCGATGGCGTGAACCAATCGCGATGGCGTGACACAATCGCGATGGTCAGAGACCGTCGCGATGGCGTGAGCCAATCGCGATGGTGTGACACAATCGCGTTGGTCAGAGACCGTCGCGATGGTCCACCAAAATGTAAATTTTGTGAATGCAGCTATGGATTCTTGTAGGCGCAGGTGTGCTCTTCACGCTGGTGTGGTCGCCTTCTCCAAATTCCGAACTTTGCAGACCATCGCGATGGTCTGACACAGACGGAAATTTCTGACAGAAAGTGAAGTTTTTACCTTTTCCAAGCTTTCCTGATGCACTGGAGCTCTGTACCTGCAAGAAAACTCAAGAAAACCAAAGTACACACAAGCACAAAAGCTCTCTCTCACTCTCTCGCATGCACAAATGAGGGGAAATGAGGAGAATGGGTGGATATGGTGAATTTTCTGATTTTTTTGGAGATGAAGATGATGATGCGGTGATGAAGATGGAGTGTGGGGGAGGTGAAAAACACTAAAAACTACGTAAAAACAACAACAAAAACTGAAATTTTTACCTTCCAACGCCACTTCTTGCTATACTCTTACCACCACGCATTCGTCCTAGACTCGATCCCCGGCAACGGCGCCAAATTTGGTGTTGCTCTAGCACAATGGTGAGAACCACGTTAAGAAGCTTCACCTCCTTAATTGTCAATCCGCGGAAGAGATAGGAGTGATATGAAGATCGTGAATGTGAGATGATGTGAGAGTGAAGGTGAGAAGCACCAAGATGCACACACACATACACACACACAATGAAGAGACAAGCAAGACACAATGGAAGGTGAGGAATTAGCTCTATTACTCAAGAACACTATTACAAGCTCAAAAGAACTCCAAACTCCAACAAGCTAACACTAACCACCTCAAAAATGAGCTCTCTAGCTCTTTTTATAGTTTTTAGACTAGTTTTGACCGGTTTCACATCTAGTGACCGGCATAGTTAAAAATTAGGTCCTAGATGCTATTTGGAAGGGTAAACGGTATCTAAAAATAACGAAAATTGGTACGCGCATTCTACCTAAGCTCCTCAAGCTCGAGGACTCCTCGGCTTGCACAAAATGGAGCTATAGATTACAAAATGGGGTTTTCTATGTTACATATGTTACAATAGTGATAAAAATCACTGTTGGAGGTTTTTGGAAAGTATTTGAAAACATAATTCTTTGAAAAACGATTCGACTGGCTCCCTGCTCTATCCTTACATGCTTCCGTGTCGTCTGTGCCTCTGGCTGCTTCCAACACCTCATCACAAAGAGGGAGAGGAAGAACAAGAGGAAGAGGAGGACGACATCAACAAAACAGGAATCAAGATGGTGAAGGATGTTATATATGTGGCAAGTTTGGCCACTATGCTAGAGATTGCTACCAAGGAGGAAACCAAAGGAGCTATAATCAAGGTTCTTCATACAAAGGCCAAGGTAATTATGCTTCTACAAGTTCAGAAAATGACAATCTTTTGATGATGCACATGAATGGGAATTCAAGCAAAGTAGATAACACTTGGTATATTGATAGTGGATGTAGCAACCATATGAGTTGCAATTCTTCTTGGTTTACTAATCTACATGTTCCCAAAGGTAAAGGACATGTAGAAACAGGTGATGATACAGCCCATGAGATCTCCCATGTTGGAGATGTAGCTTTGGATGACAAGGAGGAAGGAAGATGTCTCAAGGATGTCTTGCATGTACCTACCATCACAAAGAACTTGGTGTCCGTTGGGCAAATGGTTGAAAGAGGCTATCAAGTAAGGTTCAACAAAGGTGGATGCTTTGTGGAGAACCCTAAGCAAGGTTACAAGGTCATAGCAAGAGGAAAGAAGCAAGGGAGACTCTTCACTTTGGAGGTAAATTCTCATTCCACTCAACATGTCTACTTCACATATGGAAACAAGAGGATTTCGGAGTTGGACTTGTGGCACAAGAGGATAGGTAACATCAACATACAAAGAATGAAGGAAATGCAATTCAAGAGGCTGGTTGAAGGTCTTCCCAACTTCCAAGGACAAGGTATGAAGCATTTATGTGAATCTTGTCAACTAGGGAAGCAAGCGAGACTTCCATTCAAGAAGAGTGGCTACATAAGCCAACATCCATTGGAGTTGATACATACAGATGTGTGGGGGCCAACCAAAGAGCAATCCATTGGAGGTAACAAGTACTTTGTCACTTTTATAGATGATTGCACAAAGATCGCGATACTTGCCAGAGATTGTGTATCGTGTATCGTTGACTACTGATCGCGATACTTGCCAGAGATCGTATATCGTGTATCATGTTCTTCGATCGCGATACTTCATCAAGTATCGTGTGTCGAGTATCGTCTTTGGAAGTATCGAGTATTGTGCCCATTCAAGTATCGTGTATCGTGCATTCACCGATCGCGATACTTGTCACAGATCGTGTATCGTGGTTATCCAAGTATCGTGTTTATCTAAGTATCATGTATCGTGTCCTGTTAAGTATCGAGTATCATGGTGCCAGATCAAGTATCGTGTATCGTCTTTTTGGAGTATCATGTATCATTTTCTTGAAGTATCGTGTATCGTTTTCTTGAAGTATCGTGTATCGTTTTCTTGAAGTATCGTGTATCGTTTTTTGCCAAAGGTCGTGTATCGTGAAATTTTGGAGTCAAGTATCGTGACCTGAAAGCTTCTTTTTCAGTCATTTTTCCAGCCAAATTCCTCTAGAATTCTGATCCATAGTAAAGAAATCTAGAAGATAGAGGTTAGAAAGGGCTGATCAGAGCTGTTAAGTGGATGAACCTGAGATCTGGAAGAACCCTAGGAAGCCGAAGAAGTGTAATCTCTTCTGTAGGTAGTTTAGCCGAGCCAAGTAGTCGTTCACATTACTCGGAGACCTCCAGTGAGTCAGAGGAAGAAATTCCCATGGCTTCAGAGGATATGCAGAACACAGTACCAATGATTGGCATGATGTCAATTATTGAGGGAGAGTACCGGACCTCTTTAGAATATGTGACCACCAACCAACATGAGATACCCATATACTTCGATGGTCTGAACAGATCAGCGGCCAGACTAAAGAAGGCTTCAGAGGCTTACATAGTGCCTAGGCCAGCAGTCAAGTATGCAGGAGGATTTTACATGGACAAAAGAGATATCCAGTATGCTGTCACGGAACACCCTGAAAACATTAATGAACTTGGAGAAGAAAACAATGCTTCAAACTTAAATGGAGAAGGGAATGAAGAGCAAGTAACTACTCCTAGAGGGAGATCTACGGTTGTTAGGGTCTGGAGAGGAGACCTGATTCCCCAAGATGACTCCATAATGGATGTATACTTGATCAATGGAATGAACCCTCTCCTTAGAGCACATTCTTCAATATGGGAAGCTGCCCCTAATCCAGTTACCATCTATGAGTTACAAGATCCTGATTTCCCCACCATCATCACATATTTGGATAAGAATCAGAGAAGATATTGGCCCTTAACGGAATTAGAAAGAGCCGAGTTGAAATATCAGAATATTCCAGTGTTTCCCCCTAGGGACCAAGCCACTACTTCACGAAATCCACTTGGAACGTCTCAGAATGATTCATATCAATAGTCGGGGCAAACACAACAAACACAAATCCCGGTTAGACCACATGTGCAGTTTGCAATGCCTGGAAATAACCCTAATTACCGACCTCAACCACCTGTTGACCCAAGACCTGGAATTCCTGCCCCAGCGAGACCACCTGTACCTAGAGGATAGGGTATCCCCGTAGGAAGACCAATTTTCCCCGGGATGCCTAGACTGCCTGAAGCAAGAAGAAGATTAAGGCCAATTCAAGTTGCCAAATGCATGAGAAACCACTATGATGGCTCTAGTGAACCTTATAATCATATAGCCGAATTTAAACAAGTAATTAGAGCCGAACAAGTGGAAGATTTCTTAATCCAATATGAATCTTTTGGTCTAACTTTGACAGACACAGCGTTAGCATGGTTCCAACCATTAGATCCTAATAATTTTCAAAACATGGAACAAGTCTATCAAGAATTGATTGAGGAATTCACTAAGTCTGGAATTAAAAACAACTCGTCACCATTGATCCATAGCTTTAAGCAAGCCCCTACAGAATCAGTGAGATTGGCAGCAAGAAGATTCAAGCAGTACGTGGACAGATGCCCAGTGGAAGAGAGACCTACCCAAAATAAAATGGTGTCATTATTTTTGGAAGGATTATTGAACGGATCACTAAGATCTCTGGTGTATGTAAAGAGAGTTCAAACTTTGCAAGAATGCATGAAGGAATGTATAGACCTAGAAGACAACCTAGCACAAGATTTGAAAATACCTCAAGGTAGCTTGAAAAGTGAAGATTCGGCCAGCAGCACATCAAACCTTAAAAACAATGTAGAGGAAATAGCAGATTTAGTAGCAAAGAAACTGAACGTTCAAGGACAGAGGAACTACCCCAATAACACTATAAGAGTGCCCATGCTTAGAAGATGTATGCAGTGCGGAGGTGATCATCCCTCTCACTCGTGCACTAGGGGAGTAGTCCCACCACCTGCTTATGCTTATAATAGACCCACCGTCCCAGGACCTCTACAATATTGCAGTGTAGAACAAAAATATATAAATCACAGTACAGAAAATTGCCCTTACAATGGGCAATCGAGACCAGCAGAGCCATATATGAGACCTTATGGATACCCTCAGAGAGAGCAAGGAGGTAAAGCATTGAGGTACCCCACTTATCAGCAGCATGCACTAGTGCCACGACCATATGCTTATCAAGGATACACCCAACCACAACCAGTACTAGGACAACAACCGCCCCATCCTCAGAACGTTGTCCCAGTCAAGATGGCTCAACCTGAAGAAAACCTAGAGAGAGCGATAGTCCCAACCACACCATTGACTAGTAATGAACCATATGACTCATCTTACGATCATAGTCAAGGAGCATATCCCAATTATGAAAGGTCTATGATAGAATATGGACAATTGTACGAACCATATGCCTATGGCATGGAAGTACCAGATAGTTCCTACGGATATGAGCAGGACTATGTGTCATTAATGTACACAGCCCCTAGAGCAACCATACCACCCCGACCCATGAACAGACCGCCTGTGCCTAAAGGACCATGCTACAGATGTGGAGGTGATCACTATATCAGAGAATGTACATTGCCAAACCCACCACCACCACAACGAGTGTGGGAAGGCTACTGTAGTGATTGTGGTAAGGAACACATTTTCAGAGATTGCCCCAAGAATCCCAACAAGGTTACATCCAACGTGCAAATCAATGTGATAGAAGTAATCAAATCATCAGGGAGCGATAAGGAATACACTGTACCGTTGAAAGCAATAACTAGAGCCAAAGCTAGAGAGACCCAGACAAAACTGAGGAAAACAATCAAAGCGATAGAGAGGTGAATACACCCACACCTCAGAGAGTTGAAGACTCAGAAGAGCCTGAGAAAAGTGTTGTAAGTAAAAGAACACAAAGATGGAAGAACCGTAGAGATAGGATAAAAGAAAAGAAGTTATTGCAGAAGAAGGAAAATGAGAAGAGCGAACAAAACCCAAAAGAGGAACAGAAATCTGAAGAAGAAAGTAAAAATGGAAAGTATAAAAAAGAAGAGGTGGGATCGGTTTTAGCACATCCCATGCCTGAAGAATTAGCCACGTGGATTCAGGCATACAAGGCATGAATAAGAGCAGAACCTACCATAGAACAACATGAAAGAGAATATCCTAGAGGTGACCTAGAGAAAGAGAGGTTGGAGATCTGCAAAAAATTAATAGAAGTTGCTCAACAGACCTTAGAAAAACCTGCGTTGCCATTACCCAATACCCGAATTTCCGAAAGAGAATTCCAAGAGTGCGTCATCACTAATGATCACGAAAAACCCGAAGCAAGTAAGACACAGAATGGCAATTATTGTGAGGATAAAAGGGAAGGATCCATTGTTCCCGAGAAGGGGAGTGGCCTAAAGATTTGTGGGCAAGAGTCCAAGAAGACAGATGGAAGAAAGTGGAAGGAATTGAACCGCCCTTTGAAGAGCTAGAAGCGGAAGATGGAATAGAGGATTCAATACCTGAATTCAAATGAAATATTACCAATTGATCCGAGTAACAAAGAAAAGGATAGTGTAAAGGTTTTGCCAAAATACATAGGAGAGTACGAACATAATTCAGAAGTGTATTGCATTTCCTCAATAAGGAAAAAGGAATCGAACCCATCAGTCCAAACATCAGATATCATACAACACCTTAGAAAGGTAAAAATCCCTTGTACCCTAACATTAGAAGAACTGTTGAAGGTTAAACCACATTTGAAGGAGAAATTGACCAGTCAATTGGAGATCAAGACGGAAGAAAAAGAGATATCTGATGAAGTAAACACAGTAAAGATCCCAATGGATAAGGTAGGAGATATTAGTCAGGAGATGAAGGAAACACTTGCCTTCCAATTACTTATAGGGGTTATACCACCAAAGCCATCTTAGGTTCCGGAGCTGGTGTAGGCATTGCTACTAGAGAAATCTGGGAGAAATGGGGAAAACCAACTTTAAGACCAACGCGCATGAAGATACAAATGGCAGACGGACACACAGAAAGACCCTTGGGATTATTGGAACGAGTAGTTTTTACCACATGCGGAGTTGAATTTGAACACACCCTAGCAATATGTCAATTTGAAAGGGTGAGCAATTATGAAATGATACTTGGGAGACCTATCATGAGACAGCTAAAGGTTGTGCAAGATTGGGGAAAATATGTTGTATACCTACAGCATGAGGGAACCACCATGAGAATAAATGTCCACACATATACATACAAAGATGTTCCCCCCTTACAATGGAATCAAATTCATAAGGAGGAAGACGATCAGTCAATTCACAGCATAGGTTCTAGTGACCAATCTTGGGTGAACGAGGACACTCACCTATGGATATGCCAAACTGCAAAAAAGGAAGAGGATAGGAGAAAGGGATGGCATCAAAGGCAAGGAGTAGCTACGTCTGTACAAGATCCAGCTTACATGCCTCAAGTCTTTTTGGATGAAGAGTTTGAACCTCACGGTTGGATGGAGATTCTAGCGACCCTCGATGTATGTGTGAACGAAGAAGTAATAACTATGAATGAATGTATTGATGAGGAAGGATATGACGTTATTCTATATGTGGTAGTCCTTCAGGAGGCTGAAGAAGGAGAAGTGATAGAGAAAGAATGGAAGGAGGACTATGAGAGCATTGAGATGGCGCAAGAACCAATGGAACCAGAGGATGAGAATAAAAAAATAGGTGTCACAGCTAACAAAAATAACCAGGAACCTACTCAGGAAGAAGAGCTGGAGTTAGATAAAGAACCAGAAGGTGAAGAAAACAAGCCACAAGATCAGTTTGAAGTGCCAGCTCACTTCAAAAAATATGAAGTAGAAGAGAGAAAAATTGTTATTCAAATGCCTAAAAGAGAAGAACAGCCAGGAATAGCATATGACAATAAAGAACAAACCAAGAAGATAGTAGTAACCTTAGAGGAAGGAGAAGAACGATGTACTTTCATAGGACAGGATGTCTCAATGGAGGAAGAACAAGAGTTAATACGCCTCATAAGGGAATATCGGGATGTCTTTGCCTGGACCTATAAGGACTTGAAAGGAGTAGATCCATCTATATGTGCCCATAGAATCCCCATGACATCCGAAGCCAAACCTTCTAAACAAAGACTGTATACATACAATGATGTGTACTCAACAAAGATAAAGGAAGAGATAGATAAGTTGTTAGATGCTGGATTCATTTACGAGATCGAACACACGGAATGGGTATCACCTTTGGTGGTTGTACCAAAAAAAAATGGGAAGTTAAGAGTGTGCATCAATCTAAAGAAAGTAAATGCTGCGACCATAAGGGATAGTTACCCATTACCCATTACGGATCATCTATTGGAAAGAGTGGCAGGGAAGGAAGTTTATAGTTTTTTGGACGGCTTTTCAGGGTATAATCAGGTAGCCATTGCTCCTGAGGACCAACATAAAACCGCTTTTGCAACTGAATGGGGAGTATACGCCTTTAGACTCATGCCTTTTGGTCTAACTAATGCCCCAGCCACCTTCCAAAGATTGATGCGCCATGTATTCAAAGAGTTCCTGAGAAAGAGTATGGAGGTATACGTGGACGATCTATGTACTTATTCAGCTATACGATCAGAGCACATCCCTGAACTAGAAAAGATTTTTGCCAAATGTCGACAATATCGAGTATGCCTCAACCCAGAAAAATGTGTCTTCATGGTTCGACAAGGAAAAATATTAGGACATATTGTCTCTAAAAATGGAATTTCAACTGATGAAGACAAAATCAAAGTAATTATGAATTTACCAAGACCAAAGACTGCTAAAGAAGTACAAGCATTTATGGGACACTGTGGATACTACCGAAGATTTATACATATGTATGCCATAATTGCTAGACCTCTCTATGCACTCTTGTCTCAATTTAATTGGACCGAAGAATGTGAGAAAGCCTTTAATGAGTTAAAGAATCGATTGAGTTCAGCATCAATCCTTTGAGTACCTAACTCGAATAAGCCATTTCACATTCATGTGGATGCTTCCAAGTTTGCCATTGGTTGCATCTTAGCTCAACTTGCAGATACAGGAAAGCTAGATCACCCTATAGCCTATCCCAGTAGACAATTACATCAAGCCGAGCGCAATTATACCACAACTGAGAGAGAAGGCCTAGGGATGGTGTACTGAGTGAGAAAGTTCAGACATTACCTATTGGCAAACAAATTCAAATTCTTCATTGATCATCAAGCCCTACTGTACTTAGTCAATAAACCTTGCAATACAGGAAGACGAGTACGATGGTTTTTAATGTTAATGGAATTTGATTTTGAGGTAGTAGTCAAGAAAGGAAATACCCACATAAGAGCAGATCACTTATCAAGAATGACCCATGGAGAACCACCCATAGGAGTACCAGATGATCTGCCAGATACGTACCTTTTTAACCTGGAAGTATGTCCCCAATGGGCAGAAAAGTTGATCCCTATACTCACGCATGGACCTAAAGATGGGATGACACCAAACCGAACCCAAGACCTTTGGAAGACTAAAAACCTTCATATCATTACAGGAAGCTTGTATCACCAAGATTCAAGTGGATTGATAATGAGATGCGTTGAAGAGGAGGAACAAGAAATGTGGCTTCAGAAAGCACATGTAAATCAATGGAAAACTCATTTGAATGCAAACGGAACATGGCAAACCCTGAAGAGATTAGGCATATATTGTCCAACCATGCAAAGGGATGCACATAACTATGTATCAACCTGCCTGTCAAGAACAAAATCCAGAAGAGAACTCCACTCTATGCTACTCCACAGTAGCACGGAGATGGAGCATGCCTCTGGTAAAATTCTTAAAGACCCAAGAATACCCAGAAGGAGCCACTTCAGCAAGGAAACGTGCACTTGTAGAATAGAGCAAGGATTATGCCATTATAGGAAAACAACTTTTCAAGCGAGGGAGAGATAATCAATTACGATTATGCATTCATGAAGACGAATATCTTGCTGTTTTAGAGATGGCACATACAGGAGCTGCAAGAGGACACTTCACTGCAGATAAAACAGCAAAAATGATCCTCTTTGCTGGCATGTGGTGGCCAACCCTACATCAAGATGCAACATATACATATACATATACATATACATATACATATACATATACATATACATATACATATACATATACATATACATATACATATACATATACATATACATATACATATACATATACATATACATATACATATACATATACATATACATATAGATATACATACACATACACATACACATACACATACACATACACATACACATACACATACACATACACATACACATACACATACACATACACATACACATACACATACACATACACATACACATACACATACACAGACATACACATACATATACATATACATATACATATACATATACATATGCATATACATATACATATACATATACATATACATATACATATACATATACATATACATATACATATACATATACATATACATATACATATACATATACATATACATATACATATACATATACATATACATATACATATACATATACATATACATATACATATACATATACATATACATATACATATACATATACATATACATATACATAGACATAGACATACACATAGACATAGACATAGACATAGACATATACATAGACATAGACATAGACATAGACATAGACATAGACATAGACATATACATATACATATACGTATAGATATACGTATACATATACATATACATATACATATACATATACATATACATATACTTATACATATACATATACATATACATATACATATACATATACATATAGACACACACACACACACACACACACACACACACACACACACACATATATATATATATATATATATATATATATATATATATATATATATATATATATATATATATATATATATATATATATATATATATATATATCCATATACATATACATATGCATATACATATACATATGTGTTGCAACTCAAGGTCAAGCACAAGCATGGAAGCATATCAGAAAGATGGACACACACAAGACGAATGAGCAATTAGGGAGCTCCATGAAGTACATGTCAAATTTTCAGAAGGAATCCCTATAAAAATAGTGATTTTCACCACTAAAAGCCTTTGTAAATACTATTTCATATATATGTAACTCTATTTTGTTCAAGCCAAGGAATCCTTGAGCTTGAGGAGTATTAGAAGTATCATCCTACCAATTTTCATAATTTTTAGACTTTGTTTGAGCCGCCAAATAAGCCTTGGAACCTAATTTTTAAGTAGGTGGGACACTAGGTTAGACACTAGGTCTGGACAAGGCCAGAACTAGTAAAAAAACTATAAAAAGAGCTAGAGAGGTCATTTTTGGGGTAGCTTGTTAGAGAAGAGCTTTCATAAAAGAGTTCCTTTGCAATAGAAAGCTTTCCATTGTTCCTCTCTTTGATCTTGCCTTGTGTGCGTGTGTGTGTATGTGTGTGCATGCTAATGTGCTTCTCACTCACACACTTGTGTCTTCACATGCTCACGGTTTTCATACCGGTCCTCACGTCTCCGTGGATTGACAAGTAAAGGAGGTGGTGCTCACGCTTGAGCTACACCAAATTTTGGCGCCGTTGCTAGGGAGAGAGCTTCGAGGACGAGCGTTGTGATGGTAAGATCGTAGATTTGCGACGTTGGAAGGTAAAAAACCTATCATTTCTGTTCATTTTCTGATTCTTCTTGTTCATCCTCATCATCATCATCATCATCACCATCTTCATGCATCTTCTTCTTCATAGAAATTTTTTGTTTTTTAGTGCATTTTCATACTATTTTTCATGCATTATTGTGCAAAAAGGAGTTAGGAAGTGTAAGGGAGAGCAAGCGCCTATGTTTATTCATGATTTTTTGCAGATACTGAGCTCGCCATTGCTCGGCGCTCAGAAATTTGAATTTCTTGCCAAATAAAATGCAATTCTGATTGAAAATCATGATTTTCATAAAAATTCAAATTTTTTCAAAAAAATGCGATTTTCTATTTCTCGCCTAAAAGCTTTCTGAAAAGAACGTGATTCTGAGGTCATTCTCAGAATTGCGATTCTCTGATTGTGCTCAAAATCGAGATTCTCTAAGATTCTCAAGAACACGATTCTGAGGTAAAATCATGATTTTCATATCAAAAAACATGATTCCAAGCAAAAACATGATTTTGGGAAAACACGATTCTCTATTGGCTCCAAAATCATCATTTTCTAAAAACATGACTTTCATCCAAAATCGCGATTTTCACGATTTTCAAAAAACATGATTTTCACAGGTACAAAACGGAAATTTTTAGCACACAATTTTCAAGAACACGATTTACACAAAACACGATTTTCAATCAAAATCCCAGTTTTCTGGTCATTCTCAAAATCGAAATTTTCAAGCCAAAAACACGACTTTGACCAAACAGGATTCTCAATCGAGATCGTGATTTTCTGATCATTCTCAAAATCGCATTTTTCATCATTCTCACTCAAAATCCCGTTCTTCATGATTCTCACTCAAAATCATGTTCTTCATGATTCTCACTTAAAATCGCATTTTTCAGGGATTGTTCACAATCACAAATTTCATAAGTGCTTAGCATCGCGATTGTCATGATTTCATAGAATCATGATTTTTAAGGTTGCTCATCACCGCAATTTTCATGATCCCTCACAATCATGATTTTAATATGAGCTCAGCATCGCAATTTTCAGATGCCCCAAAATCGTGATTTTCACAAAAAATCAAGATTTCTCCAAAAGGTCGTGTTTGCCTGTTTTGACCCCAAGGAGCCTGATTTGACATAACTTTTTCATCAAAAGTCTATTATTTGAGCATATACATATACATATACATATACATATACATATACATATACATATACATATACATATACATATACATATAAATATACATATACATATACATATACATACACATATACATACACATATACATAAACATATACATATACATATACATATACATATACATCTAGATATACATATACATATACATCTATGTATACGCATAGATATACATATACATAAACATATACATCTAAATATACATATACATATACATATACGTATACATATACATGTGCATCTACGTATAAATATAGATATACATATACATATACATATACATATACATATACATATACATATACATATACATATACATATACATATACGTATAAATATACATATACATATACATATACATATACATATACATATACATATACATATACATATACATATACATATACATATACATATACATATACATATACATATACATATATATATACATATACATATACATATACATATACATATACATATACATATACATATACATATACATATACATATACATATGCATATATATATACATATACATATACATATATGCATACATATACATATACATATACATATACATATACATATACATACACATATACATATACATACACATATACATACACATATACATATACATATACATATACATATACATATACACATAAATATACATATACACATACATATACATATACATATACATATACATATACATATACACATACATATACATATACATATACATATACATATACATATACATATACATATACATATACATATACATATACATATACATATACATATACATATTGTTGGAAGCAGTCAGAGGCACAGACGCCACGGAAGCATGTGAAGACGAAGTAGGGAACCAGGCGGATCAATTTTTTAAACAAATATATTTCTTATTAATTTTCCAAAACATTCAACAGTGATTATTATCACTAATTGTAACATATGTATCATAGAAAACCACATTTTGTAATCCATAGCTCTATTTTGTGCAAGCCGAGGAGTCCTCGAGCTTGAGGAGCTTAGGTAGAATGCTCGTACCAAATTTCGTTATTTTTAGACATCGTTTACCCTTTCAAATAGCCTTTAGGACCTATTTTTTAACTAGGCCGGCCACTAGATGTGAAACCGGTCAAAACTAGTCTAGAAACTATAAAAAGAGCTAGAGAGCTCATTTTTGGGGTTGGTTCATTTTGGTTAGTGTGAGCTTAGAGCTAGTTTGAGCTTGTAAGAGCATTCTTGAGTAATAGAGCTAATTTCCCACCTTCCATTGTGTCTGGCTTGTCTCTTCATTGTGTGTGTGTATGTGTGTGTGCATTTTTGTGCTTCTCACCTTCACTCTCACATCATCTCACGTTCACGATCTTCATATCACTCCTACCTCTCCCTCAGATTGACATTAAGGAGGTGAAGCTTCTTAACGTGGTTCTCACCATTGTGCTAGAGCAACACCAAATTTGGCGCCGTTGCCGGGGATCGAGTCTAGGACGAATGTGTGATGGTAAGAGTATAGCAAGAAGAGGCGTTGGAAGGTAAAAATTTCAGTTTTTGTTGTTGTTTTTACTTAGTTTTTAGTGTTTTTCACCTCCCCCATACTCCATCTTCATCATCGCATCATCATCTCCATCTCCAAAAAAAATCAGAAAATTCACCATATCCCCCCATTCACCTCATTTCCCCTCATTTGTGCATGCGAGAGAGCGAGAGAGAGTTTTTGCGCTTGTATGCACTTGTGTTTTCTTGAGTTTTCTTGCAAGTACAGAGCTTCAGAGCATCAGGAGAGCTTCCAAAAGGTAAAAAATGTACTTTCTGTCAGAGATTTCCGAGTGTGGCGGACCATCGCGATGGTCTGCAACTTTCGGATTTTGAGGTAGGCGACCACACCACGAGATAGGCGATCCTTGCGCACACACGGCACCATAGTTGCATTTCAAAAATTCGTCATTTGGTGGACCATCGCGATTGGCTCGGACCATCGCGATTGTGTCGCACCATCGCGATAGGCTCACGCCATCGCGACGGCTCGGCCGGACCATCGCGACGGTTCGCTTTTTCGGACCATCGCGACGGTTCACTTGAGCCATCGCGACGGTCCACTTGGACCATCGCGACGGTTCAGCTGACCCCGAACCATCGCAATTGGCTCAAGCCATCGCCACGACAGTGCCACGTGTCACGATAGACCATCGCGACGGTTCGTTTTTCGGACCATCGCGACAGCCCAAAATCGGACCATCGCGATTGGCTCAAGCCATCGCATCGCGGACCATCGCGACGGTTCATTTCGGACCATCGCGATTGTCCACCGTTGACCGTTGACCGCGCCATCGCGATTGTCCGCCTGATCACGCCATCACGACGGTTCATTTTTCGGACCATCGCGACGGTTCGACCTCACGCCATCGCGACGGTTCATTTTTCGGACCATCGCGACGGTTCGACCTCACGCCATCGCGATCGTTCACTTCGAGCCATCGCGACGGTTCGCCTTTTCGCACCATCGCGATTGTCCAAATCCCACGCCATCGCGATGGTTCGCTCGGACCATCGCGATTGTCCCGGACCATCGCGATTGCCCACCCCCATCGCAAATTTTGGACTTCAATTTTTGACCAAATTTGAGGGTATTTTTGAGAAATTTTTGGACCATTAGACTCATAGGAGACCCCTTAGCCTATATTAGAAGAAAAACTGGATTGTCAGTTTTTACCCCCCAGGGCCTGAACGCGTATAACTTTCTCATCCGAAGTCCGTTTTTTGAGCTTAATAGCTCGTTAGAAAGCTCGTGACGAGTACTACGTGACCTCAACTGTTTTTTTCATAAAGAATACATCTATTTTTGGATAGGCTAATTTGAGGTTCACCTAGTTTGGGACTAGGAAGCCAGGGGGCACACATTGGAAATTTGGGCAAAAGGGAAGGGATTAAAAGGTGTATACACTCAAGTGTTTGATCATCTTGTGAATTGGTCTAATATTGGAATTTTTCCAGGTCTAGCAAAGGCAATCAAAGGCAAGCAAGCGAGGCAGCGAAGACAGCAGAGCTTGGGAAGCACGGCTTCTTGGGCAACAGGGCATCAGAGCAACCAGAAAAGCCGACTCGAGGTTGGAAGATTACTCAACCCCCTCAGTCAATTCTTAGCTTAGGCTAAACGTTAGCATTGTGGATTTAAGTCGATAGGAACGCCTCAAGTTCAAGATACCTAATTCCATCAAGTTTAAGACTTAAAGTAAAGGTGTGTGTGACGAAAACCTAAAGGAAAGAACATAAGTCTGACGGAACGAGAACTCAAAATCATACCGAAAGTCGAATTCCTGATGCATAAATTAAGACAAGAATCCAGAGAAAATTAAAAAGAACCAAGAATTAATCACAAAGAACCATTGACGATCTAAGTGTGTAATCGAGTGTGCAAGGAAGGAAATTAATGAACCTTAGATCAGGCAAACATATAGGTAAGTCGGACAGAAGAAGCCTTAGATCATCAGAGGCTAGTGTAAGAACCACAGCTCGATCTTGGGCTCAGCAATTGAATAATAGTTATCCCTACGAGAGCTCAGAAACTAGCGAATCGGAAATGACATTTAGTGCAGACAGACCTGAAGGAGGGTCTCATATAGCATACCTAGAAAAGCCAGAAGGACCCTATAGAACGCAACTAGAGTTTCTCCGAACCAACCGATTAGGTGCTCGCATCTATGAGGATGGTTTGCGAAGGCAAGTAGTGCAACTGCACAACCCTGATCAATCCATTGGATTGGAAAGACCAGTGGTGAAATTTGAGAGAGACGCTTACATAGACAAAGAAGGAACCATGTACATTCTAAGCACGCAACCACACGATACTAATGAGTTTGGCACAATTCAATTAGAGACGGAAGCAAAATTTCAAGGGAAAGAACCGTTAGAAGAACCTAGAACACCTAGAGGGAAATCCGTATTAACAAGAGTACTCATCCCAGAGTGGATCCCTCAAGATAACAGGAGCACCGAGTTGTTTGTAAATAGAGAGACAGATGAAGCCTTTTGGAGGTACAGAAAGGAAAACCCTGGTGAGATCGGCATCATTACAATTTATGAATTCAAGGACCCAGATACACCTGGAAAGGTTGTATACCTGGATGAGACTTCAGAAAGAGTCTTCGTGGTGCCTGACCGCGCTAAAAACACATACACATGGAGAGGTGAATTGATATTCCCTCCATCTAGAACAAACATGAATGCAAATCAACAAGGGGCAGGAACATCCTCAGCCCATGGAAATCAAAGAGAAGGAAATCACGAGAGACCGGAAGTAAGCTTCACTCACCCCATAGGGAGAGATAGAACAACCACGAACACTAATAGAACGGATAGACAAAGAGATCATGGAATACCAGGTGGTAGAGATGATTTTCCTCTACCTAGGCCACGTGAACACGCAAGAGTATTGAGACCCACTCAATTAGTGAAATCAATGAAGAATTACTTTGATGGGACAGGAGATCCCTATGACCATGTCGCAGAATTCAAGCAAGTACTAAGAGCAGAACAAGTCGAGGACATGTTCACGCAGTACAACGCGTTTGGACTAACGTTAAAGAATACCGCTTTAACTTGGTTCCAACCACTGCAACAAAGGCAATTTAGAGACATCCATCACTTTTTAGAGTCATTCATCACTGAATTCTCTAAAAGTGGGGTTAGGCATGACACGTCTTCGTTGATTCATAGTTTTAAGCAAACCCCTCAGGAAACAGTAAGACTGGCAGGTCGTAGATTCAGACAATATGTTGAGCGATGTCCAATGCAAGAGCTACCCTCACAAGCCAAACAAGTATCACTGTTTCTAGATGGCTTGTTGAGCGCTAAACTACGTTCCTATGTGTACCTAAAGGAACCCAGAACGCTGGAAGAGTGTGTAAGAATATGTATAGACATTGAGGACAACCTAGGAGATGAATTAGAACTCTCAAAGGTCTATAAGGACTCAGATTGTTCTTCTCTAGCATCCACAAAATTTTCTAATTCGATAGAGGACCTAGCAGAAAAAGTGGCCCAAAAACTAGGAGTTTCTAGTAAACAGGTGCCCAAGCTACCTACAAATGTACGTTGTTACACTTGTGGTGGAAATCATTTGGCAAACGTGTGCCCCAATGCACCTCAACCTCACGCCAACCCTAGTGGCCAATATTGCACAATTGAGAGAAGATATACTAATCATACGGCTCAGGACTGCCCATACAACAAACAAACCGTGAGACAGAACTACCCGCAAACATACCAGCAGCCAGGTAGGTATCAAGGCCAATACAATGCTCAGCCTTATTACTATAGGCCTCCTCAGAACTACCCATACCAGGCCCAACAGATACCTCAACCCGTCTTGGCTCAGCAGCCACCCCCACCAGCGAATGTCATCTCAGTCAAATACGCTGCTGCAGAAGAGAACCTAAGTAGGGCCTTAGTGCCTTCTTCACCCCTGATCACCGAAAGTGACCCGAACTCCAACAGTTTTGACTCTACTCATGTAACTAGTCCACCCGCTTATTACACGGAGTCACCAGAGCATGTGGAGACATATCATTATGATAGTCCTCCAATGGAACCTAGTTGGGAGCCAGACTATGCTAATGTGATGTACGCAAACCCAAACCCACGGCCCCAATTGAGACAACAGAGACCACAGGGCCCTAGAGGACCATGCTTTAGGTGCCAAGGAGATCATTTCATAAAGGATTGTCCACATCCCCCAATAGCAAGACAATCACCGTACTATAACATACAAGGCTTTTGTGCCGACTGTGGCAAAGAGCACATAATCAAAGATTGTCCTAAGAACCCAGTTAACGCTTCGAATGTGACACCGATCAACGTGATAGGTATTGTAAACAACGCAGATGGATCCAACCCTACATACGTGCCTATCCAAGCTATAACCAGAGCCCAGGCGCTCTTACAAAACCAACAGCTTAATCCAGAGAAAGTAACCGGAACTAGTGAAGTTGCAGAATCTAGCAGTAAAAAGACGAAATCTTGGAAAGATTCTAGAGAAAGGATAAAGAGAAAATGGAGTAAAAAGATAAGTGAGTTGGAAGGAAGTCTAAGAGAATCTAGAGCCAAAATACAAGAATTGGCTTCACAAGAATTAAACCAAGAAATCCCAGCTCAGAAATCGGGATCAGTCTTAGCGGAACCCATACCGGAAGATCTAGACATGATGTTTCGTGCATATCAGGCTAGAATAAAAGAGGGACCTCAAGTAACGGAAATGAGTAAAAACTACCCTCGAGCTGATCTAGAAATTGAGAGAACTAAACTGTGCATGAAAATGGTAGAGTTAGCACAAGCTTTGTTCGAAGCCTCTAGATATCTTAATTGGAATAACATGGCAAAACCGGAACTACACTTTCAAGGACTAATGGAGAGGCTAGAACACTTGATAGAAAGCAAAGAGAAAAAGGATCAGTCTAGGAACCCTACTGTTCCAGAGACACAGGAAAGGAATGCACCATCCCTGTCTCAAGTACCCAATACAGAAAGCCAAGACAATTTGTCTTCCATACATAGGTATTCACATGAATTTTTAAGAGAAATCCAAGAAGAGAAATGGAGAAAAGAACAAGGAACTCATCCTCCTATTCAAGAAATAAACGACTTGCAGGAACAATTTCCCCAAGACATCCCCTCTATATACGATGATGTAGAGGTGGAACGACTGAGTGAACCTACAGGATTTGAATCTAATTCTCTACAAGAATTACCTCAGTTCACAGGACCTTGGGAAGCTAAGTCTATTAGTATGAGAGCACCCACGATAATAGTGAGGAATGAAGAATCAGTGATCCCTAGAAATACGGAAGTGATCAAGAATACGAAAGTACAGTGTAATCTCACTCTGGAGGAACTGTTAAAGGTAAAACCAGAATTGTGGAAGCACGTAGCAAATCAATTCCCTGAGCTAGCTACCACACCCTCTCAGATAGGATCACAGAAGAAGGTACCAGAGATACCCGTGGAAAAGATTGGAGACGTAAGCGAAGGAGAGGAAGGTAACACATATCTTCCAATAACCCATCAGGGCTACACCACGAAAGCCATCTTAGATTCAGGAGCCGGGGTAGCCATCGCTACCACCGCTTTATGGAAACGTTGGGGTAAGCCAGCACTCAGACCCACCAGGATGAAGCTACAAATGGCCGATGGACACATAGAGAAACCATTAGGCTTACTAGAAGGCATATCTCTCACCACTTGTGGTGTAGAATTTGAGCATACTTTCGCCATTTGTGACTTTGCAAAAAATCGTGCTTATGACATGATATTGGGACGACCATTCATGCGTCAGTTGCAAATCGTACAAGATTGGGGAACTAATTCTTTGTACTTGCAACATTTAGGAGTGACTACCAAAGTCAATCTTAAAGACTATTCACACAGAGATGTACCCCCAATACAATGGAATACCATCCATAAAACTCCAGTAGAAACGGAATCCGTGCACTCATTAGAATCAGATCCTTCTTGGTTGCATGAGGATACCCATTTATGGATGTGTAAAGTAGCCAAACAAGAGGAAGAACGTTTAGAAGCAAGGACCTTAGGTGCAGAACAACATCCAAGAACCCTTCAAGATCCAGCCTACGCACCTGTAGTATTCCGAGACGAAGAATTTGAACCCCATGGTTGGGCAGAGATTCTAGCAACCATGGATGTAGCCATCAATGAAGAACAATGGACACCCCACTGTGACGAGGATGGCTATGACATTTCAGTTTTCACGATAGAGCCAATCATGGGAGATGCAATTTTAGAAGAGTGTGAACCAGACACTGATGCATTTGAGGATGCGAGTGATTTTGATTTAGAATCAATTATCATGGACTCACCCTTTGCATCAGAGGAAGAATATTTCTACGAAATAGAGACTCACACTCAGAGACACGAGGACATAACGAACGAAGTGAGATTAGCCACGGAAGTGATTACCAAGAGTGAAGGCAAGAAAAGGAAGAAGAAAGAAACCATGTCAGAAAAAGAAGAATCTTTGTTTGAAGTACCCGAGAACTTCAAGAAATATGAAATCGAAGATAGAAGAATCATGGTACGAATGCCCAATAGAAAGGCGAATGACGGACAAGTATATGATAACCGAGAGAAAACCAAGAAAATAATAGTTGCCATAGAAGGAGAAGCAGAAAAATGTACCTACATAGGGCATGATTTGACGACTGAAGAAGAAGAAGAGCTAGTTGCCCTATTGCGCGAATATAGAGATGTTTTTGCTTGGAGTTACAAAGATTTGAAAGGAGTAGATCCAGATATATGTTCTCATAGAATCCCTATGACTCCAGATGCAAAACCGACAAAACAGAAACCTTACACGTACAATGATAACTACGCTGCGAAGATTAAAGAGGAGATAGATCGCTTGAGAGAAGCAGGATTCATTTACGAAATTGAGCATACCGAATGGGTATCCCCCATTGTGGTGGTGCCCAAGAAGAATGGAAAATTGCGTGTGTGTATTAACCTTAAAAAAGTTAATGCCGCCACGATTAGAGATAGTTATCCTCTTCCTATCACGGAACACCTATTGGAAAGAGTTGCGGGCAAGGAAGTTTACAGCTTTCTTGATGGATTCTCAGGCTATAACCAAGTAGCCATTGCTCGAGAAGACCAACACAAGACGGCTTTTGCCACAGAATGGGGCATATTTGCATTTCGTGTGATGCCATTTGGCTTAACAAATGCACCCGCCACTTTCCAGCGACTCATGTGTCATGTCTTTAAGGAATTCTTACGCAAGAGCTTGGAAGTTTATGTCGATGACTTATGTGCACATTCAAATGTAAGACAGACACATATTCCAGAGTTAAGACAAATATTTGACAAATGTCGAGAATATCAGGTTTGTTTGAACCCAGAAAAATGCGTTTTCATGGTCAGACAAGGCAAAATTCTAGGACACATTGTGTCAAAAAATGGAATCTCTACGGACGAGGAAAAGGTGAAGGTAATTGCAGAATTACCAAGACCAACTAATGTGAAAGAGGTACAGGCATTTATGGGCCATTGTGGATATTATCGACGGTTCATACACATGTATGCAATCATAGCCAAGCCTCTGTACTCTCTTTTGACCAATTTTGAGTGGACAGATGAATGTGAAAATTCATTCAATGAACTTAAACGACGTTTGTGCTCAGCATCTATATTGACTACCCCAGATTGGAGTAAGCCATTTCATGTACATGTGGATGCATCCAATTACGCCATAGGATGTGTGTTAGCACAACCCACGACTGAAGGTAACATAGATCTCCCCATAGCCTACGCGAGCAGACAATTGAACGCAGCAGAAAGAAATTATACCACGACGGAACGAGAAGGATTAGGAATGATCTACGCAGTAAAGAAGTTTAGGCACTACTTGTTGGCCAACAAATTCAAGTTCTTTACAGATCATCAAGCCCTATTATATTTAGTCAACAAACCATGTAACACAGGACGACTGATACGTTGGTTTCTATTACTCATGGAGTATGATTTTGAAGTGGTAGTCAGGAAAGGAAAGACACATCTTAGAGCTGACCACCTCTCAAGATTAACCTCAGGAGAAGCTCCTCAAGGAGTAGCGGATGATCTACCAGATGCATACTTGTTTAACCTTGAGATAGCACCAGAATGGGCTAAGCCTTTAGTCCCTATTCTGACATACGGACCCAAGAATCCTAGGATAAAGATCAAAGAAGGAGAGATTACCAAGTCTGAGAGATACCAAATAATGGCAGGAAGCATATATAAACAAGATAATCAAAAGATTCTTGCTTGTTGTGTAGATGAATCCGAACATGCGAATTGGTTGCAATTAGCACACATAGGTGCACTAAAGCAACATCATTCAAAACATCGAACATTACAGACTTTGCAAAGACTAGGAGTATTTTGGCCTATGATGGAAGCAGATGTCTACAAGTTGTGTAAGGAATGCCATGTTTGTTGTGAAAGACCACCAGTAGAGCATGCTACATTGTATCATGTGTCCCTCACACCAGACTGGAGTGAACCATTAGTGACATACTTGAGGACGCACACATTCCCTCAAGGAATGACCTTAGCTCGACAACGCAGTCTAGAGCAGGAAGCTCAAGACTATTCACTTATTGGCGATAATCTATACAAAAGAGGACGAGATGGATATTTAAGACAATGTGTTCATGAAAGCGATTATCTGAGCATACTAGAGACTGCACACCAAGGTGTTGCAGGAGGTCATTTTGGACCAGATAGGATAATCAAAGCCATCCTCTTTGCAGGATTATGGTGGCCCACTCTTCACATGGATGCACATACCTATGTAAAGAGATGTGACGTGTGCCAAAGAACTCAGTTTCCTACTCGCAGAGATGAAATGCCATTGAAACCCATGATGGGCGGACGTGCATTTTCTAAGTGGGGTATAGACTTTGTAGGACCCATTAACCCCCCTGCAAAAGGTACACATGCGGAATATATTATTGTTGCCACAGATTATCTTACAAAATGGGTAGAGGCAAAGGCCACAAAGAAGAATGATGCACACACGACTACAAAATTCTTATTTGAAAATGTCTTTACAAGATATGGACTGCCTATAGAGTTAGTGAGCGATCGAGGCACTCACTTTCTAAACCAAGTCATTGAATATTTGTTACAGGATTTTATGGTGATTCACAAGAAATCTGCACCATATCATCCTCAGGCCAATGGTCAAGCTGAAAGCACTAACAAGATACTTTGTAACGTACTGACGAAACTCGTGAACAACAAACGTTCAGATTGGGACAAACAGTTACACCACGCTGTTTGGGCATATCGAGTGGCCTACAAGACCGTACTCAATGCAACTCCCTTTCAGATGGTTTTTGGTCAGAATGCAGTGCTTCCTTTGGACTTCTTGATACCGACCCTTAAGGTTGCACAAGAACATCAGTGGACCGGCCATGAATTATCAGCGAGAATAATGGACTTGGAACGATTAGGAGAAACCAGGCTAAAGGCAGCAGCAGGAATATACGCAGCGAAGAAGCGACAGAAAGCATATTTTGATGCACATGTGAAAGATAAAGGCCTAAAAGAAGGAGATTTAGTTCTAGTATATACGCTGAAACAGCACGCACGGAAGTTAGAAAAGCGAGGTTATGGACCTATGATCATTAACAGACTCTCGACGAGCGGAGCAGTACAGTTAGCCACCTTAGAAGGAGATATAATGCCTAATTACATTAGTGGCTGTAGAGTCAAGCTATATCAAGAACCTCTTACTGAGGATATGCTTAGACGACTCACGTTGGCAAAGAAGCGTAAGGAGGAAGAAAATAGAATACGAGCGGAAGCTCAGGCAGAAGCCATAGAACGCATTAAGCGCATGAAGCTAAGAAGACAAGGACTAGGGAGAGAACATTATAACCATCTGGAAACATCACCCAGATATCCCATGGCCGTGTGTCAAGTAAAGTCAACCACTCATCCTAGCATAGTGTACAGAAGGCCATTCCTTACAGTTAGGCTAGAGCACGGTAACCATAGCCAAGAACTCAGGGCTTTAATTGACTCGGGTGCTGCGACTAGTGCGATTAGATGGTCCCACTATAAGGCTTCAGGAATAGAAATGCGGCCAATTGAGGCATACCTCATAGGCCTAGGAGGCATGGAAACCCCTTGCATGGGTGAGGTGGACCTTCCTATCCTCATTAAGGTATGACCATGACAGCGAAGCTACTAGTGTGCCATGATGACGACCTGATAGAACCCCTAATCCTTGGCCAAGATTGGCTATACGATCACTCAGTGGACCTAAATCTTAGACAAGGCTCCTTACAGATCGGAACCTTAGAGCAGAAGCGAGTGATACCGCTTGACTTCCCTAACGGCATTCCGCTTGACGGTTGTGACCCTAGACCCTATGAAACGCATGAGATGGAAGACATGAAGATTTTTGGGCAGACCAGTCACGGTACGTCTACACCAACCCACTCGGGCTTGGCTATGGACAGTTGTCAGTCAGAAGAACGACAGGAGATCTTCCCTGGGACTTCCTGCAAACTAGAAGCGACAGTTACCCAAACGCAAGGACAGAAGGGCACAATCAGATTCAGGTGGGTTGCATCAGCGGCCAAATGAGCACGACACCCTGCGGTGCTCATCCTTCCAAACTTGTTGCGGACTGGCCTAGATTAAAGTTACAAAAGGCATCACTTCCTAATGGGCAGGTCACGCAAGTGTGGGAACTCCCTTCTTTTCCAAAGCAGAGTGTCCATCCGACCTCTCACCCCCAACTACGACAGAGTCAACCACGACGAAGGAACCCAGACCGACGGCAGTATCAGAAGACTCAACAAGGAAGGCAGTTTAGGCCTCCCAAAGGAAGCGGCACCAGACAAATATGGGTGCCGAAAGGACAAAAGCACCGAAGGACTCCAACCAAGCAGAGATCAACAAGCAAAAGGCCGAACAGAAACAGAATCGATATCCACCATCCCCTCGACCTTCTTCTACAGGTCCGAGCATCCGACAAATGTGGATCGCCAAGAAGTACCTTACCCATAGACCCACGCCCACGCAGATTTGGGTACCCAAACCATGTATCATAGCTCAACCCATAAGCCATGTAATATATAACCCCCATAACTCATCTCATCCCTCGATACCACCAAACTCGACACCATCTTTTACCCCTCAGCAGAAACCCACCACCCACTCCAAGATCTTTAGGAAATGGATACCGAAACGTGTCCAACCGTCTTCCCCTAACCCACTGTCTAACTACCCCCCGACTAACATACAACCTTGTACTAAATCACTAACCTTTAAACCTTGTATAAATTCACACACCATCATCACACACCACTCGTAATCTCATCTCATCAAGAAATGTATGCATGATCTGAAACGTATAGGTGTCTAGAGACCTGCACTAGTGCTGCAAGAAACATTGCATCCATCACATCACAGCACTTGGCTACACGGGTTACACATCAGTTATGGACAGGGATTGCGGTCTCACTTTAATGGGATCATGATTAATTTCCATGCTAATGTGTTAATCTTTTGTAGCAGATCTTTCTCACTAGCGCACCAGCCACCATGCAAACCGACGAAGGAACATCAGGAGCAGGCCCCAGTGTAGCGGCTGTACCACTCAACGTGCTACGCGCAGAATCCCACCCGACTGCCCCACCGCCGGAATTTCAGGGATTTCCAGGGCCAATGCCTATCGACAACCCACCCATGGGCTACACCGAAAAAATTCACAGGAACTCTCATTGGTTTCAGGGCCTCGCAGGACCCCTTGCGGACGTGGACTTTATATTTGAATCCTCTCTGACATTTGATGACCGCACATGGGGAAAATACCAGTTTTTCTCCCGAGAGTTTGAAGCCCTACAGAGCACCCAGGATTTAACTCATGTTTGGGCCAGAGCAGGCTTCACAGAGTATTTCAGTGACCCCCTGCCCAAACCGGATTTTTACAGGTGCTATTACTTAATCACTACCTTACTGGCATCAGAGAATAAGGACATCCCAGGAACCTTCATATTGCCTACTCTAGTGGATGATCCACCTTACAAAAGATTTTATCTCTCTAAGGACTTAATCAGAGCAGCCATCAAGATTCATGGAACCCACACACCCACAGATCGAGAGAGATTGATTCCAGAACCGATGAAACGTGGGGATGTCACGAAGTGTGAGGAGATTTCGGCCATTACACCTGAGCTGTCAAAGCCACTAAGGATATGCATGCAACATTTCGCATTTCCAGCTCAGGACAGATTTACCATGCCCCATAAACGAATCTGGTTCGGATTGTATTTGGCATGTACGGGACCTCAAACAGTTGATCTGGCAAGCTGGATCATAGATCAAATGTATCTGGCACAACACAGATGGGAGCGCAAGAAGGTGCTTAACGGATGTTGTGCGCTCACTAGAATTGTGTATATGTGTTTGGCTTATGACTTGCCAATTGAGCGTGCACTAACAGGAGAAGAACTGAAGGCATTCAAGGGCACAACGAAGAAAGCCAGGAAGCCCAGTAGGACACGGGCAGGTAAGCGCATGCGAGGCACCATCCCTTGCCTCCAAGTGCCAGAGTCGCCGTCACCACAACCCTCTCCAGAGCGACCACAGACAGAAGCTGCTCCCACTGTACAACCTATTCGCATACGGTTGTCCAGACCAGTGGTTACGGAGGGCACCACTAGTACTGCTGCACCTCAGGCAGCCGCCACCTCAGAACCCACCACCACAACAGCAGAAGCTCCCACCACTATTGGTGCGGAAGCGTTTTCTTTCCCGATCCCACATATGGAGGCCGACCCCATAAACATGACATTTGACTTTGAGATGCCTGATGCATTCTCAAACGAATTCCAGTATTCAGAAGCACAACTGTTCTCCCAGAAATATGAGCGTCCCAGCTACCCTACCACGCCGCGAGATTTGCCACAGGGACAAGCTGTGTCGGGCTCTGAAGAAGAAAGAACCGAAACAGACGACGATCAAGGCGACGATGAAGCCAGCCAGGGCTCACATGACGAACAGACAGAGGGCCAAGGCCAACAAACCGACACACACGGCGACACCAACACATATGAAGATGAGACATTCGAAGCCGCAGCGTACACACTGGCTATAAAGAAATTATATCGTACCATGGAGAAAGTCTGGGCACGAAAGAAGTTAACTGAAGAGGAGAGCCAGGCATTAATTGAACAGGAACTCATCTCCGGAGGATTCGAAGACGCATATATCAGAGGGTTCAGAGAGTTAGTCAAATCAGTAGGCTCCCATGAAGCACTCAGGTTTTTACAAAGAAAGCAACTACCACAGTTTGATCCCCGCCGAGTGCGACTACTTTCAAAGCCCGGAGAGTATATTCGTGTACCAACAGGAGCTCAATCCTCAGCACAAGCCAGGGAGGCACGCCTCGCCCCCGAACGTTCATTAACCGCAGAAACCATCCTTGTAGATTCGCCACCCCGTACCACCATTGTACATACCACTACTATCCTCGAAATAACATCCACCCCTTCGACTCCTCTCTCACCTCACCTTTCACCAACCCATCCTGTGTCCCCCGCACACCCACCTGCTTCCCCCACATCCACACCTGTACAAGGCAACATAGCCACAACCTTTTCCTTACCCATTCATACCACCATGCCCACACCCAACCCTCCGCATCCATATGTTAACCCCTTCACCCCTTCATCCTTCCCAGCGTTTCCCCCACCTCTAAGACCCCCATTCCCCTTCCTAACCCCACTAACCTTCTCACCAGTCTCACCCCCCCAACCTACCATAACCCCTATTTCCCCGTTTCACCAAGGTGCTCCTACCATCCCCCCTGTAAACTACTCTACATTTGTAAATCCCGTATTCACACCTACACAACCACCCATGATTACACCACTTTTCACAGTCACAACACTAAACACGTCCAATGGTATGGACATATCACCATCCACCTCACCACCACCCACTCCACTCACAGCACCCTCATATTTAGGCACTTCACAATTTTCCACAATCACCACTGCATCCACAGTCCCAACCCCACTTCCCATTCCCACTGCATCTACTCCCACTACATCCTCATTTAGCACTTCACTACTACTATCGCCCACCATAGACACCGCATTTCAACACATGTTCGCATGCATGACGCAAGTCCGCGATGAGTTTGCATCACTCGGCACCAACTATCAACAGCTGCAGAAAACGACGAACGAATTACAAACGCAGCTTAATTCGTTATCAATTGAGAACGCCTCACTGAACAGCCGATACCAAGATTTACGAGAGGCCTATCACAAGTTAGAACTAGAAAGTGAGGAGAAAACCAAAGAGGCCACCATGGATTTGGATAACCTACTTAGAGCCCAGACTGTCCGCAATGCAACGCTTACTAGAAATATGGGATTACTAAGAAGACACTTAGCCGCAGCAAAAGAGGAGAACCAGAGACTCCAAGAGCAAAATAGAGAGAACTTGGAAGCGGCTTTAGATCATCCAGAGCAGCCACTAAGTCCGAGCAGATTCAAGGCAATCCCATCTGAGTCGATGCGGATGTTGCTAGACGACCATGTTAGATTGCTCGAGGACTATGATCGTATGAACGAAGAACATCAAAAGTTAAAGGAAGATCACAAACTGCTGCAGCTCAGAGAACCAGCAACACAACAAGTACAAGTAGCAGCAGAATTACCAGCGCCTGTGGACCCTGCCCCTGAAGTTTTAGAGGAACTCAACGCACTTCGGGCCCAGGTAACAAATCGTGAATCTAGGATTGCCATCTATGAAGCACCACCAAGGCCAGACTCCCCACCTGAGCTACCAGCTGAGGAAGAAACCGTCACTATCCCGGTGGAGGAGACATTCGAAGAAGCATATGAACCGATACCCATCCCAGGCGGACGTGTCACGGCCGAAGGCCGGATGACCTACGAATTACCTACCCCCGCGTGGATGAAGACAGTTGAAGAACTCGGAACGACACACTCGGCCAGAGTAGAGGCACAGCTACATGCCATGGCCATAATTGAAGAGAAAATTTTACAGTCACCATTCTTTGCTCAATTGGCCCCGCGACGATACATATCTGGGCATGAGCTCCAATATAAACCGTACTTCATGTTAATGGCCGAATACCAGTTAACCATAGAGAAAGAAACAGGCATGAAACCAACGCATGCAACTCAATTCGAGCCAGAGGACTTGCCACCAAGGGCGCAGAGAGGTGAAATCCTTCAACCAGACTGGCGCAAAGATTTATTGCAAAATTATCCAGAGATGATGAGCACGTGGGTAAAAGCGCCACTTCACTTAAAATTTAATCCGTGCTGGGGACCAGTCCCACGACGCCGCTCTTGGACTGCCTTCGCTATAAAGGTACAGAACAATAAGCAGTGCCAAGACTGGCTGAACTATCCCTATTTCAAGCCACCAGTCGCGTTACCCACAGTAGGCTACATGATGGCGACGATCCGCCACTGGCTCCCTCGATTAAAACATATGGATGATGTGGCCGCGCACATGACTGTCAAAATCTTTGACATGATGCAGATGGTCTTTAAAGTCTTCCGACGCATCAAGGCTCCCCATGTTAACACCCCGGGCTTTGAGCATGGCAACTTTGATTTAGTCTATGATATGAGCACAACGCCATCGCTACGGGTGTGTTACGCCTGGCACTGCAGGATCAAATATCTACCGGCATGTTACAAGCAGACATTCGAAGAAATGTTCACCACCGGTTTTTGGGAGTACCATTCAGAAGTATTTATAAGCAGGCCCACACACTTATTGCAATTATTCGCCTGTGAACGAATGGTGTACTCCACACATTATCAGCTCCCACCACCAGACGAGCCACAACCTATCGACTGGGAGAAACTCGAGGCTGATCTAGCCCGAGGTATTCGTATATCAGAGCACACCCTCGCTCAAGACCTCCTACAGAATTACATCCGGCAGACCTCACAACAAGGTTCTGTCAGGGACGACAGAAGCGAGAGGGAGGGGGGTGTTGGAAGCAGTCAGAGGCACAGACGCCACGGAAGCATGTGAAGACGAAGTAGGGAACCAGGCGGATCAATTTTTTAAACAAATATATTTCTTATTAATTTTCCAAAACATTCAACAGTGATTATTATCACTAATTGTAACATATGTATCATAGAAAACCACATTTTGTAATCCATAGCTCTATTTTGTGCAAGCCGAGGAGTCCTCGAGCTTGAGGAGCTTAGGTAGAATGCTCGTACCAAATTTCGTTATTTTTAGACATCGTTTACCCTTTCAAATAGCCTTTAGGACCTATTTTTTAACTAGGCCGGCCACTAGATGTGAAACCGGTCAAAACTAGTCTAGAAACTATAAAAAGAGCTAGAGAGCTCATTTTTGGGGTTGGTTCATTTTGGTTAGTGTGAGCTTAGAGCTAGTTTGAGCTTGTAAGAGCATTCTTGAGTAATAGAGCTAATTTCCCACCTTCCATTGTGTCTGGCTTGTCTCTTCATTGTGTGTGTGTATGTGTGTGTGCATTTTTGTGCTTCTCACCTTCACTCTCACATCATCTCACGTTCACGATCTTCATATCACTCCTACCTCTCCCTCGGATTGACATTAAGGAGGTGAAGCTTCTTAACGTGGTTCTCACCATTGTGCTAGAGCAACACATATACATATACATATACATATACACATACATATACATATACACATACATATACACATACATATGCACATACATATACACATACATATACATATACATATACATATACATATACATATACATATACATATACATATACATATACATATACATATACATATACATATACATATACATATACATATACGTATGCATATACATATACATATACATATATACGTATACATATACATATACGTATACATATGAATATACATACACAAATACGTATACATATACATATACGTATACATATACATATAGGTATACATATACATATACATATACATATACGAATACATATACATATACGTATACAAATACATAAATGTATACCTATACATATACGTATACATATACATATACGTATACAGAATACGTATATATATACATACACATATACATATACATATACATATACATATACATATACATATACATATACATATACATATACATATACATATACATATACATATACATATATGTTGGTGTGTGAAACACCACAAGAACTAAACTAATGTGGTATTAGAAGACCTCCATAACCATCATTAGCTTAGCAATACTCACATTGTAAGTCTTCATCTCTAAACTTAGTGAAAATCCAAATTTCACTTCACAGAAATCTGCGCCTTTTCTTCAATCCTTCAATCTGACCTGTATTAGCTTAATCTTTGCCAAATCTTTTGATTTCTTGCTAAGAGAAGTTCTTGCTAGTGTTAAGCAACACATAACAAACAAAACTTTCAAGCAATAACTTCCCAATCCTCTGATTTTGTACTAATCTTTACACTATGTCTGAAAACTGAAAATTTACTTCATCGATTTGACATACCTCCACTCTTAAACTGATTTCTCTGAGTACGCGTCCCGTTTCTCAAAGATCTTTTGACCAAATGTAGTTGAGGATAATAGCTTTCAAACGAGCTATCACTTACCAAAAACTTTACACCATGCTTCGAGATCTGACCTTAAGAAGATCAGTCAAATGTGCGCCAGAAAAGTCGTAACTGTCAACTAACTTTCATAGTCATATGAAATGACTTGAGAATCAATGTACAATAGGAATTAGACACACTGCTTCTACACAAACATGTGTTAATTATCAGAGAAGGTGTGTACAAAATGGCTTGGCCTAATTTTGCTCACAGCCATGGAAAACTCTCTCAGACTCAGAAGTTTTCTCTCACCATCTCTCTCAGAAATTACACGACTTTTCTCTACTCACTCAAACTACAAAATTGAGTTCTCTCATACATGTTTCTGACTCAAATTAACTTATATACCTATGGTTTACATACATCTAGACTTGAACTCGTAAGTTCTAAAGATCAATTACAAATCTAGACTCTAATTTTGCACTAATTTACAATAGTGAAATTGTCCCTTCACTTAGGCTTGATTTTTTGTAGGTCTTTTCTTCACTTCTTCTTTCCTCCATCATATGTCTCCATATATCTTCATATATGCATGCCTAATTAGTGAGTGAAGCCCCAACAGCTCCCCCTCAATCACTAATTAGCATAATTTGACTTCTTCACATAGTCTCCTTCTCTTTTATTCCTGCCATCTCCTTGAACTTACTTGTCTTTACTCCATCCAAGCTTTTTGTCATAATATCTGCAATCTGATCTTTTGTGGAAGTATACACCACTTCAATCTCTTTCTCCATTACCTTTTCTCTAAGAAAATGGTACTGTATCTCTATGTGCTTTGTCCTTGCATGAAACACAGGATTTGCTGCAAGATATAATGAACTCATGTTATCTCCATGAATGATGGGTATACCTTGATCAATTCCCATGCTTTTGAATAATGTCTGCATCCATATGACTTCCTTTGCTGCTTCTACAAGTCCTTTGTATTCAGCTTCAGTTGATGATAAGGCCACTGTGTGTTGTTTCTTTGAACACCAACTCACAAGCTTATCTCCAATGTATATCATATAACCATGTGTAGACCTTCTGTCATCTTGACTTCCTGCCCAATCTGAATCACTATAGGCTCTCAATCTTATATCTGATGTAAAAGGATAATACAATCCTTCTTTCAAAGTTCCTTTGATATATCTAAGAACTCTTTGACCTGCAATCCAATGTGGATCCTTTGGACAATGCATGAATTGGGAAAGGACACCAACTGCATAACTAAGATCAGGCCTTGTTAGAGTTGCATAAATCAAACTTCCAACTAGAGATTGATACTTCCTCATGTCTTTGAACTCTGCACCATCATATCTACTGAGTTTGTGATTGACTTCTAATGGTGTAGATGCCTCTCTGCAATTCTCCATGTTAAATTTCTTTAGAAGATTCAAGAGATACCTTTCTTGTGATACATAAATGCCATGCTCTGCATAAGTGATTTCCATTCCAAGAAAATATGATAATTTTCCTAGATCACTTATCTTGAATTCTCTTTCAAGTAACTTCTTCACCTCCTTGATTCCTTCATTTGAGGTACCTGTAATTATAATGTCATCTACATATATACAAATGTAGATCATACCTTCATCTATTCTTTTGATAAGTAAGCTTGCATCTGCCTTTGAACTTTGATATCCAAGGTCATTAAGATACTTTACAAGTCTATAATTCCAAGCTCTTGGAGCTTGCTTCAAACCATAAAGGGCTCTTCTCAACCTGCAAACATAATTTGGAAACTTATGATCTGCAAACCCTTGAGGTTGCTCCATGTAAACCTCATCTGATATATATCCATTCAAAAATGCATTCTTAATGTCCAATTGACTCAATGTCCATCCTTTTGATGCTGCAATGGCAATGATTGTCCTTATGGTTGACATCTTTGCCACATGACTGAATGTCTCATCATAATCTATGCCAAATGTTTGAGCATAGCCTTTAACCACCAATCTAGCTTTGTATCTGGCTATAGTTCCATCTGCATGCTTCTTAACTTTGTAAACCCATTTATTTCCAATCACTTTCTTACCATTAGGTTTTGGGACAAGTTCCCAAGTTTTGTTCTCTTCAAGAGCATCAAACTCTTCCTTCATTGCTACTTCCCAATGTCTCTTACCCTTTGCTTCATCATAGCTTTGAGGTTCTTCATCTTCCTTAACCATGTAAGCATAATTTTTCTAAGTCAAGTAAGAAGTGTCATATGAATACCTTGTAGGTTGCTTCCTCATTCTGGTTGACCTTCTTGGTTCACACTCTTCATGCATATCTGGATGTACTTCTTCATCAAATATTGGTCCATCTTCATTCCTTCTATATGATCCAACTCTTGATGTGCTTGCTTGCATATGTTCTTCATCTCCATCTATCTGCATATGTGATTTACCTCTTGCACTCCTTCTTATCTCTTCTTCAAATGTTTCAAGATCACATTCTTTATCTGCATACCAACTCTTCTGTTCATCAAAAGTCACATCTCTGGAAACAATAAAATGTTTAGTTAAAGGACTCCATAGTCTATAACCCATTTGTTTTTCATCATACCCAATAAACACATATCTTTCTGCCTTTGGTTCAAGCTTATGTCTGAGTTGTGATGGTACATAAGCATAGGCAATTGACCCAAACACTTTACAATGGTCAAGTGTTGGTTTCTTACCCCACCAAGCTTCATAAGGGGTCATACCATTCAAAGCTCCACATGGTAACCTATTCACAAGGTATGTGGCTGTATTTACAGCCTCAGCCCAAAGATAATTAGGGCAATTCTTTTCTTTTAACATTGCTCTTGCAAATTCAACCAATGTTCTATTCCTCCTTTCTGCCACCCCATTATGTTGAGGTGTATACCTGCAAGTTATCTCTCTCTTGATACCTGCATTCCAAAGATAGTCATTAAACTCTTGGGAGAAGTATTCTCCCCCTCCATCAGACCTTAGTCTCTTGAGTTTGTGACCTGTAACTCTTTCTGCATAAGCATGAAAATGTTTGAAGGCTCCAAAAACTTCTGATCTTTCCTTTAGAACATAAAGAGTTATCCACCTTGTAGCATCATCAATAAACAAAACATAATACCTAGATCCATTTATTGAACCTTCTTTTGTTGGTCCCCATACATCTGTATGTATGAGTTCAAGCAAACCATCATGCTTGAAACCTTTCTTCTGAAATGGTTGTCTATGAGCTTTTCCCATCTGACAAGCTTCACACTTGTATATCATATGTTGATTCTTCACATTTGGTAGTCCCAATACAGATTGATTTTCCACCATAGTTTTGATTCCTCTTTCATTGAAATGTCCCAATCTTTTATGCCAAAGATCTAACTCTGTAATTACTTCATCACCATGTGTGATTAGGGCTTGACCAACATTTCCTTGCACTTTGAGAGTAAAAAGTCTACCTTCCTTCTTACCACAAACAATGGGTTTGTATGCATCCTCTGGATCTTCAACAAATACCCCTTCATTTGTAAATCTGACTTGAAAACCTTTTTCCACTATTTGTCCAACACTAATCAGATTCTTTGGTATTGTTGGAACATACAAAACATTTGTTAATAAATCAGCTCCACTCCTGCACTTCACCTTTCCAATTGAATGCACATTGTGTTTTGTATTGTCACCTGTTTGTACTGTATGACTTGAATTTCCTTCTTCCAATTCTGACAATAATTCTATATTACATGATAAATGATTTGAACAACCAGAGTCAATATAGAATACCTTGAGATCCTCCTTCTCTGATGAACTAATTGAATTCATCATCAATGTTGTATGGTTGTCATTCTGTGTATCATTTGCATAATTGTAATATGTGGTGTTATATGATTGATTCTGATTCCAATTTCTTCCACCACCTCTACCAAAACTTCCTCTTGAATTATGTCTTCCTCTTTGAAATTGATTCTGAAACCTTCCACCTCTTCCTCTGCCATTGTTGTTCTGATTTTGGCTTGCTCCTTGTTGATTGTGCCAACAATCATATGCTAGATGATTGCTCAATCCACAAATCCAACATGTCTTCTTGTTATTGTTCTGATTACCTCTACCTCTTCCATTACCTCGACCTTTACCTCTGCCAAAACCTCTTCCTCTTGCATAATTTGCTTGAGTTGTTGACTCTTCTTCATCCTTTGCTTTGCCTTTATCTCCTTTCTTTTTGTTCTTCACATACATTGCAGAACTTTGACCTTTGTCTCCATCTGACTTTAAGTCTTGCTCAAATGTAAGCATCAATCCAAGTAATTGATTCAATTCTGGCACATAATGGTTTAATGAGAGTTCTGTTGAAAGTACAAAAGGCTTCCACCTTTCATCACCTCTTAATCCTGCAAGTAATTGAGCTATCAACCTATGATCTTCAATATCCTCATCAATAGATCCAAGGCTATCTGCCAAGTCTTTCATCTTAGTGACATAATCACTAATGTTCTGATTTTGCTTCTTCTTGAATGTGGTGAACTCTGACCATAAGCTAGCTTTCCTAGCTTTAGTGGTGTTTTGGAAGTGATCTTCCAAAGCATTCCAAATATCTTCAGCTGTTTCTAAACCTCTGATGTGTGGCAATAAATGATCTGTAATAGTGTTGTATATATAAGCTCTTGCACTTGCATCTCTCTTCTGCCATAGCTTCAAAGCTTCTAGCTCTTCCTTCCTTGGATGACTTTCATCTTCAAATTTAGGCTTCTCCTCTTCACCTGTCACATATACCATTAAGTCCTTACTCATAAGTAAGGCTTCCATCCTCATCACCCAAGCAGGATAGTTATCTCTGTCCAATTTGTCAATGGACACATGATCTGCCATGGTATCCTTGCTTCTGCTTCAACCTGTAAGTGTAAGGTTAAAGATTGATACCTTTTGTAGACCTTTACCCTTGGGAGCAACTTCGAAATACTCTTCTGATGACTTTGGTTGTTGAACACCTCAGCTTCCTCCTTCTTTGATAAAGAACTCTTCAAATCTTCTTGTATCTGTTCTCCTTTACTTCTCGAGGACCTTATCTGCTCTGATACCACTTGTTGGTGTGTGAAACACCACAAGAACTAAACTAATGTGGTATTAGAAGACCTCCATAACCATCATTAGCTTAGCAATACTCACATTGTAAGTCTTCATCTCTAAACTTAGTGAAAATCCAAATTTCACTTCACAGAAATATGCGCCTTTTCTTCAATCCTTCAATCTGACCTGTATTAGCTTAATCTTTGCCAAATCTTTTGATTTCTTGCTAAGAGAAGTTCTTGCTAGTGTTAAGCAACACATAACAAACAAAACTTTCAAGCAATAACTTCACAATCCTCTGATTTTGTACTAATCTTTACACTATGTCTGAAAACTGAAAATTTACTTCATCGATTTGACATACCTCCACTCTTAAACTGATTTCTCTGAGTACGCGTCCCGTTTCTCAAAGATCTTTTGACCAAATGTAGTTGAGGATAATAGCTTTCAAACGAGCTATCACTTACCAAAAACTTTACACCATGCTTCGAGATCTGACCTTAAGAAGATCAGTCAAATGTGCTCCAGAAAAGTCGTAACTGTCAACTAACTTTCATAGTCATATGAAATGACTTGAGAATCAATGTACAATAGGAATTAGACACACTGCTTCTACACAAACATGTGTTAATTATCAGAGAAGGTGTGTACAAAATGGCTTGGCCTAATTTTGCTCACAGCCATGGAAAACTCTCTCAGACTCAGAAGTTTTCTCTCACCATCTCTCTCAGAAATTACACGACTTTTCTCTACTCACTCAAACTACAAAATTGAGTTCTCTCATACATGTTTCTGACTCAAATTAACTTATATACCTATGGTTTACATACATCTAGACTTGAACTCGTAAGTTCTAAAGATCAATTACAAATCTAGACTCTAATTTTGCACTAATTTACAATAGTGAAATTGTCCCTTCACTTAGGCTTGATTTTCTGTAGGTCTTTTCTTCACTTCTTCTTTCCTCCATCATATGTCTCCATATGTCTTCATATATGCATGCCTAATTAGTGAGTGAAGCCCCAACAATATACATATACATATACATATACATATACATATACATATACATATACATATACATCTAGATATACATATACATATACATCTATCTATACGCATAGATATACATATACATATACATATACATATACATAAACATATACATCTAAATATACATATACATATATGTATACATATACATGTACATCTACGTATACATATAGATATAGATATAAATATACATATACATATACATATACATATACATATACATATACATATACATATATGTATAAATATACATATACATATACATATACATATACATATACATATACATATACATATTGTTGGCATACAAAGCAAAAGAGGAGTCATGCACAATACGACAACAAGGCCAAATCATTTTTTTCCATGGATTATGTACAACTCAAGTGATTTTGATCACTACACAAACATTGTAAATCCCGTTTTTGGTAGAATAGACTCCATTTTGTGCAAGCCGAGGAGTCCTCGAGCTTGAGGAGTATTAGAAGTACCATCGTACCAATTTTCATAATTTTTAGACTTCGTTTGAACCCTCAAATAAGCCCTGGAACCTAATTTTTAACTGGGCCGGACACTAGGTCTGGACAGGGCCAAAACTAGTCAAAAAACTATAAAAAGAGCTAGAGAGCTCATTTTTCGGGCTAGATTGTTTATGAATTGAGCTTATGTAAGAGACCTTTTGATTAATGCAAAGAACTCCATTGTTCCTCTCCTTGCTCTTGCTTGTGTGCGTGTGTGTGTGTGTATGTGTGTGCATGCTTATGTGCTTCTCACTCACGCACTTGTGCCTTCACTTGCTCATAGTCTTCATACTAGTCCTCACGTCTCCACGGATTGACAATTATGAGGTGAATCTTCTCACGTTGGTACTCACCATTGTGCCAGAGTGACACATATACATATACATATACATAAACATATACATATACATATACATATACATATACATATCATATACATATACATATACATATACATATACATATACATATACATATACATATACATATATATATGCATATACATATACATATACATATACATATACATATGCATATATATATACATATACATATACATATATGCATACATATACATATGCATATACATATACATATACATATACATATACATACACATATACATATACATATACATATACATATACATATACATATATATATACATATACATATACATATACATATACATATACATATACATATACATATACATATACATATACATATACATATACATATACATATACAATACATATACATATACATATACATATACATATACATATACATATACATATACATATACATATACATATACATATACATATACATATACATATACATATACATATACATATACACATACATATACACATACATATACACATACATATACACATACATATACACATACATATACACATACATATACACATACATATACACATACATATACACATACATATACACATACATATACACATACATATACACATACATATACACATACATATACACATACATATACACATACATATACACATAGATATACACATACATATACATATGCATATACATATACATATACATATACATATACGTATACATATACGTATACATATACATATATATGTATACATATACATATAGGTATACATATACATATACATATACATATACGTATACATATACGTATACATATACATATACGTATACATATACATATAGGTATACATATACATATACATATACGAATACATATACATATATGCATACATATACATAAATATATACATATACATATACATATACATATACGTATACAGAATAGGTATATATATATATATACCTAACATATACATATACATATACATATACATATACATATACATATACATATACATATACATATACATATACATATATATACATATATATATTTATATACACATACATATACATATACGTAGACATGTACATATACATATACATATACATATACATATACATATACATATACATATACATATACATATACATATACATATACATATACATATACATATACATATACATATACATATACATATACATATACATATACATATACATATACATATACATATACATATACATATACATATACATTCACATATACATATACACATACATATACATATACCTATACATATACGTATACATATACATATACATATACATATACGTATACATATACATATACATATACATATACATATATATATACATATACATATACATATATATATATATATATATATATATATATATATATATATATATATATATATATATATATATATATATATATATATATATATATATATATATATATATGATGGGGGAAGTATCTCAACCCCTAAGCAACGACGAAGCGTGAATGATCTCCACAGGTATCCTTCTTTGACCTCCGCACACCCAAAATGCTGTTACTCAGAGCTTATGCAGAGAACTCCACTGAGCTTTTGTAGACCTGTAGTAGACACCACGAGCTTTCCAACAAAACAAATTTCACGTCAAATGGATGCTTACACAAGGATAAACAATGTCTACAACATGAGCTAGTTGAATGCTCACAACTGCCACTCAAGCAGATACCTCACTTCACTCCAGCAAGCTTTTCTCAGAGATTGTACTGAGAATGAATCTCAAAATTGGGTTAAATTTAGAGGACTCTAATAGCTACCCAATGACACCAAAATCATAGCAAATGGATACATAGAGAAGGGAAACCAGCCCTTACAACAGAGAGCAAAATATTTCCAACAGAGCCTACACACCAAGAGAGATATCAATCACACAACTTCACTAAAATGAATGTTGCTCCCAGATTACTTAGAGAATGATCCAGAGACTTTGTGAGCAAAAAATAGACTCTAATAGCTATCCAATGAGACAAGAATTACATCAAATGGATACAATATGAGGGAGAACCAATGCTAACAACTCAGGGGTAGAGAGTTGCAACACTGCCTGCGCACACACATAGATATGCCTACTAAAAGAAAACAAACAAGCAAGCAAGGGGCTAGCTTAAGCAAGGGGCTTGCTTATCACAACTCCAGCACTTAGTGCTCACTTTACATGAGCTAAAACTCCAAGAAGATGGGCCAAAAGAATTCGGGATACATGCTCCTTTTATAGTGAGAAGTGTGCCCCTAAAATCTAAGAACTACCTTTCCAAATCAGCCTCCTAACTTGGAGGACTTAGTTGAGATGACTTGGGGAGTGGTTGAGTGACTTTTCTTAATGGAATCTTGTGGCGTTTTGCTTCCTTTGATTGCTCCACATGTCCATAAAAGATTCCCCACGAATTTGTAGCTTGAAGCTTGACTTTTAACACTCCCCGTCAAGCTTCAATTCTTCGTCCTCATCCAAGCTCCTTCATGTTGATGCATTGCTTGAATTTTGAAATCTTCATCCCATCCAAAGCCTTTGTAAACATGTCCGCAACTTGGTCCTTGGTACCAATATGATGTACTGAAACTTCCTTGGATATCACCTTTTCCCTTATGAAGTGATAGTGCACTTCAATATGCTTGGTTCTAGCATGATAGACAGGATTCGATGCTAGATGAATGCTACTCATGTTGTCACAAAAAATTGGATATGTGTCAACCTGCAAATTAAGCTCCATAAATAACTTCTTAATCCACATTAGCTCACATGTGACTTGAGCCAAAGCTCTATACTCAGCCTCCGTGGAAGATAATGCCACCGTGGGTTGCTTCTTTGAAATCCATGAGATGATCTTGCTACCTAGCATGACTAGGTAACCACTTGTACTTCTTCTATCCTCCTTCGAATCGGCCCAATCGGCATCAGAATAAGCTTTGACCTGCATATCATCATGAAATGAATAGAACAATCCTTCATTTATAGTGGCCTTGAGATATCGTAACATTCTTCTTGCAGCTTGCAAGTGTGTAGTCCTTGGACTATGCATAAATTGTGATAACACTCCAACTCCATATGCTATGTCGGGCCTAGTTATTGTGGCATAATTGAAAGATCCTACAATAGATCGATACAAGGTTACATCCTCTAATGGCTCTCCATCAATGGAGCTTAGCTTTACATTAACTTCCATGGGATTTGAAATAGGCTTGCAATGTAGCATCCCAAACCTCTCAAGTAGGTCTAGAATATACTTCCTTTGTATGAGCATAATACCTTCTTCTTTGCATACAACTTCAATGCCAAGAAAATACCTAAGATCTCCAAGATCAGAGATCCTAAACTCCTTTCCAAGCTTTGCCTTGATCTCCTCAATGCCCTTTGTATCATTACCTGTAATGATAAGATCATCTACATGCACGCACATGTAGACTACAAGTTCTCCTCTTTGTTTGATGAAGAGAGATGGATCCGCCTTGCATTGATTGTAACCACATGTGATCAAATAGTCCACCAATCTTTGGTTCCAAGCCCTTGGAGCTTACTTTAGGCCATAAAGTGCCTTCTTCAACCTACAAACATGATTTGGAAACTCTTTATGAACAAAACCTAGTGGTTGCTCCATGTATACCTCTTCTTCCAAGTCTCCATTGAGAAAGGCATTCTTGATATCCAATTGGACTTTGCTTGCAGCCATTGCAATGAGTGTCCTAATGGTGCTCAACTTTGCCACGGGGCTGAATGTCTCTTCAAAGTCCACTCCATAGGTTTGTGCAAAACCCTTGGCCACCAATCTTGCTTTGAACCTAGAAATAGATCCATCTGATTTCCTCTTTACTTTATACACCCACTTATTACCTATTACCTTCATGTTATCCTTCTTGGGCACTAGATTCCATGTTTGATTCTCCTCAAGTGCGTCGATCTCTTCTTGCATTGCCTCTTTCCATTCGGTGTACCTGCTTGCATCTTCATAGCAATCGGGCTCATGATCTTCTACTACTTTGTTCATATATGCATAATGCGTTGCCATGTATGAATCATAAGTAAACCTTTAAGTTGGATACTTAACTCTAGAAGACTTCCTTTCTTCACCTTTTGGAGGAATAAACCTCCTTTGCCTTGGGAACTTGATCTCTTTCTTTGACGTGGCTTCTTTCTCCATCATGTGTCCATCATCTTCAACTTCATTACCTTCTTCATCCAACTCCACCAATGTTGCTTTGCCTTTGTTGATTGATTGTGCTTCATAGCTTGATGAAGATCTCCCCCTCCATGGTGAGTTCATGCTTGAACTATCTTCATTGATGGAACACCTTGGGCCGCTTAGCTCTAGGTCGATTTGGTCTTCATGATGTCCATGCTTTTCTTCTTCATAGTCCTGCATACAATCATACTTCTTATACCAAGGGAGTAGCTCATCAAATGCTACATCCCTTGATATCCTCAAGTCCTTTGTGTTTGGGTTGAAGCACCTGTGACCTTTATGATCATTTGAATATCCTAGAAATACACACTTTTCTGCCTTTGGTTGTAGCTTGTGCCTCAATTCACTTGGCACATGTACATAACAAGTACATCCAAATATCTTCAAGTGGGAAAGATCAGGTTTCTTACCATAATAGGCTTGATATGGTGTCAAGCAATGGATCCCTGAGGTAGGAGCCCTATTCATAAGATACACGGCGGTATTTGCTGCATCACTCCAAAACATGTTAGGTACATTCATCTCATTAAGCATTGCTCTAGCGATCTCGGCAATGTATCTGTTCTTTCTCAAGACATGGTAGAGGTAGAGGAAGAGGAGGTAGACAAGGCAGGGGGAGATCCCAAGACTCCAAGTCATGTTCTATTTGTGGATTAACTAATCATACAATTGAAAATTGCTTTAGGTATTCCAGGAATCAAAGAGGCAAAGGATACAATAGAGGAAGTTATGGCTACTCAAGAGGAAGGTTCAACAATTATCATGGCAACTACAACAACTACAATCATTCAAACTATCAAGGAGGCTACAAAGGAAGGAGAGACTTCAATAACTACACAAAAGACTCAAACAAAGAGGATTCATTATTAATCATGAGCATTGATATGCCACAAGGTAAATCTGATGAGCATGTTTTCTTCCAAGAATTGGAAGATACTTCAACTAGATGTAAAGAATGCATTCTTGAATGGTTGGATAATAGAAGAGGTATATATGGCACAACCACCTGGTTTTGAAAACCAAGTTTCTCCTGATTATGTGTGTAAACTTAACAAAGCATTGAATGGTCTCAAGCAAGCCCCAAGAGCTTGGAATTTCAGACTTGTTTCATTTTTGGTAGTGAAAAATTGCAGATACTCCAATGGAGGTCAACCATAAATTGAGCTCACATGAAGGTGAACTCATAGAGGACATCACATCATATCAAAGCCTTGTGGGTAGTCTCAACTTGCAACATTGACAAGGGTAGATATATGCTATAGTGTGAGTGTGCTAAGTCAATTCATGCACACACCAACAAAACCACACATGAATGTTGCTAAGAGGAAATATCTCAAAGGAACCATAAATGAAGGACATTATCCTTATGTATCTGATTTAGGGTTCTAGCTGTTTTCTGATGCAGATTGGGCTGGCTCCAAGGAAGATAGAAGGAGCACTTCAGGTTATCTTACCTTTGCAGGTTCAAAGCTTATTTCATGGTCATCCTAGAAGCAACCCATAGTTGCTCTCTCTTCTACTGAAGCTGAATACAGAGGTCTTGCCATAGCTACACAAGAATCTATGTGGATGAAGACATTATTCAAAGATCTTGAATTAGAGTTTGGAACTCCAATTTTTTGGTGACAACATGAGTTCTATTCATTTAGCTGCTAACCCTATTTTTCATGCAAGGACTAAACACATTGAATTTCATTATCCCTATGTAAGAGAAAAGTTTCTAAGCAAAGAGACTTAGATATCATATGTGTCCACTCATCAACAATGTGCAGATATTTTGACCAAAGCATTGGATGGTACAAAACTTTGCAAATATAAGGCTATGATTGGATTACAGGTTATTCTTGAAGATTGAAGACCTCAAGCATACTTGGCTTGAGGGGGGGCTATTGGAACACATCCATTACAAGCCTAAGTATTGGCTTGAGTTTCTAAGAGAAGACAATGTATGGAAATCTAAGAGTTCACTTGTGAACTCACCCTTGTAATTGTTTGATCATTTACTTGATGTAAAAGTAAAGGGAATCAAAAGTGGTTGAGTCCACTTGATAAAAATAGAGAGAGAAGCCACGAATTCTTGATTTGGAGGTTGGAGAATCAATCAATCTCTAAAAATTAGGAAACTACTTTTAGGTGAGCAAGATTCAAATTCAAATCTTGGCTCCAAAACTCTCTATATATACATGGCAGTTTAGTCGCACTTTTAGAGGCATCCATAAGCTGAGCTATATGCTATATCAAGTGTGGATACAAGGCAGACACATGTATCTATAGTTCATTGTATTCTACAATCAATATACATTCATATTTATGATCATAAAAGTTCATATCTTCATGCTTTTGTGTCTACCGTTCAGTGTTATGCTTCTCAGCTTTTTCAGCTAGATTGCAGAGATCATTCCTCTCCGTGTGGTGCATCATTTTAATTGATTGAAGTTGCTAAAATTTTATCTTAGAGTCTACTATATGCTCAAAAGATTTCATTGATATTGGAGTTCTCAATCTTCAGTTATGTTCAGTTGAAGTCAACCGTTTCTGTCCATATTCACTTCTATGCACATTTTCGATTTTTTTCAGTCAACTTGCCATAGCTAGTTCTCTGCGTATACTGCATTGAATTGCATGCTTCAAAGCTTGTTGGATTGATCATACTGTCTAGTAGCCGCATACAAAATTTCATAATCATTAAATATTTGAAGCTTTAGTTATGATCATTTTCCTACTCACTAGTTTCAGTACTATCGCAGCCAGTGAAAATTGGGATGATGTCATAACTTGTTAAACTTCATTCTCATTTTAAGATTCACTATTTCTGATCGGATTATTCTTGAAAGTTATCTCTCTAAGTTAATTAGAGTTAATCAAAAGGAATTAAGCTAATTGATACTATGCTCAGAGAATTATTCAAAACACTCAATAGGTCTGTGAATCAAAATAGCAAGTTTTTCACCTCTAAATTTATTCCA
>CM035414.1:73279630-73284630 GCA_020310875.1 Ceratopteris richardii
GTGAAATTTGTTTTGTTGGAAAGCCCTTGGTGTCTACTACAGGTCTACAAAAGCTCACTGGAGTTCTCTGCATAAGCTCTGAGTAAGAGCATTTTTGGTGTGCAGAGGTCAAAGAAGGATACCTGTGGAGGTCATTCGCGCTTCATCGTTGCTTAGGGGTTGAGATACTTCCCCCATCAGTGGTATCAGAGCATTTGGGCATCTTGGAGGTATCACATACAAGCAAGAAAACCTGTTGGAGTTGATGGTTGAAGAGTTGCATCAACAAAAGCTTCTTGGAGGTAGCTCACATCAAGGGGGAGCTATTCTACTCAAATTTGCAAGAGCACAAGGTGTCCATCTAAGGAAAGCTTTGGATTGAGGTAACCTCAGAGCCTCATTTTCATTTTACACACATTGGAGCATTAGCCAAGGGCTAGGTCAAGTATCAAAGACTAGATATGGGAGACTTCAACACTCAAATTGAAAAGCTAGACAAAGGTAACTATCAACCATGGAGATTTAGGGTCTCCAACTATCTTATGGGCAAGGGCCTTTGGGGGTTGATTAGTGGAAGTGAACCAAGACCTAGGTTGGATGAGAATCCAACCAATGACCAGAGAAGGGCCTTTAGGGAATGGAATGAAAGAGACAAGAGGGTTATCTTTATTCTTTCCCAACACATTAGCAATAGCATGATCGGCCATATCCAAGACCTGGATTCAAGCATGAAGGTATGGGAGACACTTGAAAGGCTTTATTCAACAAGCACCAAAGCAAGGAAGATCCAACTCAAGAATGAGCTCAACAACCTTAGGAAGAGCTCAGGGAGTAGCATAAATGACTACATACTTAAGGTCAAGGAGTTATCAGATGCATTGGGATCCATTGGAAGCCACGTAGACGATGACGATCTTGTGGCTTATACTCTCAATGGTTTGAGAGATGATGAGAAGTGGAAACCCTTTACCACTTCAGTTTATGTAAGGGATAATCTTCCCGATTTTGAGCAATTGGTTGCTCTCATGGTCACCGAAGAAATGAACATAGGTGGAAGTTCAACTAAAAGCAAAGATGCACAAGTTTTCTATGCAGGTAATCAAAGGGGCAAAGGAAGACAAGGACAAGGAAGGGGCAAAGGAAGGTTTGGAGGAAGGCAAGGCCACTCAAGAAATCAAGGACATGACCAAGGCACCTCATCACAAAGAGGGAGAGGAAGATCAAGAGGAAGAGGAGGACGACATCAACAAAACAGGAATCAAGATGGCGAAGGATGTTACATATGTGGCAAGTTTGGCCACTATGCTAGAGATTGCTACCAAGGAGGAAACCAAAGGAACTATAATCAAGGTTCTTCATACAAAGGCCAAGGTAATTATGCTTCTACAAGTTCAGAAAATGGCAATCTCTTGATGATGCACATGAATGGGAATTCAAGCAAAGTAGATAACACTTGGTATATTGATAGTGGATGTAGCAACCATATGAGTTGCAATGCTTCTTGGTTTACTAATCTACATGTTCCCAAAGGTAAAGGACATGTAGAAACAGGTGATGATACAGCCCATGAGATCTCCCATGTTGGAGATGTAGCTTTGGATGACAAGGAGGAAGGAAGATGTCTCAAGGATGTCTTGCATGTACCTACCATCACAAAGAACTTGGTGTCCGTTGGGCAAATGGTTGAAAGAGGCTATCAAGTAAGGTTCAACAAAGGTGGATGCTTTGTGGAGAACCCTAAGCAAGGTTACAAGGTCATAGCAAGAGGAAAGAAGCAAGGGAGACTCTTCACTTTGGAGGTAAATTCTCATTCTACTCAACATGTCTACTTCACATATGGAAACAAGAGGATTTCGGAGTTGGACTTGTGGCACAAGAGGATAGGTCACATCAACATACAAAGAATGAAGGAAATGCAATTCAAGAGGCTGGTTGAAGGTCTTCCCAACTTCCAAGGACAAGGTATGAAGCATTTATGTGAATCTTGTCAACTAGGGAAGCAAGCGAGACTTCCATTCAAGAAGAGTGGCTACATAAGCCAACATCCATTGGAGTTGATACATACAGATGTGTGGGGGCCAACGAAAGAGCAATCCATTGGAGGTAACAAGTACTTTGTCACTTTTATAGATGATTGCACAAGGATGGTTTGGGTTTATTTCATCAAAAACAAATCAGATGTGTTTACATGTTTCAAAGCATTCAAGGCAATGGTAGAGAAGGAAACAGGTACATATATCAAGAAGCTAAGGTCCGATGGAGGGGGAGAATATTTCTCAAATGAGTTTTCTGATTTTTTAATGGATCAAGGCATCAAGAGGCAAGTAACATGCAGGTACACACCCCAACAAAATGGAGTAGCAGAGAGAAAGAATAGATACATTGCCGAGATCGCTAGAGCAATGCTTAATGAGATGAATGTACCTAACATGTTTTGGAGTGATGCAGCAAATACCGCCGTGTATCTAATGAATAGGGCTCCTACCTCAGGGATCCATGGCTTGACACCATATCAAGCCTATTATGGTAAGAAACCTGATCTTTCCCACTTGAAGATATTTGGATGTACTTGTTATGTACATGTGCCAAGTGAATTGAGGCACAAGCTACAACCAAAGGCAGAAAAGTGTGTGTTTCTAGGATATTCAAATGATCATAAAGGTTACAGGTGCTTCAACCCAAATACAAAGGACTTGAGGATATCAAGGGATGTAGCATTTGATGAGCTACTCCCTTGGTATAAGAAGTATGATTGTATGCAGGACTATGAAGAAGAAAAGCATGGACATGATGAAGAACAAATCGACCTAGAGCTAAGCGGCCCAAGGTGTTCCATCAATGAAGATAGTTCAAGCATGAACTCACCATGGAGGGGGAGACCTTCATCAAGCTATGAAGCACAATCAATCAACAAAGGCAAAGCAACATTGGTGGAGTTGGATGAAGAAGGTAATGAAGTTGAAGATGATGGACACATGATGGAGAAAGAAGCCACGTCAAAGAAAGAGATCAAGTTCCCAAGGCAAAGGAGGTTTATTCCTCCAAAAGGTGAAGAAAGGAAGTCTTCTAGAGTTAAGTATCCAACTCAAAGGTTTACTTATGATTCATACATGGCAACACATTATGCATATATGAACAAAGTAGTAGAAGATCATGAGCCCGATTGCTATGAAGATGCAAGCAGGTACACCGAATGGGAAGAGGCAATGCAAGAAGAGATCGACGCACTTGAGGAAAATCAAACATGGACTCTAGTGCCCAAGAAGGAGAACATGAAGGTAATAGGTAATAAGTGGGTGTATAAAGTAAAGAGGAATTCAGATGGATCTATTTCTAGGTTCAAAGCAAGATTGGTGGCTAAGGGTTTTGCACAAACCTATGGAGTGGACTTTGAAGAGACATTCAGCCCCGTGGCAAAGATGAGCACCATTAGGACACTCATTGCAATGGCTGCTAGCAAAGGATGGAAGCTCTTCCAATTGGATATCAAGAATGCCTTTCTCAATGGAGACTTGGAAGAAGAGGTATACATGGAGCAACCACTAGGTTTTGTTCATAAAGAGTTTCCACATCATGTTTGTAGGTTGAAGAAGGCACTTTATGGCCTAAAGCAAGCTCCAAGGGCTTGGAACCAAAGATTGGTGGACTATTTGATCAAATGTGGTTACAATCAATGCAAGGCGGATCCATCTCTCTTCATCAAACAAAGAGGAGAACTTGTGGTCTACATGTGTGTGTATGTAGATGATCTTATCATTACAGGTAATGATACAAAGGGCATTGAGGAGATCAAGGCAAAGCTTGGAAAGGAGTTTAGGATCTCTGATCTTGGAGATCTTAGGTATTTTCTTGGCATTGAAGTTGTATACAAAGAAGAAGGTATTATGCTCATACAAAGGAAGTATATTCTAGACCTACTTGAGAGGTTTGGGATGCTACATTGCAAGCCTATTTCAAATCCCATGGAAGTTAATGTAAAGCTAAGCTCCATTGATGGAGAGCCATTAGAGGATGTAACTTTGTATCGATCTATTGTAGGCTCTTTCAATTATGCCACAATAACCAGGCCTGACATAGCATATGGAGTTGGAGTGTTATCACAATTTATGCATAGTCCAAGGACTACACACTTGCAAGCTGCAAGAAGAATGTTGCGATATCTCAAAGCCACTATAAATGAAGGATTGTTCTACTCATTTGATGATGATATGCAGGTCAAAGCTTATTCCGATGCCGATTGGGCCGGTTCGAAGGAAGATAGAAGGAGTACAAGTGGTTACCTAGTCATGCTAGGTAGCAAGATCATCTCATGGATTTCAAAGAAGCAACCCACGGTGGCATTATCTTCCACCGAGGCTGAGTATAGAGCTTTGGCTCAAGTCACATGTGAGCTAATGTGGATTAAGAAGTTATTTATGGAGCTTAATTTGCAGGTTGACACATATCCAATTTTTTGTGACAACATGAGTAGCATTCATCTAGCATCGAACCCTGTCTATCATGCTAGAACCAAGCATATTGAAGTGCACTATCACTTCATAAGGGAAAAGGTGATATCCAAGGAAGTTTCAGTACATCATATTGGTACTAAGGACCAAGTTGCGGACATGTTTACAAAGGCTTTGGATGGGATGAAGATTTCAAAATTCAAGCAATGCATCAACATGAAGGAGCTTGGATGAGGATGAAGAATTGAAGCTTGAGGGGGAGTGTTAAAAGTCAAGCTTCAAGCTAAAAATTCGTGGGGAATCTTTTATGGACATGTGGAGCAATCAAAGGAAGCCAAAAGCCACGAGATTCCATCAAGAAAAGTCACTCAACCACTCCCCAAGTCATCTCAACTAATTCCTCCAAGTTAGGAGGCTGATTTGGAAAGGTAGTTCCTAGATTTTAGGGGCACACCTCTCACTATAAAAGGAGCATGTATCCCGACTTCTTTTGGGCCATCTTCTTGGAGTTTTAGCTCATGTAAAGTGAGCACTAAGTGCTGGAGTTGTGATAAGCAAGCCCCTTGCTTAAGC
>CM035414.1:73289630-73297130 GCA_020310875.1 Ceratopteris richardii
ATATACATATACATATACATATACATATACATTTGGTGTAAATCACAAGCCTATACATTTGGCTTGATAGATGCATTGATGTCCATACACATATGGAGAAGCATAGGAACCATTGCTAGTGGTTAATTACCACTTTATCTCCTTGTAAAAGTTAAATTGACTTGGAATCTTTTGTAATCACCTACCAAAAGGATTCGTGGAAAAATCTAGCTTTTTGATTGAAGGAATATCTCCTAGGATCTAGGAGCTTGGTCATAGGGAGCCAAAAGTTTGAATTTGAATTCAAATTTTTACTCATTCCTTATAAAAATGGTCATGGAAAAGTCGCGGGTAGAACTCATCAATCCCATGCTTCTCATTACTGATTGTGAGTGTGTGTGAGGCCTACACTCTAGCCCACACCTATCTACACCATTAGGCAATGACATTCATGCCAATGGATTTGTATACAAGTGTTCATTAATACATACATTCACATTGTTCATTTCTGAGTTCTCTGTTATACTCCTTGAAAGTCTGTCAACGTGTGAAGTGCATATCTCAATCAAATCTTCACCAAATTCAATGATCTAAAGCTTGTTGGATTCATCTTGAAGTTATCTAAATGCTATCAAAATTTGAGGAGATTATATTCAGCATTTCAGAGAAATTCGCATCGAGGTGATCACTCGTCAATGTCTACTATAGTCGTAAAAAATCTGGGGTATAGCTTCATTTGCTAAATTGATTTCTCTTAGCATAGTTTATCTTTTTACATCATTCCACTTGGAATAGATAGCTTGATAAGTTAATTTAATACCCGTAGAAGGAAGTTTTCCGTTTCCTACTATGCTGGTCATACTCAGTAAAAGATCCAACAGGTGTCAAGACATAAATAGAAGGTTTTCTTCAGATTTTGAGTTTCAAAGTTATCTATTTTATTTCAATCATTACACAAATCACTTCCAAAGTACATAGGCCATTTTATGGTGTCTTTGGAAAGCTAAGGAGGTCTACTTATCAAGTCTGAAGCATTAGGGGGGCTGGTACAAAGCAGGTTTAGCAGTACCTACTCAATTTCTTGGAGCATCCATCCATCTTTCCCAACAGTGGTATTAGAGCAAACTAAGGTAAAATGGGAGATGGTTTTCCTTCATTTATTGATAAATTGGACAGGAACAACTATCAAGCATGTTCTCTGAGGATGAAGACCTACTTACAAGGAATGAGTCTCTATGGATACATCTCAGGAGATGAGGAATTGCCCTCATTCAAAACAAGAGGATTACCAACAAAGGAAGAACATGAAAAGCTCAACACATGGTGTGCTAAGGATGCATTGGCAAGGTCTTATTTACTCAACTCCATCTTTGATTTTCTTTTGCCACATACTAGAAATTGTAAGACATCCCAAGAAACTTGGGAAACCTTGTCATCATATTTTTCCTTCAACACAAGGGCTAGAAAAAATCAGTTGTGGATTGAATTCACCACATTAAGGAAGCAACCTAAGCAAGCTGTTTCAGAGTTTGTGACCAAGATTAAAGATGTAGCAGATCAGTTAGCAACCATAGGAGAAGAGATTGAAGAAGAGCAGATTGTAAGGCAAGTGATCAATGGGATCAATGCTGATGACAAATGGGAAAGCTTCACCACTGCCATGGACCTTTACATGTACATGCAAATTACAGATCTTACAACTCTCATGGGACAATTGTTCACTCATGAAGCAAAGCTCAACAACAATGGAGATACATCCATAGGTAACAATTCTTCAGCCCTATACACTGATAAGAAGTCTAAAGATAAACGCAAGAGCAAGAAAGTGGAAGATGAAGGCTCTACCTCCCAAGCCAACTATGCAGGGAGAGGTAGATCATCAAGAGGAAGGGGCACAGGAGGTAAGCAAGGTAGGGGGAGATCCTATAACTCCTCACCATGCAACATTTGTGGTTTATCAAATCATACTACAGATGAGTGTTTCAGGAATTACAAGAATCAGAGAGGAAGAGGATACCAAAGAGGTGGATACTCACAGTCAAGAGGTAGATTCAACCATCACCAAGGCTACAACAACAATTACAACAACAACTACAATGGAAATTATCAAGGAGGATTCAAATCCAGAAAGGACTACAAAAACTACACAGAGGAGCAGGATGACTCTCTTTTGATCATGAACATGACTTCAAAATCAGGTACAAATGATGACCACCTATTCTACATTGACTCAGGATGCTCAAATCATGTGGCTGGCAATGTAGCACTACTCTATGATCTTGAGGAACCAAAAGGTAAGCATCAAGTCCAAACAGGTGATCACACCAAGCACTCAGTAGTTAAGGTTGGAAATGTTAAGACTTGTGATGGAAATCAGAATTTTTTGAGTAGGGTACTTTATGTACCAACCATTACCAAAAATCTGATGAGTGTTGGATAGATTGTGGAGAAAGGTTTGCAGGTTAGATTCAACCAATATGGAGCATTTGTGGAGGATCCAAGACATGGGTTCAAGAGGATTGCTAAAGGAGAAAAATCAGGTAGACTTTTCACTTTTGAGTTAGAAGACACAAAGAATATTGCACTATACAGTTATAAAGATCAAACACTTTCAGAGCTTGAGATTTGGCACAAGAGATTAGGACATATAGGAGAAAGAACCTTGAAGCAAATATGCAGGGACCAATGTGTGCTTGGAATACCTAATGTATCCAAGCAACATATGATTTACAAGTGTGGTGCTTGTCAATTTGGGAAGACTCACAGGTTACCCTTCTCAAGGAAAGGCTACATGCATGAAGACTACCTAGAGCTTGTCCATACAGATGTATGGGGACCAAGCAAAGACCCCTCAGTCTCAGGATCAAGGTACTATGCATCTTTTATTGAAGATTATAGCAGGTGGACTGTATTGTACTTCATAAAGCACAAGGATGAGGTGTTTAATTGCTTTAAAAAATATCTTGCACTAGTTGAAAATCAGACAGGAAGGAATTTGAAGAGGCTAAGGTCAGATGGAGGAGGTGAGTACTTCTCCAATGAGTTTGAAAACTTCTTGCAGGACAGAGGCATCAAAAGAGAAATCACCACAAGGTATTCTCCTGAATAGAATGGGGTAGCTGAGAGAAGAAATAGGTTGATTGTTGAAACAACTAGGTCTATGTTGAATGAGAAAAAATTACCTAATTATCTATGGGCAGAAAGTGTTTCAACTGCCACTTATCTCATAAACAGGTTACCATCTAGATCCCTTGATGGGATGACACCCTATGAAGCATGGCATGGTAAGAGACCCTCACTTGACCATTGCAGGATATTTGGATGTGTAGCATATGTACACATTCCTTCTCAGATAAGAGGTAAGCTAGACCCTAAAGCTGAGAAGTGTATCTTTATTGGATATGATTTAAATAAAAAAGGATACAGGTTTTATAACCCTTCCAATAAGGGATTCATGGTGAGTAGAGATGTTGTCTTTGATGAAAATGATTCTTGGTATGAGAATGAATGCAGGAGAGTTAAACTACCCTATGATTTGGAAGAGGAGTTTCCAAGTCTTGCAAAGGAGGAACCTACTCAGAATGAAGACTCAAGTTTAGATGATGAAGACACTATCAACCTTGAAGAGTTCAAGGCATGGAAGTCCAAGGCCAAAATGAAGATGAAGAAGCTTGAAGACATACCTGAATCTTCAAATCAATCAATTAGAAGATCACAGAGAGAGAGCAAAAGACCTATCAGATATGGGTATGATACATCTCTTGTTACTAAACACTCAGTTTATCTTTCCAAAGATTTGTCAATTGAAGAACCAAGATCATATGAAGAAGCCATAACCAAGACAGAATGGAAAGAAGCTATGGATGAGGAGATTGAAGCACTCAAGGAGAGTGATACATGGGAGTTAGTACCAAAGAAGGACTCCATGAAGGTAATAGGATCCAGATGGATCGATAAACTTAAAAGAAATTCTGATGGCACAATTAATAGGTACAAAGCCAGATTGGTAGCCAAGGGTTTTGCACAAACCCAAGGCATTGATTATGAAGAGACATTTTCTCCTGTGGCCAAGATGCCAACCATCAGAGTGTTGGTAAGTGTGGCTGCATCAAAAAATTGGAATATGTACCAATTGGATGTCAAGAATGCTTTCTTGAATGGATGGATTTCAGAGGAGGTATATATGTCACAACCTCCTGGCTATGAGGACCCTAAGAAGGTAACATATGTTTTCAAATTGAAAAAGGCTTTATATGGATTAAAGAAGGCACCTAGGGCATGGAATTACAGGTTAACTACATACCTCCAAGACCAAGGTTTTGTCATGAGCAAGGCAGATACTTCTCTATTCATCAAGAGAAGTAATTCAGAGGTAATATACCTTTGTGTTTATGTTGATGACATCATAATTATAGGTAATGATGTCAATGGAATCAGATATATCAAGAGCCAGATGATGAAGGAGTTCAAGATCAATGATCTTGGTCTATTGAAGTATTTTCTTGGGCTTGAGTTAGTCTATACTAACTCAGGAATATACATTACTCAGAAAAAATATATACAGGATATGTTGAAGAAATTTCACTTACAGGATGCCAAAGTAGCAAGCACTCCAATGGAGGTAAACTTAAAATTAAGTGCCCATGAAGGTGATGAAGTAAATGACATTACAGGTTATCAAAGTAAGGTGGGTAGCTTGAACTATGCTACCTTAACAAGGATAGATATTGCATATGGAGTTAATGTGCTAAGTCAGTTTATGCACAAGCCAAGGATACCTCACTTAGAGGCTGCCAAGAGAATCTTGAAGTATCTCAAGGGTACACAAAGTCATGGTTTGTATTTTCCTTACACTTTAGGCATTGATATCAAGATCTACTCAGATGCAGATTGGATGCAAGGATGATAGCAGGAGCACCTTTGGATACATTTCTTTTGTAGGTGACAAACCAATTTCATGGTCTTCAAAGAAGCAACCTACTGTTGCTTTGTTTTCTATAGAGACAGAGTATAGAGGACTGGCTAATGCCACACAAGAAGCAATTTGGATTAAGCTTTTGTATACAGAATTGGGATTATATACTAGGTCACCAATTATCTTTGGAGATAATACAAGTTCACTTCACCTTGCAGCTAATCCTATCTATCATGCTAGGACCAAACATATAGAGGTCCATTACCATTATATGAGAGAGAAGTTGTTAAACAAAGACATTCAACTAACCTATGTATCAACCAACATGCAATGTGCAGATTTGTTGACTAAAGCTTTGGATGGAACCAAACTTTGCAGGTTTAAAGCAATGATTGGATTGCAGGATATACATGAAGACTAAAGATGAAGATCAAGCCAAAATGTTGGGCTTTGAGGGGGAGCTGTTGGTGTAAATCACAAGCCTATACATTTTGCTTGATAGATGCATTGAAGTCCATACACATATGGAGAAGCATAGGAACCATTGCTAGTGGTTAATTACCACTTTATCTCCTTGTAAAAGTCAAATTGACTTGGAATCTTTTGTAATCACCTACCAAAAGGATTTGTGGAAAAAGTTAGCTCTTTGATTGAAGGAATATCTCCTAGGATATAGGAGCTTGATCATAGGGAGCCAAAAGTTTGAATTTGAATTCAAATTTTTACTCATTCCTTATAAAAATGGTCATGGAAAAGTCGTAGGTATAACTCATCACTCCCGAGCTTCTCATTACTGATTCTGAGTGTGTGTGAGGCCTAAATTCTAGCCCACACCTATCTACACCATTAGGCAATGACATTCATGCCAATGGATTTGTATACAAGTGTTCATTAATACATACATTCACATTGTTCATTTCTGAGTTCTCTGTTATACTCCTTGAAAGTCTGTCAACTTGTGAAGTGCATATCTCAGTCAAATCTTCACCAACTTCAAAGATCTAAAGCTTGTTGGATTCAGCTTGAAGTTATCTACATGCTACGGCTTGACGTTATCTACATGCTATCAAAATTTGAGGAGATTCTATTCAGCCATTTCAAAGAAATTTATCGAGGTGATCACTGGTCAATGTCTGCTACAGTCCTAAAAAATTGGGGGTATAGCTTCATTTGCTAGATTGATTTCTCTTAGCATAGTTTATCTTTTTACATCATTCCACTTGGAATAGTTAGCTTGCTAAGCTAATTTAATACCCCTAGAAGGAAGTTTTCCGATTCCTACTGTGCTGGTCATACTCAGTAAAAGATCTAGCAGGTGTCAAGACATAAATAGAAGGTTTTCTTCAGATTTTGAGTTTCAAAGTTATCTGTTTTGTTTGAATCATTACACAAATCACTTCCAAAGTACATAGGCCATTTTATGGTGTCTTTGGAAAGCTAAGGAGGTCTACTTATCAAGTTTGAAGCATTAGGGGGCTGGTACAAAGTAGGTTTAGCAGTACCTACTCAATCTCTTGGAGCATCCATCCATCTTTCCCAACAATATACATATACATATACATATACATATACATATACATATACATATACATATACATATACATATACAATATACATATACATATACATATACATATACATATACATATACATATACATATACATATACATATACATATACATATATATATACATATACATATACATATACATATACATATACATATGCATATACATATGCATATACATATACATATACATATACATATATATATATAATATATATATATATATATATATATATATATATATATATATATATATATATATATATATATATATATATATATATATATATATATATATATATATATATATATATATATATATATACATATACATATGCATATACATATACATATGTGTTGGAACTAAAGGTCAAGCACAAGCATGGAAGCACATTAGAAAGATGGACATACACAAGAAGAACGAGCAAGTAGGGAGCTCCATGAAGTACATGCCAAATTTTCAGAAGGAATCCCTATAAAAATAGGGATTTTCATCACTAAAAGCCTTAATAAAAACCATTTCATATTTTTGTAACTCTATTTTGTTCAAGCCAAGGAGTCGTTGAGCTTTACGAGTATTAGAAGTATCATCCTACCAATTTTCATAATTTTTAGACTCTGTTTGAGCCCTCAAATAAGCAATGGAACCTAATTTTTAACTATGCCTGACACTATGTTTGGACAAGGACAAAACTAGTCAAAAAACTCAAAAAAGAGCTAGAGAACTCATTTTTGGGGTAGCTTGTTAGAGAATAGAGCTTTTGTAAAAGAGTTCCTTTGCAATAGAAAGCTTTCCATTGTTCCTCTCTTTGATCTTGCCTTCTGTGCATGTGTGTCTATGTGTGTGCATGCTAATGTGCTTCTCACTCACTCACTTGTGTCTTCACATGCTCACGGTCTTCATACCAGTCCTCACGTCTTCGTGGATGGACAAGTAAAGGAGGTGGTGCTTAAGCTTGAGCTACACCAAATTTTGGCACCGTTGCGGGGGAGAGAGTTTCAAGGATGAGTGTTGTGATGGTAAGATCGTAGATTTGC
>CM035414.1:73919630-73922130 GCA_020310875.1 Ceratopteris richardii
CCACTTGGAATCATAACATTTTGCAATAGAATCAATGCCCTTGTTGTTGAAGTACCGTGCCGCCGCCCCCAAAGAGAGTGCCAATGGTGGAGTTGTTAAGAACGACCAATAAGGAGATTGAAGCAAAAGAGTTCCCAATATAACGCTTCCAAATTGCTTGAAGCTTTGGAGCAAAATATTCAAGGTGTGCGAGGAAGCACGCACTAGGGCATGGGAAAAGAATTTATTCCATACATCCAAGATCCAGTTTCCTTTATAATATACCACCGCATTCTCCATAAGTTACCAGAAAACTTTAGTCCACATAGGCTTAAAAGGAGAAGTAATACGCATAATAAAAGCCGTTTGTCGCTCCATTATGTGTGCATGAAGATATTGAATTCCAAGGCGCCCCTAGGCTTGGGCTGACAAACATACCTCCAGGCTGAAAGTACCAATGCACGATTATGCTTTTTATTCCACAAAAAATCTTTTATCAGCCGATCAAAACCCTGAAGGTGACATTTTTTCCAATCCAACAGTAGCAGGTAATACATGAGATATGGTTGCATAAAAGCTTGAACTATTCTTATTCTGACATGTAAAGGCCATTGCGAATTCCATTTTAGCTCTGACTTTAGATAGTACCCAAAGTATTTTATCCTTAATGGGAGCATTTATACCCAATGGGTATCCAAGATGTCGAAAAACAGTGCCTGTATCAACTTTAGGACCATGCCAAGGAAGGGATTCAAAGTGCCGCGCAGAAATGTTGATAAGAACCGATTTCCCCATATTAATGCAAAGAGAAGAAGCCTCCGAAAAAGGTTCCAAACAAGCAAGAATATTCTGAACATTCACTGCCTCTGCTTTTGCAAAAATGAAGGTGTCATCCGCGAACCCGACTGCAACATGGGAACTTCCAAACATTGAAATGCCATGAATAAGATTGGAGTTCAATTTAGCCTCTAACAAATAAAACATTGGAGTGGAAGCTAAAGCATAGAAAAGAGGACTCAAAGGACATCCCTGACGCACAGAGCGCTGAATGACAAAAGGCGCAGAAGCCTTCCATTAATCTCCACATGGGGTACACTGTCTTGCCCCAAGATGTAAATCAATCGACAGAACGTAATACCGAAACCCAGCCTCCTAAGCACCACCGCAATGAAATCCCAGCATATACGATCAAAAGCTTTTTCAAAGTCAATCTGCATACCAACCACTTCTTGATTCAAGGAAACAGCATGCTCCATCATCATTTGAGTAAAGAGGATATTATCATATATTGATCTTTTGTGAACGAACCCAATCTGCGAGGGATGAACGATAGTATGAATAATTGGTTTGAGCCTCATAGCAAAGATTTTAGCAAAAATTTTATAGATAATATTCATCATTGTAATTGGTCTCAAGTCCCCAATCTTTCTGGGTATCCCCACCTTGGGGATAAGCTTAATTTTCCCTTGCTTAAACGAAAAAGGCATCTTTTGGCTGCTCCATATCTCATTACATGCATCCAGAATTAAAGTCTTAAGGGAGGACCAAAACGCCATGACAAACTCCTTGGTGAGACCATCTAATCCTGGTGCTTTTCCATTCTTAAGAGACTGAAGAGCCATGAGTACTTCTTCAGTTATCGACTTTTCACAATTATCAGCCGTCCGCGAGTCAACGATTTGTGGCGTATAGGCAAGAGAATCCTGAATTGCCGTGAACCAAGCATCATAAGTTGAAAATGGGGCAGCAAACAACTTTTCAAAGTGTTTTGTGCATGCATGAGCTATAGAATTCCCATCCTGCAGAATTTGGCCATTAAACTCAAGTGAAGAGATAGCAGTGATTGCACGTTTAGCACGCAGAAAATCAAAAAAGCATTTTGAATTAGCAGACTTTCATACATCTGGCTCGAACTTTAGAAGACTGAATAGCATTGTTCTCTATTAAGTCAGTCATTAAGAGAATGAGATGTTCAGCTTCTCCTTTGGCCGCCCTTAAGGTGTTAGCGAAATATTTACCACAGTCTCTAATCACATCTTGCATGCCCACCACCAGAAATTCCCATTTCATACACGGTGAAGCCTTTAATGAGAGAACTCTGAAAATCAATCTCTCAACACTAGCTTTGAACATAGAAGTTTGTAACCAAGCAAGATTCACCCTGAAAGGGATTCTATGAAACTTATCTGGTACACAAGAGTTCCATTCTACTTCGCCAAGGGACACCATAAGTGGGTTATGATCAGAAAGCAAAACCGTAGCATCAACCCACATTGTGGATACGGTATTTAACAAAAAAGTATGAGAGTAATAACATCTATCCAGTCTGCTCATAGCTTTCCTGTGCGATCTAGAATGAAACGTATAACGAATTGTGTGACCACCAATATAACCCCATAGATCTTTGCAATTCAGAAAATGCAAGATTTCACTCCAAATAGAGCTCTCCTGTGGAGTGATAAGAGAAGTAGAAGTCGTGCAGTCCATGTCCGCGTCTACCGTATTAAAGTCACCACACAAA
>CM035414.1:73929630-74204630 GCA_020310875.1 Ceratopteris richardii
TCTGCAATTAAGTAACACAACATCATAGAACCTGAGTCTTTGCAGGTGGAAATACCTCTGTACAGTGAATTGAACATTAACTTTGCATGATATCTGCATTGTGATTTGTAGGCAGCAGCAGATGCTACTCAAGGAAGTATGGCTAGTGTAATAGGTCTGGACTCAGAGAAGGTGCAAGCTTTATGTGATGCTGCAAATGAGGATCTGGCTGAGGGTGAAAGAGTTCAAATTGCTAACTATTTATGCAATGTATGTATTTTTTTTAAATTTAAAATGAATAGATATTTTGGTTGTTCATATGGTAGTTGTATCGGCAATCTGTTCTCATTGGAGTGCCACTTGTGGTGTGTATTTTTCTCTAAACATAAGAATTTGTTTTTTTCTATGTGGGGCGAACTTAATAAACATTAAGAATAAGGGCGTACACCCTTTAAAAATTTGAATGCACATTACTGAAAACAAATGCATTCAAAATGCACATGTGTACTGAAGATTCAAGTGGATCACTTTAGAATATCTTATGCTCTGCTATTACAGAGAAATCAGCCAGTCATGGGATTTTTTTTCATCAATATTTTTAGCTCAACATTGTTTTTAAGGCGTAGTAGATGTGAGGCATTTGCAGTAGATACAGTGGAGCAGTCAAAACGACAATGTTAAATCCAGGTCCTTTTTGACTGCTCTTGGCACCCTTCACAATAATTCAAAATAAAAGAAGTAATGATTGTGTTGAGACTCAGAGATTCTATACATGCATACGAGCTCTATGCATGTTGCCATCCTTATCCTCATTGCAAAAGCCTCAACAAAAGCACAGAGCATCTTTTCTGGAGTTGTAGATGCACCAAAGGCTGGTGGTAGGAATTCTCTCTCATTGTGCACCTGCTGCCCAGGATTAGCTGCTTTAGCATCACCTCTGATATGTATAAACACACACACACACACACACACACACACACACACACACACACACACACACACACACACTCACACTTAGATGATGGACTGATCTGGATTATTGACCAGCTTAGGTACTTGACCTTATAGCACATATTGGATTCCAGGAATGCACTTCAGATCTAAATTATTGACCAGCTTAGATGCTGAAGCTTACAGCACATAATGTAATTCAGTAATGTACTTCTTCTTAAGGATCAGAGGTCATCTCAAAAGCACACTTATGAAGTCTTTGCGGACCTCTATTATTAGCACTGCAGGTTCCCTTTCCACTGAGCTTTGGGATCATGTACTTCAGCTTAGCGTTTCAAAAGCCATTATAATTTATTATTACACAGACTCTCTTCTCATGTAAATAAAAAAAGAGACAATGGAAAAAAAGGAAGCATACAAGTTGTCTGGCATGTATGCATGCATACAGATGCATCACAAATGCTACATACAAACACAATCATAAATGCATGCACAAACACGTCCATTATCCTCGCAATGGTGTGCTCAAAGTCGTTTCAGAACTTGCTGAAACATATGCTGCAATGGTGCTATGGAGTTCTTTAAAATAGCATGTTGGAGCTCCTCTCCTCCCCCATCTCCATCCCCTCCTAATCAGGGTAGGTTCGGTTCTCGATCTGAATCCCACGTAAGGTTCTTCCGGTTCTTACCATTCGGTTCACGTAAGGTTCTTAAGGTTCTTGCTGGTTAAGGTTTAGGTTGTTATTCTTAAAATTATGCGTAAGGATTTTCAAAAACTTGAATGTACATGTATTATATTCATGTCTAGGCCCTTTGATGTTTTCATGTCTCCTAACGTACATGTATATAAATAAATTAACATATAATTTTTAAATTTATATGTTTGTTTATAATTTTGATTGATGAACCTTACGAACCTTATCTTCGAGGTAAGGTTCTTCCCTCGAACCTGGTTCGAACCGAACCTTACGTACCTTACGAACCTTACCAACTTGCTCCTAATATTTATGTACTTATGTTGGTGAGGGAAAAACCTCATCATATTGTGTCAGGAGAAAGCCCATAAATTATTTGCATGAGTTGAGATTCCCATCGTCTAGTGTCTTTGTTGTGATTCCTTATAAAGATTTGCAGTAGAAGTTTTTGAACCAAAGCTGTGAATGTTTAGAATGCTTCACTTTGGGTTAAAATGCACCTCCTTGGGGTAAAAGGCCCCTAGGTTCAAAAGATTTCTACATACTTTATTATTCTATTTTATTCATGTGAAAATGGGGACCAAAATGATGGACAACCTATTTATTTACAAACATAAATAAAGATGCCTTGCCATGAAAAGCTAGGGATGGCTTCGTTGGGGAATAAAATATGACCTCATAGTGGTGAAAACCAACCAGCTTATGAGTGGCTTCACCAGGGAACAAAATACAACTCACAATGACCAAGAATGATAATTTATGGGCTTGCAGGGGTGAGGGTCTAGATGCTTTGATATCAATGCTCTAGAAAGTTTGGATACATGCACTATTAGCACAAATTAGAAAGAGATGTTATCATCCAGCCTATACCTCTTAATATAGCTTGAAGATTAGGTGGAATCTTGAGTTATCTAGTGGCTGTTGAGCAAGCTCAACTACACTGTCCACTTGTCACAATCCTCTCGATTGGGTTTGAGTGCAACTATCTACTGATTATCCTTATATGAAACATGCACACATAGACACAGACAAGGAGCCAAATTTTTCCTTTTTAGATGTCAGATGTAACCTTTATCAGATGTAGTTGTGATAGATGCAATACTGATTTTTGGTGCCACGTGGTGAGAAATATATTTGTTATCATAATTGCTAAATTATCTTCAGCTTAAAATTTTATGAAGAGAGATTTTTCTGCAGGGGAATTATGTTGTTTCTGGTGGCATCAAAGGAGTAGAAGCAGTCGAAGCTAAGGCAAAATCTTTCAAGGCGAGAATGGTGGTAAGTGCATATAATATGCTGTGTCATCTAAGATGTCTATTTAAGAACATTGCTGGATTGAAAATTTTAAATTTGCTGCTTGAGTTCCTCAAGTTTCCTGATCATTATGCAGGTTCGCTTAGCAGTTGCAGGAGCATTCCATACACGTTTGATGGCTTCTGCTGTACCCAAGCTTGAGGAAGCTTTGTCAGCAACTACATTCAATATTCCAAAAATTCCTGTCATTTCAAATGTGGATGCAAAACCTCATTCTGATCCTTCTGTTATCAAAGCAATTCTCTCTCAGCAGGTATGACTAAGACGCGTCCCCATGTGACATTGGGATAAACTCTTGACCATTCCTTGATCTTTGATGTGCTTGAGAGGTGCGTAACTGATAAGGCCAAATCTTGCAAGTTGCATGCCATAATTTCATATTCTCCTTCGGTGTATAAGACCTAGCAAAATTAGCATGATTAATGTTGGACAAAACAAACATTCCACTTCTCTTTTCACCGTGTAAAAGACAATGCTCCTCATTAGGAGTGAGGATCTGGCATGAACACTTCTTAAAAATGATTATCCATTTGATAAGAAAGTAGAATCAGACAACAAATTCTTCTTCATTTCTAGAACATAAAGAACATTAAAAATGGTGAAATTTTCACCTTCTCTTGACTTTAAGTTAACTTCTCCAAAACCTATATCATCATATCCTTAGTAGCTCCAAAATAAAAAATCCAAGGATTTTTGAAGACTGCATATAATGTTGCTTGATCAAAAGAAATCTCTTCAATATTGATCCATGCATATGATTCTTCATTTGAAAACTTAGGTTTTGAATCATCTTTTCTTCAATATTGACTCATGCATATGATTCTTCATTTGAAGACTTAAGTTTTGAAGACTTATTATTTGATGCTCTTTTCTTCTCATTAAAAATCCTCTTTCTGCATTTTGCTGTAAAATGTCTTGGTTTCTTGCAATAATGGCATATACCTTTCTTTGAGGTGGATGTATTGGAGTGGTAGAAGTACTGGAACTAGATGTAGTAGAAGAAGTAGATTAAGACTTTGAAATAGAAGACTTACTTTCCTTTTTACTCGGCTCACTTTTCTTCTTCTTCTTTGTTGTCTCCCTCTTCTTCTTTCCTTTTGATGATGACACCATGGCTTCATCATTCTCTTCCATACTCTTCTGTTGATCTTCATCTTGAAGTAACAGGAACTGCAACTCTTCAATGATATTTCTTTATCTCTTGTGGAGAGAAAGAGAAGTAACAAAAGAACGATAGGTAGATGGAAGTAAATTTATGAGGGTATTCACCATCTCATCATCATATATAGTGACTCCAACATTAAGATGTTGATCTCGTAAGTGCTTAAGTGTCAAAATGTGTGACCGGACTGACTCACCAACTTTCATCCTTGTGTTGGCTAGCTGTCTCTTGAGATGAGCTTTCCTAGCAGGGTTTTTGCTTTGATAGAGATTCTTTAATTCCAACCAAGTCTGATGAGAGGTTGTGCATGATCTAATCTGCAGAATGATATGCCTCTTCACTCCCATAACAGTAAATGAGAGTGCTTGTTCATTTTTAGAATCCCATCTGAACTGCTCTTCTATAGGTTGAATCTGCATCTGTCTCCCTTCGTTTGTGGATGAAGACATAAGCCGAAATTAGATTAGAAGCCTTCTTGGATGAAGAAGAAACATTTTTCTTTCCTTGTCTTGGCTTTGGGTACTTGCCATTGACAATATCCCCCAAGTCTTTAAAAACCAGCAAATTCATCATCATAAAACTGCACATTGGATAGTTAGACATTCTATCAAGCTTGTGTTCTTGTTTGAATTTATCTCTTTAGTCACTCATCTTGAGTACAAGGGTGTATGTCAACTATGCTTCGATACCAAATGTTGAAGTGTGGTAGGCCCAAGTAATAATTCACAGGCTAATCCAAGATCTTTCCAGCACTTGACCTTAGTGCATAACACACCTTGACTTGATCAAGAGAGATAAATGACAATATAGAGAGATGAAAAAGAAATTATAAAAGTGAAGCAGCTTAGTGCTAGTACACACACTAATTAAATGCAAAATGTCAATATACAATGTGTGTATGATCCAAAATCTGAAATTAGACTGAATGTAAAGGTTATAGGTAAAATAATAGCATCAGTGTCTAAGGAAGTATTATATGAGTGAATATGTGTAAAAATAAGGAAATGAACTGCTCAAAACAGTTATTACAGCAAACCTTATTTCTGAAATTAGGGCTTTTGTGATGTAAAGCATCAACAATGTAACTTCTTGCGATGAAGTGGTAGGTAAACACCTGATACAGCAGTAGCACATGAAGAAACCTTAAATTGGAGGCCACAGCTCTCCAAAATCAGCATGCACACTAGGAAGTGTGAAGAAGAAGCAAGCGAAAGCTGCCCAAAGCTCCTCCAAATCTGCATATACACCTCCAAGAGTTCTCTTAGCCCTTAACCCTAGAGCTTGCAGCTTGAGAGTAGCTAAGATTGATGCTTCAATGTGGCCCCAAGCTCTTGTTTGTATAGTTTTTCAAAAGCTCCTCCAAATCTGCATATACACCTCCAAGAGTTCTCTTAGCCCTTAACCCTAGGGCTTGTGGCTTGAGAATAGCTAAGATTGATGTTTCAATGTGGCCCCAAGCTCTTGTTTGTATAGTTTTTGTGATCCATGTGAAAAATCACCTTAAAAACAACAAAATCTACAAAAAAGCATGATTTGCATGAGTTTCGAGGCGTGAGCAGCTTTTTGATTATCGCTTTTGCTTTTGAGCATAAAAGCAGAAATGGAAGTTTTTAAATTTAGGTCAAATTGCGTCTGCATATCTTCCTAGCTCCTTGAGCACATTTGGTGATGTATTGATCAAGATTTTTTATTTTTAGTATTGCTCTAAGATTTTTGAAATATATTTTCAGAAATCAAAATTTTCAGTTTTTGAGACTAATTTTTTGTGAAAAGCAGAAAAGTACTTCCAGCAACTTCAAATCTTGTCATAAAACAAAGAGATTTAATAGGACTAACTTTGACTTGGGGAAGGTGATGATGCATGACATCCTCTTTCTCAAGGACTGCATAGCCAGCCCGTGAGAGAGGTAATTCAGTTACCATGGTAGATGGCAGATCATGTATGGGAAAACCTTCACATAGATGGCAGATGATGTTTAGGAAAGCACCAGTATGGAAGTAATTATCTGTATTCAACTGACCAGCAGCAATGAAATTCTTTCAAATTCAAAGCATCTTGTTATTGCTCATAAAGAATGGGGAAATTGTTCTGTATTTATGAAATTGCCATCCTTGTTAAACAAGTGCATCTCATGAGAAAACGGTTCATATGATAGTAAAGGATGCTAAAAATGTAACAGAACACGTTTCTGCCTCCTCCAGTATGTGCTAAATTAATTGAAGGATTGGAACGTCGGGGATGCGTTCTTTTGATGAGGCAAAAAGCATGAATGTCACTTTTGTATCGTTTTTTTTATTCTATAGATTGTAGACTGTAGTGTAACAAATCATCAATAGCCCACAATAGAATAATACAATGTGTAGAGTGCTTTTGCTATTATCAGTTGCATTTTAAACATGTTCTCAATTACCACTGAATTTAAATAGATATCTTACAGGCTTAATCGATCAATCAGATCAAATTTTTGTAATAGTATTGATGATAGTAGTTGTGATAATGATGATAACTCAATGTTCAGGTCACTTCCCCAGTTCAATGGGAAGCTACTCTGAAAACCCTGCTTGGAAAAGGTCTACAGAACAGCTATGAACTTGGACCTGGAAAGGTACGTATATTTTTCTGATATACGCACTGAAATAGTTCTCTTATGTGAGTCTTAAAACGTTTGTGTTTTCCTTCTGTAATGTGCAGGTTATTGCAGGTCTATTAAAGAGGACAGACAAAACTGCAACCATCGAAAACATCAGTGTGTAGGAATTTTTGGATTATACGGTTGATTGTACAAATGAGGTGCCAGTATCTGCGCTTGAAGTGTGGCTCCTTTCCAGAGTTTTGTAGTGAGCGGATTGCTGAGTTTTGTTTGATTCAAAATGTGGTTGGCTTTAGGATTTTCAGAGGATTTAATTCTGAGTTCATCATTTATTTCTAAAGCATTTGATATTCTTCCCACTTGTTGTATCGAAATCCTCTAGTTGTTTCTTTAAGAGAATTCCAAAATTTCTGATTATTGATGATGAACACGGTTATCCAGAGTTTTGTAGTGAGCGGATTGCTGAGTTTTGTTTGATTCAAAATGTGGTTGACTTTAGGATTTTCAGAGAATTTAATTCTGAGTTCATCATTTATTTCTAGAGCATTTGATATTCTTCCCACTTGTTGTATCGAAATCCTCTAGTTGTTTCTTCAAGAGAATTCTAAAATTTCTGATTATTGGTGTTGTTTCTTCAAGAGAATTCTAAAATTTTTGATTATTGATGATGAACACGGTTAGACTTTTTGGTAAAAAAAATTGAAATACTTTGTGATCAACCCATCTTAAATGACATTGATAGTGCTTTCATTTAGAAGTTTCTGTTTTCTCTAGATTGCATTCAGAAAAAGTATGCAATAGATTCTGAGGATTCATAACGTCGTAGCTAATAACCCTTTGGATTTTTAATAGTTGAAATTGGGGAGGATTCATTCTACGTTCAGAAACTTAACTGAGGAATTCCATTTCACTCTGCGGCCTAGTTTTTGATTCTGAGGTAGCATCAATGATGGATAATATATTTCTTCTACATCCTTCAGTTATGGCACACATTCAACTGTAGATGTCTACACTATAATTAGTAACAGGAACTGTGTGACTTACACCTCGGACCACTTGCTCTCCAAGGATACTTCTGTGAAGAGGTTATGGCAAATCTTTGCATAATAGTTCCTTGGAAGTTTCAAGTATTGGGGGAAGCACATTTGAAATGGAATTTCCAACATTTATAGGAACATGGAAAAATCACCATATTTAGATTCAAAGGTGCTGAGGCCTAGTTTACACACTCATCAGTGTTCTGCTGTGGATTACCATTTCTTTTTCTTTTGGCAAAGAAACACTTGATACTAGGAAAAGAAAAAGAAAAGGTGATAGTCGGGTTGCTATTCCTAATCAGTCTGAAATTTCATTCAGACGATGGATTCGATCATGGAAGAAAGTGTTTGAATCACTGATGGAATGGAGGTAGGGAAGCAGTGGGAATTCATTTCTTCACGATTCACTGTTTTGGTTGTTTCTTCTGTCACTTGCCTCTCTTTGCTTGGGGTCAGATGCTTCAGATGCTTTGATACTTCCATGCGAGTGGATTCTCTTGCACATGGAATAGGAGGTATGGAAGCAGTGGGAGTTGATTTCCTCAGGAGCCACCATTTTGGTTGTTTCTTCTTTATCACGTGCCTCTCTTTGGTTGAGATCAGATGCAACATATCAGGATATTGATTTTCTTTTTGCGGCTCGAAGGTCTTTCTGCATTGGTGCAAACAACAGAATCATGGATTATCCTCCAGAGGGGTTCAAGATGTATGTACTGCCTAGATACTCCATGATTTTGGATCACTTCAGATTTGGATCTTATGGTTTATATGGTAATCAATAAACATCAATCTTTGAGAGGAGGGATATCTTCAGCATTGGCATCCCACTCTCCATTTTGGAAGAGACGATGTTTGGCAGCACAAGCCCCCCCATCAGACACCTGGCCAACAATACTCTTCTACGATATTCCTGGTTACTTTTTTCAATTTGTAGGCTTGTGTAACTTAAAAATAAAAAAGGAAGGATTCAAGGGACTAATGTTAATGACCTTAGATAACGAGAAAGTAGGCAAAAACTCGTGAGTGAAGATATGTGAATCTCTTTTCTAGATTTTTTTTCACTTTTATGTGGGAACTAAGATAGGGAATCATAATCTTAAATTAGGAAGTAAGTAGATATTGTTGGAGATGCAAGTTCATAATACTCTCTTTTGATGTAGAGACTCTTATATGAATTTGCTTCAGGTTTATTGAGTTTCATAGATACTTAACAACCATAGGCACACTCTAGAAGCACATGATGTTGATGCAGATATGATATATTTAGCATAAATGTTAAGTCTTTTCAGATGGTGTTCAATTCATTGGATTTCAATTACTTAAATAATTGTCTGGACGCTAGCAACTTTTTGAAACAAGAATATAACTTTCATGCATCTCAAAGAGAACTCTAGGCTTGATAGGATGTGAAGCTCAAAAGAATATCACCTGAATGACCATATATGGGTTAAAGAAGCAAAACTGTCGGCAAAGAAGAAAACAATCCACTAGTTGTATATCTATGTTGTTTTTTGTAGTGAGCTCTTGGTAACTACCCATAAACATTTTATGAAAGTTAAACTTATCTACAGTTATTTTAAGTCTCAAACCTGTACATTACAAGTTTGTGCTCATGTTTCCGTGATCTTTGCCTACTACTTGGTTGCACATCTAGAGTTGTGAAAAATTATAACAATGGTATCAGAGCTTGCAATTTTCTATGAAGGGGGGGTCAACTTTGAGTGATCTTCATCATCACTTTTTCGACATTTATACATCAACATTCAAACAATTACCAGTTATAACCAATTGTTTTTGCCTTTTAGCTTTTTGACTCCATTGAGAAGCTAGAGAAAGGGAATTATCGAGAATGGTAGTATAATGACAAACTATCTCCCTATTGGAAGGCGATTCATAAATGGAGATGAAGTATGCCCCACAATAAGCGAAAGTCACTCTCTTTCCTTTTCAACATATTTCGAATTCGATAGGCTGGCCATATTCAAGATTTGGCATCAACAAGCCAGGGATGGACGGCCTTGGAGAGGCCTTATTCAACAAATACATAAGCTAGGAAAATGAAATTAAACTAGAAGTTAAACAATATCAAGAAGACTCCATGTATCGTAATGAACAACCATGTTCTTAAAGTTATAGAGGTTTTAAATGCTTTGGTCTCAATATGGTATCCCCTTGAAGATGATGATTTGGTTAGTCCCATGTTGAAGGAGTAAAGAAGTATGATAAATAGAAGGCTTTCTCTACTTCCATGTGTTTAAGATAACTTTTTGAACTTTTTTGCTTATTGACATCTGATGATTATAGAAATGCAAATCTTTGGATCTATATCTACAAAAGGTAATCAACTTCATCTTTTTTGTGCTATATTACAAGAGGAAGAAATAGAGGAAGGATGCAAATCACTCAAGATGAGTGAAGATACACATCAAGCAAGAGAGGAGTTTCAAGAATCTCAAGATGAGAGTGAAGATACACATCAAGCAAGAGAGAAGAGTTTCAAGAATCAATGTTGAGGTAAACAAGAAAGAGAAAATGTGATGGATACGGTGTGTGGTAAACATGGGGATAATGCTAATGAATGCTTCTATAGGGACAAAGGAAGAGGTAGGACATGGTAATTATGCTTCAACTCCCAATCAATGCGATGAATTTTTTTTTTGATATTTTCTCTGTAAGTTAAGTGGATGTTGCCTAGTATGTGGATAGTGGGCACCATGCAAAAAATGCTGCGATTCCAACACCTATAAGAGAAGGGGAAGGGGGAACTATCTCAAACCTAACACAAAGTAGATACTACTTTGCCCCACCTATGATCTAACATTGGCAAGTCCTCCAATAATTGTGTCTATTTAATATTATTTTCCACGATCTACAATATCCTTTTGACGACGGTGGCCTCTAATCAGGTTCCCTACTATGCAACCTTGATTTCTTGAATGCAATCATACAATACTACCTTGGCTTTAGATGCTGTTTGCCTTTCATTCATTTCCTCAATGGTGTGGAGATTTTGTATGGAAACTTCTTGTAATCATCTTTGAAGCCTTTCAATTGTGGCTGTTTGTTGCACATTGATAAGATGTTGTACAACAATATTGTCCTTTAGCTTTTGTTGTTCATTATGCACAATTTGGAGCTTGCAATCTTGAGTACTCATCTCAGCTTCTAGATGACGAATAGTGTGCTCGTGCACTTTTTTGCAATTGATTGGTTTTGATCGTAGAGATTTTGACAATCATGTTGTAGTTGAACTTACTATGATTCAATGTTCATGGCATACTGTCATTATTTCTTTGTATGTATCTTGTACAAATCTTGCCATGTCTAGGAGTTGCTATGGGTGGAATCAATAAGGGAATTGGATTGGTGCGAAAGAGGAGGGTGGGTATTCCTGAGAGTAATGTCAAAAGTGAGAGGATGGCTCGTCTCAATGCTAGGTATGGTGGATAGAGGCATGGTTGGAGTGCCATCATCATGCTGGTGGTACCTTCTGTCGGCACGCGCACACTTCAATAAGACCTTGGGATCCTTGGGGAACTAGCTTAGCACTTCTCTGCACACCTCCTTGGTCACTCTTCATGCACACCTTGCACTTCACTTCTCTGCGTCGCACACTGGGTGTCTCTTGCACTTCTCTCTCTCTTGCTTAGACTATGCTTACTCTTTCTTACACTTGAATGGTCCAAGAATATCCCTTGCCTTGAGTTGAGTGTCGATTCACGTACGCTCCTAACTGCAAGAGTATCTTGGTGCTCACTTTGATGTCCCAAGATTGTCTTCATAAGTGGCAGCCAACGAATCCCTGTTTTGTCCTATAGTGACTTTAGGCTAAAAAGCAAAATTTTAATTGGGGGGGCATACTTTCACTTCTGCGTACGCTGCCGCTTCACATACCTTCACATTTTCCTTTTAAGTCTTCACTTTTGCCCATAAGAGAGGGTTCACCTGAACCTTCCAAAACACTTTAAAAACACTTTGAACCTTAGGGAAATTAGAGAAATACCTCTGCAACCTGCAACCCACTTTCTCCAATTTACCCTTTGTGGATAATTAATTGTGCACTACCTGTACACTTTGACACCTGCACTTTAGCACTTTGACTTTGCACCTATTGACTTTGATCTTGAATTTGTTGACTTTGACCAATTTGACTTTGATCCTTTTGACTTTGACTATCATTGACTTTGACTGCAATTGACTTGACCAATATGACTTTTATGGGCTCAACAGTTGCCCACCACCTAATGTGCTCTCCGTCCGGGAGAGCTACAGCCAAAACTTTGAGGATAGATTATACCAGGATTCTTCTGCTGCAACATCTACAAAAGGACATTGAGCAGCTACCAAGTCCACCAGGAGCAGTAGAGAAGAAGCACCAGAGAAGACCCAAAAAGAGGGATTTTGTCATGAAAAAGCAAAGGAGGTCAAAGGGAGTGTAGAAAGGAGGGGGAAGGGTGGGCTGATGGGGCTGAGATGGATAAGGCAGGGAGGGGTAAGGATGTGGCTGGGCAGATTGGTAAAGGGAGGGATTGGAAGTATGATTATGGGGTTTGGAGAGGGTTAAAATGATCAAACAATAGAGCTACAAAGGGTGCATATGGGAAAGGGTGCTACAATAGAAAGGAGGGGGAAGGGTGGGCTGATGGGGCTGAGATGGATAAGGCAGGGAGGGGTAAGGATGTGGCTGGGCAGATTGGTAAGGGGGAGGAGGGGAGGGGAGGTTTTTTTTCTTATAATTTTTTTAATAAAGATGCTTGGGGGGCCTTAAATAAAAAAATTTAAATTACCCAAAATTACAGGAAATTATAAAAAAACCCAAAAAAAATCCAAAAAAAAACCCAAAAAATTCCAAAAAATTTTTGAAAAAATTCTCCACAGGTTTTAGCCCAGATTTCTCACTCAAAACCACAGAGAGCTTCCCTTATTTCTCCAATTTGGCAAGAAAATGATACTTGAAAAAGGATGAAAAATACCAGAAAAAAAAAAAAAGCGTGAAAAATTCCCCAAAAAATTCCAAAATTATACTTATGCCAAGGCCTAAGAAAGAGTTGCTAAATTTGCTAAAAACACAAAGAACAAGCATGAAAATTGATGAAATCTACTGAGACTTCAGCAAAAATGACAGGAAAAGACTATGTACAACCTGGACAAATTATGCAGGTTCCAGGTGATCCATAAATCTTCACTTTTGAGCCTTGTATTTTTGACTCAGAGAAACTCCTCCATAATCTCCAATTGTACTGCACTTCATTTGTTTTGTCTTTATTTTGGGCATGCTGACGCTTTGATAGGGCCACCTTAAATCCTTCAGTAAAATATTATCTCCTCCATACTGCATCTTCTGTTTCCAAAGACTTGCATGTACTCCTTCCACATCATTGTAAAGCCCTGCAATTACTATCATAAAAATTGACACAACAGATGATATCCATACTAGTATCCATAAAAAAGTGACCATTGACATATGAGTTGGAATATCTTCATCACTGCTGTACTTAAGGGCTTTGCTTTTCTTCTCTTTGCTATGGCCTTTGACTGAGACTATTTCACTCGAGTCAGTATCCTGAGTGTTTTCCTCTTTTTCTTCATATGATTCTTCTCTACTTGAGTTTGGAAAAATTCCATAACAAGAAGATGGGTCTTTTGCATGGAGCCAAGCCAACATGTTTTCATCTTCATATAAATCTGCTCCTTCAAATAGATCTGCTTCCGGGTTGTCCACCAATTCTTCTTCCATACAAATACCAATTGTCTACATCATGCTGGTATGTCTTTGATTGTCTGGACCTTCTTCTAAAATTATCTGCTGCAACTCTTTTCCCTCTTGCTTTACCCACATTGTGTCCTTGCCCCAGTCATGCAACACATTGGCATGCCTTAACCAAGGTCTCCCAATTAATAGGGGGAAACTTCCTTCTACCTGTGGAAGCCTTAAAACAACAAAGTCCAAGTTAAAGATGGTACCTTATATCTTGACTGGGACTTCCAAGGACCACTCCATAGGCCTTACTATGCTTTGGTCTGCCATTGTTACAGTGAAGTTGGCAGGTCTTGAAGGGTATAGTCCAATCTTTTTCATGGTATATTCAGGCATCAAGTTAATGCCAGAACCACCATCCACAATAACTCCTTGAAACTCATGACCTTTGATAGAGACTGTTAGTCGAGGGCTCTTGTAATCTATGAGGGGTGCTTTCCCTACACTTTTATCTTTAGGCATAATAACAACCTTTGCCACTAAACTTGTTGTGGACATTTCATCAATTATCTGCAAGAGTTCTGACCTGAATTTTCCATCCATCTTTATTAAATAAAAAATACTAACCTGCTTTTTCATGGACTTGAGTAGTCTCGAAGCTTCTGATTCCTTAAGAGCCTGGGCTCCCTTTGACTTATCAAACTCCTCATGAGCCCTGTTGAATGCATGTCCAATGACATCACTAGTACCTATGAAATTTTCTTTTTGCCTTGTGTCTGCACATGTGGTGGCTTTGTTCTCAGACACACCTTTGTCTTTGTTTAATCCGTTAATCATTGATTCTTGACCTATTTCCACTTGAGCCTTCCCCTTGCTTCTTGTATGCACTGTAAAAGACTCAATTTCTTCTAACTGCACCACCCTGGTAGATGGAGATGGCACATGGAATTGATCTATCCTTTCTTCTTTGCACACAGAAATCATTTGAATGTGGGGCCCAGATGAAGATGCTTGGTTCTTAGGAAAACAATTAGTATAGTGGTCTCTGGCCTCTGGGCAGTTCCTGCAAGGAGGGGCATTTTTTGGGAGAGTGCACCTACTTTGATAGTGCCCACATTCTCCACATCTGAAACAAATAATTGGCCTCCTAGGCCCATTTCCAAAATTATCCCTCTGTCTAGGGTTGTAATTGTTACCTGGATTCGGTGCAGCAGCCATCACATTTGCTGGTGGTAGGGTTCCTCCTTGTGTCCAGTATGTTGTTGCAGGCATTCCCCTTGATTGTCATTCATGGGCCTCATGACGAGCTTTCCTGCATAATTGGCAAGTCACACTTAACAGAGGACATTCACTTACTATATGACCTTGCTTGCTGCACATGGAATACCAAAGTCCACTCTTGATGCCACCCCCTTTGAGTTCCTGCAGCTCCTGTCGTAGTTGGGCCAATTCATCTGCTTGGGCCTCCTCCTTCTTTTGGAGCTTTAATGCTTCAATCTCCCTTCTCAACTGAGTAACAGGGTTCTCTTCCTCTTTGAAGGGATTATTCCTTTTTAAGCCCTCCAGCTCCTTTCTTAGCTGGATTACTGGATCCTCCATTTCTGTGGAATATGGTAGTTGAGAAGAAGTTGCTCCATATTGTTGCCTTATCTGCACCAGTCGTGTAGCTGTGTTGATGAACTCTTCTATGGAGGCTGTAGGCAACACTAATTCCTTAATTTTGCATTGGGTGGCCACTGGAAGTGGCTTAGCTAACCATTTCTTAACAAAAAAATCATGTGTTGGATCTGGCAATTTGGCTATTAGTGCCTTGGCCCTAGTCACAAACTCTGGTAACTTTTCACCTGGACCCAATCTCATATTCTCTAATTCCTCTATGATGATCTCCGTAGTATTTCCATGCTGAAATTGATTTTTGAATGCATCTTTCATTAGGTCCCAAGTTGTAAAATGGTTCTCAGCAAATTGGCTGAACCATTTATTTGCTAATCCTTCTAATGTGGTAGGGAAGAGTATCAAAAAGGCATCCTCCCTACCCATTAAGCCTTTAGTTTTGCATAGTGCCAAAAACCTTCTAATATGCTCGTCTGGATCTTCCTGAGCTAGGCCTTTGAAAGAAGGAAATTTTATATTTAATCTTGATAGTAAGGTTTCAAAGTCTACCTGACCAGCCATGCTCCTTACTGATGAAGTTGATGAAAGTGGACTAGATGATCTTCTAACAGCCTTCCTTCTTGTTTGCTTGTAGTTGTCCCTCAATGTTTGGGACCGGGTTGCGGTCATGGGCTGTTCATAGTCCTCTTAGTATGAAATAATTGATAAGAATATGTACCTCTTAGTCCACTGAAGTAGTACTGTCGACACTTGAATATTGCTTCTCCAACTGCAATATATCTTCTCCTATGCTCAAATCTCCTTGGAGGTCCCATCAGGCGTGCCAAATTTTGTTGGGGGATTCTTGGACAAGAAGGGATTTGAGTGTTTGTGGGAGAAAAGGAAAAGACAAGAAGAAAGATACACACTGGAAGCCTCTATCGATTGATTATAATAAGACAAATACAATGTTGAAGCACAATACAATCCAATGCTTCTGTGCAAAATCCCACAGAGTACTCAATTACAAAATACCAAATACCCAAAGGACTTGTTGCTTCCGGCCTTCTCTGCACCAAACCTCCACCTTCTCCAAGCCCGCACTTATGCACACCTTGCACCAGGCTTCCACTAAGGGGGAGGGATGGGTACCTTCTGTGGGCACGCACACACTTCAATAAGACCTTGGCATCCTTGGGGAACTAGCTTAGCACTTCTCTGCACACCTCCTTGGTCACTCTTCATGCACACCTTACACTTCACTTCTCTATGTTGCACACTGGGTGTCTCTTGCACTTCTCTCTCTTGCCTTGCTTAGACTATGCTTACTCTTGCTTACACTTGAATGGTCCAAGAATAGCCCTTGCCTTGAGTTGAGTGTCGATTCACGTACGCTCCTAACTGCAAGAGTATCTTGGTGCTCACTTTGATGTCCCAAGATTGTCTTCACAAGTGGCAACCAACGAATCCCTGTTTTGTCATGTAGTGACTTTAGGCTAAAAAACAAAATTTTAATTGGGGGGCCATACTTTCACTTCTGCATACGTTGCCGCTTCACATTTTCCTTTTAAGTCTTCACTTTTGCCCATAAGAGAGGGTTTACTTGAACCTTCTAAAACACTTTAAAAACACTTTGAATCTTAGGGAAATTAGAGAAATACCTCTGCAACCTGCAACCCACTTTCTCCAATTTACCCTTTGTGGACAATTACTTGTGCACTACCTGTACACTTTGACACCTACACTTTAGCACTTTGACTTTGCACCTATTGACTTTGCCCTTGACTTTATTGACTTTGATCAATTTGACTTTGATCCTTTTGACTTTGACTACCATTGACTTTGACTACGATTGACTTGACCAATATGACTTTTATGGGCTCACCACTGCTCAAGGTAGTCCTTGGCTTCGTTGATGAGGGTTGGAGGCAAGGTTGCCATGATGTGCATATACACACCATTTTTGCAAGATTCTAGAAAATTGATGCGCATATAAGCAAGGGGCTAAAAATTAAACCAAAAATTGTAACAAAACATCCTTTTTAATAGATGAACCATGCAAATAGAAGTTAATGAAAAAATCATGAGATTAAAAATAGTTAGTGGGGAAGATCAAATAGTTAGTGGGGAAGATCGAAAAATTCCAAGAGGACATGGGTGGGACATCAGAGAACAATCATGGAAAATTGTAAGCTACCAATGATGGAAGTGTCACATCACATACGAAAAGGATCCAACTTTGACACCTTGACCAATCAATGGGTCTAGGTTGCAAAACAATCATTGAAAATTGTAAGCTACCAGTGATGGAAGTATCACATAATATGTGAATCAATGTGCACAGTCTAAACATTATAGAACGGCTTCATAATCAATTATTAAGGGACGTGTTCACCAAGTTTTAAACTACCATACTTTGTGCTTTAATTTCAAATCAAACAAGAGTACTATATCACCCACTTTTAGCATAAGAGTAAGTGGATGGTCACCTTTGCCTAAGATATATTTCATGTAACAACAAAAAAATTTGATATATGTCTCCCTCCAAAGTACATAAAGCTTCCATTCTATCATCCAGTGACTCCTCAAGTAGGTTTTGTACTATTACTTGCAGATTGGGTACTTCTAGTTCCATAGGCATGTTAACCTCTGTTTCCTTCTTTGCCCTTGTCCGGTGAGAACTAGTGCAGATAGGATAGGTTGTCAGGGTACTTGGGGTGGCAGAATCTTGTGAGTAGGATCCCTGGTATTTTCCCACTTAGTTAAAACCTTCATACACACTTCAACTTAATAATTCAACAGAATCAAGAGTAACTACACCATAGGATAACACAGTAATTAAAAAAAAAGGTTTGTCCTATGCAATAGAAGATAGTCCGGCCACTACCAGTCTTTGGCTTCATGGCCTTACACGGTAGCGTAGTCATTGTCTCTCTAGCTACAAGATTCAACCGACTTTCATTATCTTGAAGAGTTACAACTATTGTATCTTCCTATTCTGTGAGGCTTTTCGGTATACATACTTGTTTGGTATTTACAAGAGAAGTATCTGGCAACTTTTTACAAGAAAGGTATCCGACAACACTAACACTAGAATGCCCGAGGACCTGACGCCAAAAAATTGGACTAACAAAAAGAAATAAGTTTAATCTGCTTCAGCCGACTCGTCATCAGATGGCATAAAAACTTCACTTTTAAGCGATGATCGAGCTTCAGCAAAGGTAGTCTGGATTTTCTTGGAAATGGTTCTAAGCAGGCACTGCACTTCTGCCAAAAGAAGAGTGACAACATGAGTGGCCTCAGAGGTCGACGCCTGTGAGAGAATAGCGCGACACTGAGCCTCAGCAAGTTGTAGGCCAAAGTCCTCCTACAAATGAAAGTCTTACTCACTGATGTGCCTTCTTCTTTTCCGCTCTGCATCAGCTTTCTGTTCAACATCCTTCTTCATGGCCATGGTAGAGTTAAGCTGGTGCTGTAAGAGGATTATTTGCTCAGAAGCGGACTTCAAAGCTGCTTCTTTTGATATGCACTCCTCATCAATGGTCTTTTGCAATGCAGTAACCTACTGGGTAAACGTCTAGAGTTATAAGTCTTGTTGCACTATTTGGAGAGACAACTGGTCATTGGTTTCTCGAAGAGCAGTTCCAGTCTATTGCAAAAGGCCCTGAGCAGTGGCTTGGTCCTTCAATTGGTAATGGAGCTCATTAATGGCGACATCCTTCACTATCACTTCTTTGTAAAGTGTGTGAGCTCAGCAAGTGTCGTTGATTGGCTTGTTCGAGATTGACAACTTGCTTTTTATATCCATCCGCTTCCTGGTGAGCTTCTTCAAAGAAGGACTTGAAATATTGCATTTGCTACGACTTGGTCCACAACGCATTGGATAGCTGGTGTACATCAAACTCTTGCTATAGCACTGCATCCTTAGTCCATTGTAATTGCAATTGGAGTCACTGATTATAGGCCTGGAGGTTGCCATAGGTCCGGGTGACTTGATTGAAGTCATGTGCGATAAGGGTCCATAGATATAAGAAGTAGGCACTGAGCCTAATGAATTCATGTAGTCCGGCGAATTCATTGACACCAAATCGCCAATGTTGCTCAGGCAGTTCAAGCAGAGGACCTAACTTTGGAATGAATGCTTCTTCAACTACAATGGGGGGTACTTTGTTCCATGGGGACGTCGAGGGTGATGGGGTGGACCAACTAGACAGAGACGATGGTGGTGCATAGGAGGATGAGGGGGTAAATGAAGCTGTCATAGGGGAGGGAACGCGAGGGACAAGTGGAGGTGAGATAGGGGGAGGAGACAATGCTGGAGGCGAAATAAGAGGTAAAGGGGTGATGGGTTCTGTCATGTGGACATTGGGTTGGTCATCAGTTGTCATTGCTGTGTTAAGTTGAATGGGGGGAACAAGGCTTGAATTGACCGCCAAAGAAGGAGAGGGAGAAGGTGGTGGGGACGGTGGGTTATTGTCTATGGTGGAGGCACTAGACGATGAAGAAACTACTACTTGGACACATTGGGCTCGGTGTAATAGCACATTAATATTTCATCCCCTTCTTTGTCATAAGGCATAGACTGTTGTGCAAAAGAGTACGGGACCAAGATGACACGGGTGATGTGGGAAGTTCATGGGGATACAAAATAGATAGCAGAAAGGGCAGGTGCATCTTAGGGCGCTTTCCACCATCCAACTACCACATGATTGTCTATAACTATTTGGAGATGCCATATGGGTGATGCTAAAGGTTAAGGGCCGATACCAAAAAGTGTAAGGTAGAGCACTCCGACTCTAGTCGACACCTAATGGCATACTCGTTGGAGCTATGCCGAGGGATCAATTGTTCCGTTGCCGCACGAGATAATGTGAGGATGGAAGAAGAACCTTCAGTGGACAAGAAGAATCGCTGATCCATCTCAATTGGGGTTGTGCGGAGCTCTTGGCCATTCAAGAGAACAATCCAACAAGCTGCATTTGTAGGTTCGATGGCTATGTTGCGGGTGATGCTCTCAGCAGCGGGATGAGCTGCAACAACATCCCACTATAGGAGGAAAAGTTTTACGAACCTCCGTTGGTTCAAGAACGCATGCATTTCATCTATGATGACAACGGTGAGAGGTTTGAAAGGGGTGAGAGTCTCCATGAGCGCACAATAGCAATCGAGCACAAGCACAACAAACAAGCAATACAATAATGCTCACAAACATACACATAACAAATAATGGTGGAATCTCCAACACCGGGGTTTAAAACAAGGAGGTGGCATCGTAGCATGATCACACGAATGGATAAATGTAATGATGAATGCATGTCAAGGGTGATTCCTCATGATCACCATGCAATTCATGCAGACATGGGTGACAATCCAATGATGAGTGACATGGCAGGTGGATGAAAAGGGTGGAACTTGGATCCATTCACTTGATTTTTAATCAGTACTCCACCGAGAGTCTCTAACCGAAAAGTTGCCGGACCCAGTTTTGCCGAAATGCGGTAGGTCCGAACCACCAAAGTTTAAATTTTCCTAAAACTCTGTCAGACTTGGAGTTGTAAAATAGAACTAATTGTCTTTTGTTAAAGACAAGCTTCCCTAGAAAACAATCATGCATTCAAGCTTGATGGATTTGAACTTCTTGCATTAACAGGAAACTTTCAAAATGTTGTTCATCGAGTGACCGCAGGTCATCAATTCAAGCATCCAGAGATTCAGTTGACAAAAATTTCTTGCCAATGGCCACATGTAGAATGGGCACTACGAGTTCCATAGGTGCAATTGCTTCTATTCCATAAGACAAATTAAAGGGAGTATATCCAGTAGATACTCTATATGTCATGCGATAGGGCTAGAGGACTAAGGGAAGCAACTGATCCCATCATTCAGAACAATCTGTAATCAAATTCTTAAGCATAGTAAGCAAAGTTTTGTTACTACTTTCATCCAGACCATTGGTACGAGGATAGTAAAGGGTACTGAATTTATGAATGATATGGAAAGAGTGTGTTAGAGCTTGATTTAAGGTATTGGAAAAATATGTACCATGTTCAGAAACAATTTCCAATGGTAAAACAAATCGAGGAAAGACATCACGGGTAAGGCATTTGCCAATGACCCGGAGTCGTAGAAGAACGAACAACCTAGGCCTCAAGCCATCTCCTAGCGTAGACGGTATATATTAATATGTAGCGATTAGCTTTTGAAATAGCCAATGGAGTGATAGGACCCATGAAATCTAGCCCCCACTTCTGGAAGGGTTCTAGCAATAAAACAGATTGTAGTGGGAAAGTAGTATTGATGGCGTGGTTGTCTGGTTCATTGTCAAGCATCGCATTGTCGGACATAACCATGAATATCTCTTCGCATAGTCGGCCACCATAGTCCGCTCTATAAAATATTTCTATAGGTCAGATCTGTAGAGAAATGACCACCGGAAGGTGTAGAATGAGCCATTATAATCACATATGAAACTTCATGAGTAGGGATGCACTGTAGCTAGATACCTGAAGGGTCATCATAATAGAGCTGGCCAACAATGATGTGAAAATGTCTACTATACATGGCTAACTTTTGTCGAGCCATAGTTGTCATAGAATCTGGTGGGCAGCCAGTGGTTAGGAAGCTCATTAGGGTATCATAATAGGAATCAACAATGGTTGAACTCATTGAGCTCTTTAGTCAGTTGGTCATGTGCATCCAAAAGATTGATGTAGTATTTTAGGATGCATTTGATGTTTTCTAGAGGGAACATTTGAAATTGGGAGGAGCTAATGGGCTCTCTTAGCATGTTCTCGATGGTCGCCTCCATATTTTCTTGATTTTGCTATTGGAACCTTTGGTTGTCCTCCTTCGTAGTCGCCAAATGTTGTCAATAGCAACATATTATGGTTGATCTTTGGGTTGCACTCCATCTGCGTTCATAGGTGACCTTTGATGTATTTGACTACTTGCATGTCCATGTCTCTCACCTGTGCCTCCAGCTAATTTTATGATAATTATAGAGGGGCATATTGGTCTTGTAAGAGGGCATTAGCAGCCACTAGATCAATGATTCTCTGGTGTAGATGAGTTGATTGTGCATGAAGTGCTGTATTCCTCTGTGCCAGCAAGTTGTACTCTTGTTGTAGCTAGTTGGAACAATTCATCATTATGCAAGGGTAGAGTCGACTATGGATGCAGTTTGAAGTGTGTATGATGCAGGGGGGATGGGAATGAAAAGGGGAAGAGTTAATGGAGTGGAAAATATCACTATGGGTGGAGGTGATGTAGGTGAAGGGGGGATTGGGGATTGTGGAACTATGGGGGGTGGGGGTGGTGAAGTGACTGAAATGCCCATGGGGTGAGACATGCTGGTGTGTGAGACATCAATCATTAATACTGAAATCATGGTGGCACTGCATGTGGCATCTGGTAAAGATTGAGATGATGTAAGAGTTGGTTGATTACTAAGTGAGACATGATTGGAAAGGGGTGGTGGTGTGTGCTAGGGCCTGGATCAAAAGAAGGTTGGAGAGGAGTGGGAATGGTATGGTTGGTTGTGTAATGAAAGAAGCAGTGGTGGTAGGAGGAATGATGGCTAACTCAGATAAGAAACTTGAGGGTTCAGATGTACTAGTAGTATACAACGGGTTATCATGTGATGAGAAAAGTTGGGTATTTGAAACTAGACTATGAAATACAAAACTAGGGTCCGATATCAAGGTAGTTACAGGATCTGTGGCTATTTGTACATCCATGGTAGTGATGGGAATGGTCTCCTATACTTTCATGGTAATTATTGGAGGGGGTTCATGGGTTCTTATAGGCGATGGAATAGGGAGGGGTGAATGGGGAGGATTTTCTACAATGGTTTCTACATTGGTTTGGCTAATGGTTTCTAAAGTGGTTATAGAAGTAGAAGTGGAAGTAAGGTCGATGGTGATAGGGACAGTGGTAGATGTTGCAGTAGAAGTTATGGGTATCTGTAAGTTTTTGCTCGATCGTTGCATTGTCTTAACACATATTTCATCATATTGCAAGCTTGGTTTCTTCAGCATGTGATTAATTGCTTCAATCACTTCTACAGTCTCGGACAATGCACATAAAGAATCTATAAATTATTGATCCACATCATTTACATCTAATAATTTCTCCATGATTACCCGACTTCTTTGCTCAAATAGGCGATGGCGAGCCTAAATAGTTTCCATGGTCTTTTGCAATATTTTGAGAGTCACGGTGTATATGGGATCTCCTTCTTCTTCTTCATCGCTTTCCTACCTCTTCTCCTCTTGGGATTTGGTCAAGGGTTTCTCTTCCTCCCAATGAACATGGCATTCTCCTTCTATAGGTTGCTCTTCATCATGTCATTTTGATTGTCTTTCGAGCTCATATGTGGTTTTTGATCCAAATTCCACAACTGTCAATGGGACTCATTGAAGGTTTTTCTTGAGATCAATGGTTCCTATGTCATCCGATCCTTCAGCCACTAGAAATCCAAAATCAGTTGGAAGGGGTGGGGCCATTGGTTGGGTTATGGTTGCTTCTCCCATGGTAGGCTTGGGAAGGTGAATTGTAAATGGGGGTATTGTGGGTTGACTAGTTGGTGATATTTCAGGCATCATGACTACACCTCTTGGTTGTATGAAAGGTATGGTTCCTCACATCCTCTTAGGTTGTGGAGGTGAAGCTTTCCTCTACTTAAACAGTTGTAGCTGGATCCTAGTAAGAGCTTGTTCTATAGGGACATCATACGCCAAGCATATGTAAATAATTCGGGTGATAGCACAACACCTCTTGAGTACTAGTTTGCGCGGCCATCTTGCTATTGCTACATGGATCTAATCAATGATCTAGTGTGGAAAATTCCTAATGAGCCCTATCAATTCTACTAAGTTTAAATTAAACCATATTTTCTTGTGGGGCTGCATGAATTTATCCTACCCTAGGAAGGTGAAATGTTGCATACACATCCTTAGGACCATTGATAAGTTAGGTGTGATGATTATCATCTGATTATCTTCAAGATGTCATGTTTCTTCATTGCCTCTAGTATCAGGCTCTCTTTGTCCGTCGTAATATATGTTCCTCCTATGCTATGAGCTTCTTTTGGACCAATTTTAGGACAACTTGAATCTCTTTAGCACTTGATTGGGCATAAACATGGGGACCATGAAGGTGCCAAGAAGATCTTTACCTTCTCTAGGTTGGAGCATTTGAATAAAATAGTAACATCTTAAGGAATGAGGCTTGGGTAAGGGAGCATTGAAGTAGTCCAATAATCTTGACCTTTCCCAAATATTGTGCAAGTCATCCAAATTTTGTAACTCCTCAAATTCTTTCAAGAAAAACTGATGTCTACACCATGTATTATTGAACTCGCATTTGACTTCCCATATGTGAAGTGCATCTCTCAAAGGTCCTACTAACTCATTTTGATGGCAGTTATTGGATTGGAATGGCACCCCTAACATTGCAGAACATAAGAGGCCTTTTAGAAGGCTGTTCCTTGATGGGAAAGGTGTTGATATCCGTCAGCTCAGAGCTTGTACCTGGTTCCACCACTCTGCTAAGTGTTCTGCTCTTTGTGGATCTACTATAATAAGAAAAACACATTAGTATTGTCGGAGAAACCCGGTAAGACCTTGCTCCCTTTCTAATATCAACATGTTTCCCTTACATCCCTGTGTAGCATGAAAGTGGGTGTGTAAGTGTTGAGTGTTTGGTGCTATGAGGTTCTGAATTGGTGCAATGCCTATATGCATACTCGGGAAAATGCATTACCTCAGTATGCTTCTAGTAATGTACATGTATGTTACAAGGTTTTCATGGATGGTATGTTACATGGTTTGTTGAATCTCCAAGGTTCCCTTATGGGATTACAAGAGTTGATTTTGTATTTATACATTATGTTTAGAGATGGCAATTTATCTTGGGCATGGGTTGTTTATCTACCCATTTCCAAGTGGTTCTAGGAATTAAATGACACAATGACTTAAGTAAAATAGTGTTTTGACTAGGAGCTTGAGGGATTTGTGTGCATTGTGACTACCTCAAAGTTAAGATTTTGGGGGATGGGATTTGAGCTATCAAGCAGGTTTTAGGCACCCATCTTTGTAAGTTATTATGGCCTACCTTTATCAACCGCTTTGGTACCCAAACTTGGATTACTCTTGGCAGTGGATATATTCTTTGTTTTGATACTCGTCTCCTTGGCTTCTTCGTCTGCTTCTTGGATGGTGACTCCAATTGTGATGGAGTAATGGGTTGCTCACCCTTGTGCACCCAATTTTTCTTCATTCCTAGGATAGGTTTATTCCTCCATGGCTCCGTTGGTCTTCTTAGTTTACACATCTGCATCTTCTGTTGTTGCTTTGCACACATCCTTGTTTGAGTTGTTGATATAACACTCGTCTTTGGAATAGGAGGGAGTTCCACCTGCTACTGAGCTTGTTCATCAGAGTGGAAATTCTTCTGCAGCAGAGATCTTGGGAAACATGAAGCATTTTTTTCTTCAAGGTGAGACTTAGAAGTACTAAGAGTGTATGTGCAATCTAGGCCACATTACTTTCTAATGCTATCGTAAGGCATTGTTCTAGTACCCAAACCTAAAGAAGACCAAACCTAAATCTAGGTCATTGGCCACATTACTTTCTAATGCTATCGTAAGGCATTGTTCTAGTACCCAAACCTAAAGAAGACCAATTCTAAGGATTAATTGATTGCATGATCATAGATCCAATCTTGACCCAAGATTAAAGGCTCAGGGAGGTCTTCATCATGGAATACTAATAATTTTACTATCCTGGGGATATCTTGTATCGAGATGGGAACTTCCACCTCGTGCATGCAAGGGGTTTCCACACTTAATCATATGAGGTACACCTCAATCACATTTATGTGTAAGTTCATGTCCTAACAACAAGAATACCATATGGCAGTAGTAAAAGCTCCTAAATCAATTAGGGCTCTGATTGTCTTCACATTGTGCCTTGTCCTAGCTCAACCAAAATGAATGTTCCTCTATCAATGATGCTAGGAGAGGCACTCCTCTTAGTTTGGCACATTTCCATGTGAAATTGATGGGAATAAAAGTGGGGAAGAACATTTTTATTTCTTATTTAGCCTAATCCTTGTCTTCTTATTCTCATTCTCTTAATGCATTCTATGGCTTCACTCTGAGCTTTTTCTTGTATCCTCTTCTCTTCTTCTTTTTGTTTCTTAGACACGTCGACTATTCTTAGCATGTCTTTGGTCAAGGGCTTCTGATAGAGCTTGACTCGGCAACTGCTTATGTAGTTTGGTAACCCATCTCCTTGTAGAGTGGCTAATTGCATAGCACCACTAGTCGATATCTTATTGATGATCATCGGACCATAGCCACGCTTCTCTAGTTTTCAAGCATGTTGCTTCAATGTGTATACCAAGAGTGAGTCACCCATTTTCAATCTTTCATCTTTTACATTTGCATCAAAATAGGCCTTTTGCCTTTTCTTTGCTTCATATATTCCTACTGCTTCTTTCAATCTAGTTTCTCCTAGGCATTCTAAGTCCAAGATCCATGATGATAGCTTGGGGTCTATCCATTGATGGATTTGTGCTACCTTTAGAGTGGGTATCAAAAATTCTAATGGAAGCACAACATTTTGGCCAAAAACCATTTGAAAGGGAGTTGCATTGATGATCGTTTTGTAGGCCACTCGGCATGTCCAAACAACATGATGTAGCTATTTTTCCCAATCAAAGTGTTTGCTATTTATGAGATTGGTCAATACATTACACAAGACCTTATTCATACTCTTTGCTTATCGATTTTCTTGTGGGTGACAGGGTGCTGAACTTTTGTGAATTACCATGAAATCTTATAACATATATTCAATGACCTCATTCAAGAAGTGGGTTCCTCTATCACTCACTAACTCTATAGGCAATCCATATCTTGTGAATACATTCTCAAAACGAAAAATTTGGTGTTGTTTGTGCATTGTTTTTCCTTGTGGCTTTCACGTGTACCCATTTGGTCAGATAATCTGTTGCTATAAGATGTATTCAGCATGGGAACTTTTGACAAGGGGGCTATAAAGTCTATACCCCACTTGGAGAATGCAAATCCTCCCATCATGGGTCTCAATGGAATCTCCAATTTGTAGATTGGATGTTGAATTCTTTGGCATGTGTCACACCTCTTCACATAGGTATGATACATCCATATGAAGGGTAGGCCACCAAATACTTGAAAATAAAATCATTTTGATCACACGATTAGGTTTAGAGTGCCCTCTTGCAACACCCTAGTGTACAATTTCTAGATCTTCAGATACTCACTTTCATGTACACATAATTGCAAGTATCCATCTCTTCCATGCCTATACATATTATCATCAATGAGTGTATATTCTTGAGCTTCCTAATCTAGACTCCTTCATCGCGCTAAAGTAATCTCTTGTGGGAATGTTTTTGTCCTTCAAATTTCAACTAAGGGCCTACCAATCACGTATTAGAGACACTTGATAGAGATTTTCATGTTTGACAGGGGGTTTGATAAATCAGATAGGCATGTATCTTTCCATACCAAGCACATGGTGCTTGTTTTAAACCATATAACGCCTTCTTCAACTTGCACACAATTTTCGTGCCCTTTTTGCACAAAGCCATGGGGCTGAAAAACATACACTTCTTCATGCAAATCACCATTCAAAAATGTAGTTTTAATGTCCAACTGATGTACATTCCAAGCGTGATGAACTGCAAGTGCAAAGATGCTACAAACAGTAGTCATTCGGCATGTAGGAGCAAAGGTTTCATCAAAATCAATGCCTCTTTCCTATGCATGACCCTTTGCAACAAGCCTAGCCTTATACCTGTCAATTGTTCCATCAGGCTTACACTTTAGCTCATATACCCACTTAGTGCCAATGGCCTTCTTGCCAGGAGGCAAGTCACATAAATACTAGGTACCATTTTTCATGATAGCATCATATTCCCACAAACATCACTCTGAACAAGTTGCAATTTTTTAGTAGCTCGAACTGAACCATCTTTTGGAAAGGAGGAACAATGCATTTTGCCCAAAATATAGCCTTCATAAACATGCTTATTAGGTGCCTTAAGTTTGGGCAAAGAGGACACCATTTTAGATTTGTGCAAGCATAGCAAACTAGCAAAATTCAGATGAAAGCATGCATGCCAAAGCTTTGCATCTAACATAGCCTGAGAATCATGTACTGCACATGGCAATCATAGATTTTTCATAGTCTATGAGCTTATACAGCCCATGACATAAAATGTTGTGAGCAATAATCAAATCATCATTTGACGGATCATGAACTGTACATCTATCATCATCAACAAATTTCAAAGCTTAGCCAATCTTGGCTAAAGCTGAAACTGCTAACAGATTCTTCTTGATCCTTGGCACAATAAAGCATCTGACAATGTAAAAGAACTACCATCAACAATAGTCAGAATGATCTTACCAACTCCCATGATAGGATAAGAGGATTTGTTAGTGCATGTGATAGTATTCCCTATAGGGCTAGGCTCGAGTGAAGTGAAGAAACTATACTGTGAGGTAATATGTTTGGTTGCCCAACTATCAAAGTACCAAACATATGAGTCTACTACAGACATATACTGTTCAGGAGAAGAGGGTCAAAACTGCAAATAGTAGTAAACACCCATTCTTCATTCTACACTAGATTAGCATACTCTATTTTTGGTGTAGAGGCCTCTAAAACAACCATTCCAGCCTCTTTTTCTTTGCCTCTTTAGCAGCCAGTTTTGGAAAACTCTTTATTACATGATCATTTGCTTTATAGTATTTGCAAAACAATTTCTGTTTTTTAATTTTTTTCTCATCTCTGTCATCCTTCTTTGATTGTGCAGAATTAGCAGATTTTTACTTACTAGTAGAAGAGCTCCATTTACCTTTGCCCTTCCAACTAGCTAGGAAAGCTTGATATGCAACATGCATAATGGACCTGTTTTGCTTAGACTGGTCTTCCTGCAATAGAACAGAGACTAAATCCTCAAATGTTAAGGCATTTGGATTTCCTTTCATCATTAAACGAAGAGTGGAAGCAAAACTCTGGTATATATCGGGAAGACCATTCAGAACAGTCTGCTCAAGTGAACTGTCATGTAAGACTTCATTAGTAGAAATCAACTATTCCTTCAAATCTTTGATATTTGTCAAAAAATTGTCCATGGAATCTCCTTCATTCATGTGATCATTCTCCAACTGGTTTCAGAGGTAAGCAACATGAGCCTCATTCCTTTCCTGGTATAAAGTGGTAAGTGTATCCCAAGCATCCTTAGCTATTCTACAAGAGTGAATGTTAGGAATAATGGAACTTTTGATACACAATCCTATGAATGCATGTGCCTGAGCATCTCTACCATCCCAAAAAATTTTCTCTACAATAGGTGCAGCATGAACAGGAATCTGCAGAATATCACCATCTCCATAGCCATCTGCATCAACTTCAGTACCTGTATTTGCATGTGTAATAGGATGTTTTTCAACACCCTACACAATACTCCACAATCCTTTTGTGACCAATACATGATGCATCATATAAGACCATAATGGGTAATTGGTACTGTCCAACTTATCCTCAACAACAAACATATGGATTACATCACTGCTGTCAGCCATGGCCACTAACTAAAATACCCTGATGCACAAAATTGAATGTATCACAAAAAGTTGAACAAAACTACCCTATCGAGTTCTACTAAACATGTAGCACACTTTGAGAGGCTTATACTAGCGGACCAAAACCTGTATATATCTTTGGCATGAAAAGACAAAATAGCCTAAACAAGCGCTACGATAGTGCATTCAAAGGTCAAAACGAGCTCAGATCATGATTTTGGCGTGAAAAAGCAAAGCTATTTTGATCTCCTAATCACCCTGAGTATGCTCACCAAATTTCGTGCGATTCTGAGATTGTGAGCAGAAGGGTGTCGATGATGTCCTAGATGAACCGACGACCTTCTCTGATACCAATTGTTGGAGTTCAAGGTCTGTGGAAGCACATGAACAATGAAGAACAAGAAGCTTGGAGCACATCACACAATACTGAATGTATTACCACTAGAATGTACAAAGATAAGTCACTTGTTAGGGCAATAGGCATATATACAAGCTGAGGGAAGAAAACCTCCTAAAGAGGGAAAAAACTGCCTCGATGGTCCTAGTGCATTCACACACATCACTACCTAAATATATCAACACTAGGTATGATGTCGCTTTATAGAGTGGATAATTGGAAAACTCCACTTGTTGATATTCTATCAATAATCATGGATCCATAGCCACACTTCTCTAGCTTTTATGCATGTTGCTTCAAGGTGTATACTAAGACTAAATCTCCCGGTTTTAAGCCCTTATCCTTCACATGGGCATCAAAGTATGCTTTTTGCATTTTCTTGGTTGTGTATATTCCTGTAGCTGCTCTTAATCTTGTTTCACCTAATCGTTCAAGATCAACAGTTCTAGAAGAGATCTCATGGCTGGTCCATTGATACTCTTGTCCTACTTTCAATGTGAGTATCAAATAAGGGTAATATTGCATTTTGGCCAAATACTATCTGAAAGGCTATGGCTTGGAGTACCATTTTATAAGTGACTCAATATGCCCAAACAACATGGTGTAGCTGTTTATCCCAATCATAGTGCTTCTTATTCACCAATTTTGTCAATACGTTACATAGGATCTTATTTGTGCTCTCGGCTTGTCCGTTGGCTTGTGGGTGGCAGGGAGCAGACTTCTTATGTATCACCACAAAGTCTTGGAGAAGGTTTTCAATGACTTCATTCAAGAAGTGCGTACCTCTATCACTTAATAACTCTATTGGTAATGTGTATCTAGTGAACATATTCTCGAATAAGAACTTATTTGTCATTTGAGCATCATTCTTTATCATGGCTTTTACATCTACCCACTTAGTTAGGTAATCAGTGGCAACAATAATTTATTTGGCATGTGGACTCTTCATAGGGGGATTAATAAGACCAACAAAGTCTATTCCCCACTTAGAGAATGCACGTCCTCCCATCATGGGTCTTAATGGCATCTCATCCTTATGTATCGGATACTGAGTCTGCTAGCAAGTTTCACACCACTTCACATAGGTATGTGCATCCATGTGGAGGGTTGGCCACCAAAGACCTGCAAATAGAATTGCCTTGATCACATGATATGGTCCAAAATGTCCTCTCACCACACCTTGGTGAGCTGTTTCTAAGATCTTAAGATATTCATTCTCATGGACACAGTCTTAGGTATTCATCTCTTTTGCACTTGTATAAATTATCTCCAATGAGAGCATAGTCTAGTTCTTCTTGTTATAAGCTCTTCTATCTAGCCAATGTCATCTCTTGAGGGAATGTTTTCATCCTCAAAAAGGCTACCAAAGGTTCACTCCAGTCTAGCACCAAACACACTTGATATAGAAAGGCATGTTCCACTGGTGATCTAATAGCATAGATTGAACATTCCTTGCGTATCCTATGGACATCTGCTTCCATTCTTGACCAATATACACCTAATCTTTGTAGAGTCTATAGGGTTCAATGTTGGAGTGGTGTTACTAGAGTGCACCTATATGTGCTATTTGCAACCATTTTGCATGCTCATCTTCTTCAACATAGCAAGCTACTATGCCTTGATGGCCGTGCTTATACACGTTGCCTACTAGTATGTGATATTTTTGAGATATCACTACTTCTTTTTCTTTGGATCTCAGTATGGGATGCTTGGGCCCAAAGATTAGAATAGGCACTATAATTTTGGCCCGTTCATGCACTACTTCTAGATTGAACAAGTAAGCATCAGGAAGTTAATCTTATACTCCTAGAGTGGATCTCCTGAAGTTAGTCTAGAGAGGTGATCCACCCTAAGGTGAGTCCTACCTTTCCTAACCACAACTTCAAAGTCATATTCCATTAATAAGAGGAATCATCTTACTAATCTACCAGTATTGCAAGGTTTGTATAGAGTAATGCTTGATGGACTGTAAAAAATTTAAACTTATTTGCAAGAAAATAATGTTTAGACTTTTTAACCACATATAACATGCCTAATCCTTCTCTTTTGGTAGTGTCATAATTTTGTTCAGCCACAATCAATTGCCCACTTGTGTATGCTATTGAAAGATCCATATTACCTTCACCCCTAGGTTGTACTAGTGCACACCCAATAGCGTAATTGGATGCATCCACATGAACATGGAATGGATTGTTCCAATCTGCTGTAGTCAAGATTGGTGCTTAACATAATCATTACTTAAGCTCAATAAAGGACTTTTCACATTTTTCTATCCACTCAAAAATAGTTAAAAGGTTGTATAGATGCTTTACAATGATTGCGTACATATGAATGAAATGTTTGTAAGAACTACAATGCCCCATGAAAGCTTGTACTTCCTTGACATTCTTTCACCTAGGTAGCTCTGCAATAGCTCTAACTTTATCCTCATATGTGGATATTCCATTCTTTGACACAATGTGTCCTAGAATGTTGCCTTGCCTAACCATAAAAACACACTTTTCTAGGTTCATCTCACATCTTTTGTAAGCTCTTCTCATCCTTGAGGGTGGGCTTCTACTACATACAAATATTCCTATTCTAACGCACAAAAAGGATCCATAATAATAGATTCTAAATATGAGTCACTTGCTTGTTCAATTTTGTCAGTAAAAGGCTCACATTCTTTGATAACCGAATCAGACATGATCGGTTCTATAGTGAAAACGGAAATGTCATAGCCATCTTCATCGTAGTGTGGTGTCCATTGTTCTTCATTGATAGCTACGTCCATTGTGGATGGGATTTCTGCCCAACCATGAGGTTCAAACTCTTCGTTCGAAAATACTACAGATGCATAAGTTGGGTCTCTAATTGATGGATAAGTTTCCTTCGCACTTACCTCTCTGGTGTTTTCTCTTTTCTCTTCTTCTACTGCAACTTTTCACATACATAAGTGAGTGTTGTCATGCATCCATGAGGATCGTGATCCTATGGAATGCACTAACTTTATGTCATTTGTGGCTGTATGGATGGGATTCCACTATATAGGGGGCACGTCTCTATGAGAGTAGTCTTTGAGATTGAATTTAGCTGTAACACCTAAGTGTTGTAAATACAAGGAATTAGTTCCCCAATCTTGTACTACTTGCAACTTTCTCATGAATGGTCTTTCCAAAATCATCTCGTAGGCTTGGTTTTTGCTAAATTCACACATGGCAAAAGTATGCTCAAACTCTACGCCATAAGTAGTGAGAGTTATTTCTTCTAATAGTCCTAAGGGTCTCTCTATGTGACCATCAGCCATCTATAATTTCATTCTTGTTGGTTTGAGTGTTGGTTTTCCCCAATGCTTCCATAGGGATGTGGTACCAATTGCAACATGTCAAATTTTTAGAAGAAACCCCTATAAAAACAATGATTTTGATCACTAAAAGCAATTATAAATATCATTTCACATTTTTGCAACTCCAATTTGTTCAAGCTGAGGAGTCCTTGAGCTTGAGGAGTATTATAAGTATCAACATACAAATTTTCAAAATTTTTAGACTCTGTTTGAGCCCTAAAATGAGCTTTGGAACCTACTTTTTTAACTAGGTCAAACACTAGGTATGGATAGGGCCAAAGCTAGTCAAAAAACTATAAAAAGGGCTAGAGAGCTCATTTTTGGGGGTAAATAACTGATTCAAAAGAACATTGCAACATGGTTGTACTTGGGAAAATTGGGAATAATAGACAAAGCTTATGAACCTTAGATCAGGTAGACACATAGGCTGGGATAGACAAAGCATCAGATCATTTGAAGCCAGTGTCGATCACATAGCTAAGTTGTGGGCACAACAACTTAATGATTATCCCTACTTGCTAAGTTTAGAAACAAGTGGTTCAGAAATGTCTTTTAGCATGGAGATATCCTGATCAACCCTTCAAACTCCTAAAAGCAAATCCATCTCAACCTTAAACATGGGATCACTACAAACAAAAGTCAGGAATTATGGAAGACTAAAAATCTCCACATCATCGCTGGAAGCTTATACCACCGAGATCCAAGTGGGTTACTCATGAGATGTGTGGAGGAAGAGGAACACGAGATGTGGCCTCAAAAAGCACATGTAAATCAATGGAAAACTCATTTAAACGCGAATGGAACATGGTAGACACTGAAGAAATTAGGCATATACTAGCCAACCATGTAGAGGGATACACATAACTGTGTATCTACCTGCCCAACTTGTCAAGAACGAAGGCCATAAAGAACTCCACGGTAGCACCCAGATGGAGTATGCCTCTGGTAAAATTCTTGAAAACCTAGGAGTACCCAGAAGGAGCTACTCTAGCAAGAAAACATGCCCTCACAGAGCAAAGTAAAGACTATGTTCTTATAGGAAAACAGCTCTTCAAGAGAGGAAGAGATAATCATCTACGAATGTGCATTCATGAAGACGAGTATCTTTCTATCTTAGAGATGGCGCATACAGGAGCTGCAAGAGGACATTTTTCTGCAGATAAAACTGCAAAAATGATTCTCTTCGCAGGAATGTGGTGGCCAACTCTACATCAAGATGAAGCCACTTACGTCCAAAGATGCGACATCTGTCAATGAACAAAGTATCCTATGAGAAGAGATGAAATGCCACTAAAACCTATGGTGAGTGCCAGAGCATTTACCAAATGGGGAATAGATTTTGTAGGACCTATTAGTCCACCAGCTAAAGGTTCTCATGCCGAGTACATAATTGTAGCAACGGATTATTTGACCAAATGGGTAGAGGCCAAAGCAACCAAGAAAAACGATGTGAGGACTACGGCTAAGTTTCTCTTCGAGAACATATTCACTAGTTTTGGATTGCCTATTGAAATTGTGAGTGATAGGGGCACACATTTTGTCAATGAAGTAATAGAAGCCCTAATGAATGAATTCTTAGTGATTCACAAGAAATCAGCCCCTTATCACCCACAAACCAACGGATAGGCTAAAAGTTCAAACAAAATCTTATGCACAATCCTGACTAAAATTGTTAACAATGGTGGGTCCGACTGGGACAAGCAATTACATCATGCTTTATGGGCATTCCGAGTAGCCTACAAAACAGCCATAGGAACTACTCCCTTTAACCTAGTGTACAGACAGAATGCTATCCTGCCAATTGACTTGCTGGTACCTACTCTTAGAGTAGTTGCAAGTTACGAATGGACTAGACATGAGTTATCAACTCAATTGGATCAAATAGAAAAGTTACACGAAACAAGACTAAAAGTTGTGGCAGGTATTTACGCTGCAAAAAGGCAGCAGAAGGCATATTTTGATGCTCATATTAAAGATAAAAACCTGAAGGAAAGAGATTTGGTCTTGGCCTATACTTTGAAGCAACATGCAAAAAAACTACAAGAAAGAGGATATGGGCTTGTGATAATCAATCGTATATCTACCAGCGGAGCCATCAACCTAGTGACCCTAGATGGAGAAGTATTGCCAAACTATATAAGTGGTTTCCGAGTAAAAAAAATATTTAGAGCCATTGACAGAAGAAATAATGTCACGACTTCTAATGGGTAAAAATAGACGAGAAGAGGATGAAAGAATATGAGAGGAAGCAAGAAAAGAAGCTCTAGAACGAATCAAGAAATGAAAGGAATGGATGAGAGAGAGGGATAAAAGATATTGACAAGGAGAGGAACTCATCCCAATGGCTAAATTTAGAGCCTCTGAAAACCTAGGACATCAAACAAAGCAACCATATTTGAATTTGGGTGCTCGAACAGAAGAATACCACTTGGTGGATGCTCTCATTGACACAGGAGAAGCTGTTAGCTATGTCAGTCCTCATTGACTCAGAAACTCAAGGAAGAATTTTGTCCATCTAAGGCACAATTGATTGGATAAGGAGGAAAAGTTACTAAATGCATAGGCGAGATTACCCTGTCACTGCATCTCGGAAATAACACGATGCAACAAAAACTCTTAGTGTGTCATGATCAGGACTTATTAGAAGAACTCGTGTTGGGTCAAGATTGGATATATGAATATGAAGTGACTATCCAATTAGCCTTGGGTTACATATCGGCCAAGATAGGACACCGTGAGGTATTCAACATGTTAGACAAACGACCTGTCAAAGCCAAATGTATAGGCCAGAGAGATGACTCACACATGCATGATGATGAATATACATTCACCCCCACTATGGAAACCCCACCATCACGTACTTCATGGGAGAATGCACCGAATCTCAATCTCACACAATCTCCTAAACCAGTGAACCTCACTGCTAGCATCGTTTCTAATGAAAGCCCCTGTGAGGTATCGAGCACAAGAGGGACTAGCCATCAAGACTATCACAAACTTTCATGCATTAGGATCCATCCCATTCCTCACTCTAGACAGGCTTGGATCAGAAAAGATCAGGCGACAACATATCATCAACAACGGAGCTACACTCTACACCGGAAACAACAACAACACAAAAACACGAGTCAAGCTAGACTCCGAGGCCCACAAAGGATTGCTAGAGTTTGGATTCCGAAGAAGGTGATGACCGCTCAATCGGCACGAACTCAGATATGGATTCCCAAATCACATGCACCAACGACAATCGTTAAAAGGGAAGTGTCAACACTCAAGGAGGATCAGTACAACATGAAGGCTAAACAACAAGAAACAAAAAACTACTGGACATTGCAGGAGCAGAAATATGCAACAAAAACCATTCAAAGATTCAAAAGGCGGACGAAGCAGAGACACAACATGAGAAGCACAACAATCACCAAGAATGTGGGAGATACAGTCCACCATAATGGAATAAAGCAGATCTGGATGCCTAAAGGCAAAACAATCAGTATGAATCGACTAGATAATTCAGTTTGCACACATCTTGAGTTGCAAGAGTCCAAAGTATGCATAATAGGGCCACATTACAAGGCCATGCATTAGGCACCTAATTTTTCTTCTACTAGATGGTGAAGCACATTTCCCTCTTAGGGAATAGGAGAGCACTTGTACCATAATCTCAAGGAAAATGACTAACAGTACAATAAAAGCTTTGGCTAGATACTAACGCTTTTGTTTTATTTCAAAAAAAATAATAAGAAAAAATATATATATAAGTATGATGAAAATCCCAGGTACTACCTTTCTCACACCCACGGGAAAGGGACGACTCACATCACTCAGAGAGTTGCCAAATTTATGGAGGATAAGTAAAGGATAACTCTTGGTATGTATTGAGTGCAGATGGCATCTTCAAATTCTGAGGCTACCCAAGAGGAAGAAGTCCTCCTACTTCCCTTGGAATCGATCTCAAGAGCACAAGGTCATTGGTTCCTTGAAGATCAACCTGTGTCGGATTTACTTTTCATGGCCACCATTAAGATTATGGATAGGGATCACTACTTCCCAATTATGTCACAAGATTTCCAAACTTTAATACAAGGATTACCGCGCATCACAGATGTTTGGACAAGAGCTAGAATTGATGCATTTCTGTGACTTCCTATATATTTGCCAGATTTTCAGAGATGCACACAAGTTATGAACACACTCCAGTCTGCAGCAGATAAGCCGTCAATCCCGGAAGTGAAAGTGCTCGATAAAATTGGTGCATGGATTCGATTCATCCATGAACTGATCAACAAAGCTTTTGGATGGAGTCAGGATGGCCTCACTAATGTCAAAGATGAATGTCATGACGCGAAAAAGAAGACCTTTCTGGAAATAAACAGGACAGATATAGAAGAATTGGTTCGATTAGTGCATCAACATTTTTGTTTTCCTAGTATGCACATATATACAGTGCCTCAGAAAATCGTAGTTCAATTGCTTTCCCATGCGATGAGGCAAGTTGGAAATAAAATAAATCTTACTCCATATATTCAAGACCGCCTATTTGAAGCTAAGAAGAAGTGGAGTTAGAAGAAGTTTTTGAATGGAAGTTCGGCATTGACCTTGCTAATCTATGAGGCACTTGAGATGAAAGAATGTTTACATTTGATGCCAAACTCCACCGAGATGGCAAAATATGTAAAGTCAGCTACTGTTCCAAAGAAAAAGAAAATAGTCATTTCCACAGAAGAAGTGGGAACAAGTTCTAAGAAACCCATGAGAGGGACTAAGCGAGCTAGAGAAGAAGCAACACAAGAAACACCACATTCCAAGCGGACACACATATTACCAAAGATCCCTTTGACACAACCTCCCATCACAAAAAGAGATCTCTCAGTGGCTATAGAAGAAACGCATACGTATATGCGGGACCAAGTGAACCTAAATGTCCAAGGACATCAATATAGACAGGCAAGATGAGGGCAACAACAAAAGGACAAAGAACATACTCCAGAATTAACTGCCAGATACAAAGAATTGGGACTAGAGGATTCTAGTTCTAATGAGGAATCTAGTTAGGAGAAAGACACCTTGGACACTGACATAAGAACAGAAACAAACAATGAGGAATGGACAGAGATAGATCAGATCAAAGTCACGCAAGACAATCAACAATCGTGCATACCGAACCAGGAAGCGTCCACAAAACAAACACACCTCATTCAATTGAATGAGAAGTCACAAATCAGCATAAAAGAAGCTTCAATCACACATACAGATGCAGTACCACCCATAAAAGAAGAAATACAGACAAGCATGGAGACAGAAAGATGTCTACAACAAAATATGGAACAAATTGTGATTGAGATTCCTGATGACACGCCCCAAGGTAAGACGGAAGGTAAGGGGGCTGAGCCAAAGATACAACTTCATATTAGGCAACCCCATGACACGACATTGCATGTGGCACAAGGAAAAGATGTAAACATAGGTGAGGAACCTAGCATTCCGACAACATGGTTAAATGTTGATGTTACTCAACTAAATCTTGTAGTCAAACAAATGATACAAACGGCCATGGATACACAACAGCAAATGATGGAAAGAGACGTAGATTACGACAAGGCCATGAGAGATAAGAATCAATTTCAAGTGATGAGTGAACAAATGTTTGCGCAACTAATACAAGTTCAACAGGTGGTTTCAACTAAAGAAACGGAAATAATCGAAGTCAGAGGACAATGCATTATGCTAATGGAGCAGAATCACAAGCTCCAAGAACAACTGATGGAATCACAAAGACAACATGAAGCAAGTGAAGCGGACAAAGAAAGAATGAAAACTAGAAGCAATCTGCTAGAAACACAGTTCAAAGTATATATGGAGGAAAACGATAATCTACGCAACAGGAATAAAGAATTGATGACGGCCTTGTTATATGACCAACCAATAGAGACACAAGAGACTAAGGTAATCGACCAAAAACAATGGACAGACCAGGTGGCAAAGTATGAGAATCTACTAAACAGGAGCAAATCTTAAAAGAAGAATGGGAACAAAAGTACATACAAGACACAAATCAACTGAGAAAACAACTCAAAGCGGCGGAAGAAAAACTCCTAGTAATCTATAACGAAGATGCAGATCAAATAGCAGCAATCGGCAATGAGCTTCTCGTGGCTAAAGACGCACTACAGATAGCCCTCAACGAAGTTAAGGAAAAGATTGAACATCTTGCACAACTAGAAGCTCAAATAGAACAAAGAGCAAACATCGGGACACTAGTAGAGCCACAACCAGAGAATCCTACTGACGAGGTAGAGGTACGTCCTCTATCTCCCCCGATCTATCATTCTCCAATAAAAGAGCAGATGGCGGAACCATGTGATGATCATCCCATGCCATATATTGCAGAAATAGGTCAGAAGGAACGGGCACTATTGGTGTCCCGATTGACAGAAATTTTGAAAATGAAGTTGTCAAAGTCATGAAAGAAGCCAAAATAAAAGGAAAAGACTTGGATACAATAATGAAGCCTTTCAATATTCCATATGGACTCTTGAAAGAGAAAACCCGACAATATATAAAGAAGATCACAAAAAAGGATCCAGATGAGCAGTTGTACTTCAAAGATAATACATTCAATTACACTCAAGAAGAATTTGAAGCTGCACAACCTGTATGGTAGAGAATTTTTTTGGAGAAAAATCCTACTTTGTGGGTGCACTGGCAAGCAGCACCATATTTATTACAGGTAAATCCTTCCTATTGCCTGACACCATGTCGCAGAGAAGCACGCGAATTTTTGGATATGCAAAAGAGTGGTGTGATCAATAAATAGTGGCTGAATTACCCGCTGCTTCCAAGTCCACCTCACAATTACTTACCGACTGAGGATTACATGGTGAAAACCATTGAATTTTGGTTACATCGATATGTAACAGTACCTGATTTAACTATCAAAATGACAAATAAAATCCTCAGCATGATACTTACAGTTTTGAAAGTGTTCAAACACATAGCATACACATTTCTAAATTTTATCGGTATTAACCAGGGCATAGAGATCCTTATTTTTGATCTATCTGTTATGCCAAGCCGCCCAACAATCATGGCATATTATTCAAGGCTCATGTTCTTATCAAGCCCATATATGCAAACCTTCGAGGAAGCCTTCTTTACCGGATTTTTTGAAATTGACTCCGAGATTTTCTTAAAAATGTCAACGAATCTGAATGCTCGAATGTGGCATATGAATTGAGCTTTTTACCAGATCACAGACAACCACCATATGACGATGTGAAAGCTGAACAATGGAAGCAACTACTGATACGTGAAGCTAATCTGCTTAATGAAACAGAGCAAAAGGTTTACAAAACATACTCCCGTCGAATTCCAAAGCCTGTCAGGGATGACAAAGTTCAGGAGGGGGGCAGTGTTGAGGGAGAGTCCAACAAAAAGAAGAAAAGAAGAAGACCAAGAAAGAAGCTTCACTAAAGGTATTATATTTGAAGACATATCTCTGTAGGAAGCCCCGCAGGGGCACGCAACACCCATCTCTGCACAGAGCCCCGCAGGGGCATATAACAGGGGAAGGTACGCAAGAGACAAGGTCGGATCAAGGCCAACAAGTATCCATGAAGAAGTGCAAGAAGATATCCGGCGGATCCAGAGCCCCAAGAAGGTGCTTCAACCTCTTGATCTTCGGAAGGTCCAGATCGAAGGCTGAAGATCCACACCTTCATACCTTCCACTGGTTGCATGTGTGGCAACCCGACTTAACACAACAACCCATATTTAAAAGGAGCGATTGGAAAATTATCCACGGGTTGCATACAAAGAAAAGAGAAGAAGAGGCCACGACCAATGCAACAAGTCCCAAGTTATGATTTGTTCCTTGACCGCTGGTCAACTATACCATTACAACTTCCGTAGAAGCGGGTAGTGGTCGACTACAGGCACAGAACTAGAAACACGAAGCGAAGCCTGTCAAGGGACGATAGAGACAATGAGGGGGAGAGTGTTGCAGAGCTAAGAAGGGCAAAGAGGCAGAGAAAAAAGAGGGGCCCCAAAATTTTTCCGATTTGGACACTTTGGTTTTGTATTATAGCCATTTTGTAACATATTTTCCGATGTAAATGCACTAGAGGAGTCCTCTAGATGCATATCCATAAGAATTTGTATCTTACCCGTGTAAATTAGTAGGAAATTAGCCTTTTAATTAATAAAGTGCCGGTCTCTTGTGTGAAAGGACCATTTTTAGGGCACATGTATATAAGTCAATTTGTGACTCTTTGTAGAGACTTTTTGGCCATTGTGAGAATCAAGAGCACAGAATTTCGAATTTGTGTCTTCTCCTCTCTATATCTTCTTCTTTGTGAGCTTGTATGCATGTGTGATGCTTGGAAAGAGTGCTTGGAAGTGTTTTCTATCCAGGAAAGTGCATGTTTGCAGTTGGTAAGGTGTGTGCAAAGTGTAGGAAGTGCTGAAGTGTAGGAAGGTCATTCCCACAACTCAATATCTTGCTCATAACTTGAAGTAGCAGCGTTAGAATCAAGTGAAAAGACCAGGGTACATCTTCTCGAGAGCTTCAAAATGAACCCATTATTTGCTATATTCGGAGTTCGGAGCTAAGAGAAAAGCTTAATTTACTGTTGCCTACTGCTCCAAGTGTCGTGACATCTCAACGGATCCCTGAAACTTGTTTGGAATGGATTTATACTTTTTTGCACTTTGTGAGAGTTCATTTGCATTGACCATCATTTGAATGCACGTCTTCATACACTCGGCTAGGTTTTGATACTCCTTGGATTGATAAATAAAGCGTGAATCTCCACTATATGTACTTGAGGGGGATCGAGGTATAGTCTCTTTCTCCACAAGTCCCTAAGTTGGTTCTTAGGTACACACGTGTTGAAAACCCATCCACTCCACTTCATCCCACCCCACCACTCATTGTAAATAGACCAAAACCAGGGTCTGTTCTTGATCCAACCCTAGAAGGCTTGGACATGATGTTCAAGGCCTACCAAGCTCGACTTCAAGAAGGGCCAACAGTTGCAAACCTAGGCAAGAGTTACCCTAAATATTTGAATGGACGAACTTTTGCATGAAAATTGTAGAACTAGCTTAGGTGATGCTCGAGGTTAATCAATTATTGAATCAAACAAATTCTATCAAACTAGCTTTGCATTTCCAGGGCTTACTAGAAAGATTAGAGCATTTGGTAAACAAGCGAAAGGTTACACGCTCAATTAGTTGTTTAAAGAGAAAGCTCACCACCAATGAAAGTTTATATTCCAGATTCCATGGATGTTGGAACACCTCTTTCAATTGAGCAGTACTCTCAAGAGTTCTTGCAAAAAATTTAAGAAGAGAAATGGGTCAAGGAGAAGGGTAATCCCCCTCCCATTCTTGAAATTGATGATCTTCAGGATCAATTCCCCCAAGACATTCCATCTATTTACAGAGACCAAGCAGAGTAAAAAGAAAGTAAAAGATTAGATTTTGAATCTAATTCTTTAAATGAGGTTCCACAATTCACAGGCCCATGGGAATTTGAATCTCTTCAAATCAGAGCTCCCACAATACTGATAAGAAATGAAGACTCAGTGGTTCCAAGAAACACTGAAGCCGTGAAGAACACTATGGTGTAGTGTCATCTCACCTTAGAAGAGCTGCTCAAAGTAAAACTTGAGTTGTGGAAACATGTGGCAAATCAAGTTCTAGAACTTGGTTCCAATATGTCAAAAGCAAGCTCTAAGATGAAAGTCCTAGAGATACCTCTACACAAAATAGGAGACATGAGTGAAGGTGAAGAAGGTAATACTTATCTTGCAATCACCTACCAAGGCTACACAACCAAATCTATCTTAGATTTAGGTGCTAATGTTGTGGCCATTGCGAATAGTACAAGATTGGGGAACCAACTCCTTGTACTTGTAGCACTTAGGGGTCACAACCAAAGTCAATTTGAAGGATTATACCTTCAGAGATGTACCACCCCTACACTGGAATCCAATCCACAAGATGCAAGCAGATTCAATCTTTGTGCATTTTTTAAGTTCTTCTGATCCATCCTAGATGCATGAAGATACTCGCTTGTGGATGTGCAAGCTTGCAAAGGAAGCTGAAAGATGCCTAAAAGCAAGAGAACAAGGAACTTCTCAAGGAGCTAGACTGATTAGGGACCCATCCTACACACCAATGATCTTTCGAGATGAGGAATTTGAGCCTCATGGTTGGGCAAAAATCTTAACAACTATGGACATCATTGTCAATGAAGAACAATGGATGCCTCATTGTGCTAAGGAGGGTTATGATATCTCTTTGTTTATATGTGAACCCTTGCTAGAGGAGTGTGACTCTAATGAGGTCATAAAAAAAGAAGAGGAGGACGATGATTTAGAGTCCATTGTGATGGATAGTTGCTTTGACTCAAACGAGCACTATCTAGACAATGTAGGAGTGTTTACCCAAAAAGAAGAAGAATCTCTCACAAGCATTAAAACTATAAATGCGGGCGAGGAAAGTTAATGTAGTCAAAAGAAAAAGAAAAGAAAATTAATGAAACAAGTAGAGGAGGAATCATTGTTCGAAGTACGAGAGAATTTCAAGAAATATGAAGTTGAAGACTAGAAAATTTTGGTATGAATGCCTAAGAGAGAGGCCATCATAGGAGAAGTGTATGATAATAAAGAAAAGGCCAAAAAAATTGTAGTAACCATTGAAGAGAATGAAGAGCGATGTACATATATAAGGGAAGACCTAAGAGCAGAAGAAGAAGAAGAAGAAGAAGAAGAAGAAGAAGAAGAAGAAGAAGAAGAAGAAGAAGAAGAAGAAGAAGAAGAAGAAGAAGAAGAAGAAGAAGAAGAAGAAGAAGAAGAAGAAGAAGAAGAAGAAGAAGAAGAAGAAGAAGAAGAAGTAGAGCTTGTAGCTTTATTAAGGGAATGTAAGGATGTCTTTGCGTGGACCTATAGAGAGCTAAAGGGAGTAGATCCAAAAATATGCTCCCATACGATCCCCATGATGGCTGATGCCAAGCCCACCAAACAAAAGCCCTACACATATAATGACACTTATGCAACCAAAATAAAAGAGGAAATCGACAGAGTGATTGAAGCTAGATTTATCTATGAGATTGAGCATACTGAATGGGTGTCCCCCATTGTACTGTTGCCCAAGAAGAACGGAAAGTTACAAGTGTTTATTAATCTTAAAGAAGTTAATACCGCTACGATCAAAGATAACTATCCTCTTCCCATCACGAACATTTATTGGAGTGTGTTGCAGGCAAGGAAGTTTATAGCTTCCTTGATGGTTTTTCAAGTTACAAACAACTAGCCATTTCTCGAGAATATCAACACAAAATGGCTTTCACCACAGAGTGGGGAATCTTTGCATTTTGTGTGATGCCATTTGGGCTCACCAATGCACCTGCAACATTCCAAAGGCTCATGTGTCATGTCTTCAAAGAGTTCTTGTGAAAGAGCTTAGAAGTATATGTGGACAATCTATGTGCTCATTCCCAAGAAAGAAGACACCACATCCCAGATCTTAGATAGATCTTCAACAAGTGTAGAGAATATCATATGTCTAAGCCTAGAAAAGTATGTGTTCATGGTACCTCAAGGTAATATCTTAGGTCATATTGTTTCTAAGAACGAAATATCAACAGATGAGGGCAAAGTAAGAGCCATAACAAAGTTGTAGAGGCCAAGGAATCTTAAAGAGGTACAAGCCTTTATGGGCCATTGTGGATATTACCGCAGGTTTATCCACATGTATGCAATCATATCTAGACCTCTTTATGCTCTATTGACAAATTTTCAGTGGAACCACGAATGCAAAAATTCCTTCAATGATATGAAGAGATGTTTGTGCACAACACCAATACTGATCACATCTGATTGGAATAAACCATTCCATGTCCATGTAGATGCATCCAATTATGCAATAGGATGTGTGCTAACACAACCCATAGGTGAAGGAAATCTAGATTTTCCTATAGCATATGCTAGCAGACAACTAAACATAGTTGAACAAAACTATACAACATCTGAAAGAGAAGGCTTAGGCATGGTATAGACCACGAAGAATTTTAGACACTACCTATTTGCCAACAAGTTCAAGTTTTTCACTGATCATCAAGCTTTATTATATTTGTTCAATAAACCTTGCAATACATGAGGCTTAGTAAGATGGTTCCTCTTACTAATGGAATATGACTTTGAAGTGGTTGTTAGGAAAGGCAGGATCCACCTCAGGGCAGATCACCTTTCTCGCATCACTTCAGGAGAGTCACCGCAAGGAGTATCTGATGAATTTCCCGATGCTATCAGTTCAATTTAGAGTTTGTTCCTAAATGGGCAAATAACTTGGTAACTATCCTAACCTTCAGACCCACAAATAAGAATGTGAAAATGAACACAGATGAAATTGTAAAATCAGAAAGATATCAAATATTGGCATGAAGTATGTACAAACAAGACACAAAGGGTGTACTAGCTTGTTGTGTCGAGGAGGACAAACATAGCAATTGGTTACAACAAACCCATGAAGGATTGCTAGAAAACCACTATCCTAAACAATGAACATTGCATAATCTGAAATTTTTAGGAGTATATTGTCCTAGTATGGACAAAGAAATACAAGAGGATTAACAATTTTCAAGTATGCCAAAAGAGACCCCCAGCGGAGTATGCTACCCTTTATCATGTGTCTTTAATTCCAAAATGGAGTGCTCCACATAGACACAGTTGAGAAGCCTAGGCACATGATACACATTTGACATATGTAAACAATTTTATTGATACTAACCTCTTTCTTCTTGTTTTTTTAATATTGTTTTAAAAAAAGAAAGAAAAAAGGAAAAAGAAAAAGAAAAAAAAAAGAGAAGCGATAGGACCATGCACTCGAAGAATCTCATTAGTGAACCATCAACAAGGACATCCATCAACAACAAAAGACAAGCCAATGATCAATCACCATGATGGGAGCACAACACAAAGACATGAACATCAGCTGGCCTTTCACCATGGTAAGAATCCCCTACTTGGAAACATTATAACAATAATATATTAAAAAACCTCTTCGTTAGTGTACCCTTGAGTACTTAGCTCAAGACCCAATTTTTGAACCATACTTCTTACAATGCATTTCCCAAGTAAGCATGCATAGAGCCACATTACACGGCCATGCACAAGGCACATATTTTCTTCAACCCATGCACTAACACAGTTACCCATCATTCATTATGGGTTATGAGTACTTGGCATGATAACTATGAAACCCATAGTTGAAAGATCTAGAGGACATCAAGGTTACAACATCAATACCTATGAAGCAATTCACAGTTGACCTTTGCTCAAAATCAACATTGACAACCTCTTTTGAGCAACTAGAAATTTTTGGAAGCTCACAAATACATCATCATGCTGGAATCCAAGAAAGAAGTACATACAACATGACTAAAACTGGCAAAGGCTAGCAGTGACATAATGAAGAACAGGACAACCAGTCGTCTTACATTTTGAAGACAACCCACTCTTGTTAATACATGATGGAGAATACCTCTTAAAGTACTACATGGAACACCCACTCCAACAAGGGTCCCTCAAGGATGACATACTCGAGAGGGGGGAGTGTTGGCATTCAAGGTCAAGCACAAGATGTGGAAACACATCAAAGAAGCGGACACACAAGAAGGGGGAGCATGTAGGGAGCTCCAAGAGGCATGTAAGCTCAAGCACAAGGTGTGGAAACACATCAAAGAAGTGGAAACACAAGAAGAGGGAGCATATAGGGAGCTCCAAGAAGTATATGTCAAATTTTTAGAAGAAACCCCTATAAAAATAGTGATTTTGATCACTAAAAATCATTGTAAATATCATTTCACATTTTTGCAACTCCAACTTGTTCAAGCTGAGGAGTCCTTGAGCTTGAGGAGTATTATAAGTATCTACATAAAAATTTTCATAATTTTTAGACTCCATTTGAGCCCTAAAATAAGCTTTGGAACCTAATTTTTTAACTAGGTCAGACATTAGGTCTGGACAAGGCCAAAGCTAGTCAAAAAACTATAAAAAGAGCTAGAAAGCTCATTTTTGGGGGTTAGCTTTTTTGTTAGTCAGTTGAGGTTGGCTTGGTAGAGATTAAAGCTTTTGTAATAGAATTCTCTTGTAATCGAAAACTTTCATTGTTCTTATCTTTTTTATGTTTCTGTGTGTGTGTGTGTACATGCATGTATGTGCTTGTCACTCACATTTGCTCACCACAATTACTCATGATCTTCATATGCTCCTCACGTCTCAATGGATTGACAAGTAAAGGAGGTGGTGCTCATGCTTCGGCTACAGAGAGGTTCTCTGCTGGAGAGATTAGTCCGGCATATGTGCCCACGCAAGAGAACTTTGCAGGCCTTTTTACAAAGGCTCTACCTAGGGAGAAGTTTGAAGCTCTTCGCAAAGCTTTGGGCTTACTTCCTTTTGTGGATTGATTCCACATAGCTTTGCGATTTCTTATACATGAGTGCCAGCTCCTTGTTCACTGCATCACTCCTAGGGGGGATTTATCAATATATTTTGGTAGAACACACTTAGGACCATGGGGAAACTTTTTTCCATCTTTAAGAGGTTTTTTTCTGTGGCTTGTATATACACATGTAACCCTAACAATAATTATCTATGTACATTCACCTGGTAATACATTCAGTATTGTGAGTTGTGCTCCAAGCTTCTTCTTCTTCCTTGTGATGTTCGCGTGCTTCCACATTCCTCAAGCTCAAACATGTAGTTGCAGGTGTAGTAGGAGGCTTTTCAACATCTTCCACAATATTCCACAATCTGTTTGCTACCAATACATGATGCATCATATATTCCCACAAAGGATAATTATTACCATCCAACTTATCCTTGCAACCAACATACAAAATACATAATTGCTTTTAGCCATGGCCAATGAGTAAATACCTTGATGGAGAAAAATGATTGTATCTCCGAAAGTTGAATAGAAACACCTTGTCAAGCTCTGCTAAACCTATAGTAGACTTTGACATGCTTATATTGATGAATTAAAACTTCTATATATATTTGGTAGAAAAGGACAAAATTGTGTGCACAATCATTACAATAGTGTGTTCAGAGGCCAAAACAAGCTCATATCAAAATTTTAACCCGAGTATGCTAACAAATTTTTGTGTGATTCTGAGATTATGGTTGATGAGGTATCAACAACACCCTAGATGGAGCAACAACTTGCTTTGATATCAATTTTTGGAGTTCAAGTTCCATTCATAATAGCATCATATTTTCATTGCAAAACAACCATCCACTTTTCTAAATTATGCGCTTCATCAAAAGAAACAAGCTCATTCTCATCACAAAGACTAGAGACAACCATTTCATAACAATCTGATGTAAAAGAAGCATTATGAGGTCCTAAATAAGTGTGATATGACAAAGGTGCATCGAACTTGTTATCTCCCAAAGTTTGCATCAACCATTTAGGCATAGTTTTTGCTTCCTCAATGCCAATTCTCTCATCAAGATTTGCATAATGTAAATATGCATAAAAAAAAAGAATGATCCACATCATCATTTGAAGCTTGCAAAGGGTGAGAAATTGCCTCATTAGGAGCAGCATTTGATTTTCCACCTATAAAAAGAGGCAACAAAGTGCCACACACATCCTTTGAGCTAACTAATCTCTTCTTCGTATATGAAAGTAAGGTTAAATTGCATCTTCCACAAAAACAACATCATTTCACAGAATTATCATCCAATTTTCGACATTGTTGTTCAGGCATTAATGCATATGAAAAACAAACAAAAACATGGAGATGAGGACATATGGCTTGCACCCATGTCAAACTTCATTTGGAGTGATATTGCAACACTTTGGTGGGACACCTGTTGTTGTGAAGATTTGTATCTTCACGATTATCGTCCAAAGACAAGGAAATGCTCTTATGTTGTCTCTATCCTTCCAAGTAGTACTTGGTTGAGAGAAAAAAAAGGAAAAGAGTCTATATTTGTTTTCCAAGTGCATGGGAATATGCATTCACCTAGCACTTGTCAAAGTGAACTATGCTGCTGCACACAATAATGAACTTCAATGGAATGATATTGATGCAGATTCGACCACAAGAGACAATTTGAAGACGGCTATACAGGTGAATGTTGATGAAGAAGAAAAAAAGTACGACAGAAGTTGCAGAATCGAGTTTATAGAGAGATATTTCTTTCAAAGAAATGAACATTGTTTATTGGCCTTTTCATAGATTCAAATGCAATTATGCCTAGCATGTATTCCATAAAGGTTGAAAGGATTGCATTGAGATATATGCAACTACTGCAATTATACCTAGCATGTATTCCATAAAGGTTGGAAGGATTGCATTGAGATATATGCAACTACTGGGTTCTCACATAGAATTTGATTGAATGTGGGATGTGTGCATGTGTATTCATGGTTCTATGTATGTACTTGCATGTGAATGGTGCATATGAATGAATGTGCACTTAAAATGCGATATGTGCTTATATATATATATATATATATATATATATATATATATATATATATATATATATATATATATATATTGCGTTAGTGTTTCAGTGTATGTTGTGGTTGTGGGTCATGTAAGGGTATATGAGTTTGTGTGAAAGTGAGTATATGTAACTATCTATGTATGTGTATATATGTACCTATAGTGGTGTTTATGTGTGAATGAATTTATTTTAAGTATTTTATATTAAGAAATTAAAATAAACATTAATAAAATACAATAAAAACAAAACAAAATAACTGTGCATGAGTGTATATACGTGTGTGATTTCATTTCAAGTTTTGTGATTAGTGTGTGAGTTAACTATCGAATGCGTGCGCATGTTGTGTTTGTTTGCATGTCTGTGCATGTAGTTGTGCATGTTGTGTTTGTGTGCATGTCTGAGCATGTATTTGTGTGTGTAAGTGGGCATGCATGAGTTGTGCATGGGGGGCGACACCCCAAGGCGAACTGTCATTATTTTTACTGAGAGATCTTTTTCACTTGGGAAGAGGTGTATACGCGGAAAGTCAGGGAAGGCACATCGGGGATATACTTGAGAGAACTGTTGTGGAGGGGGTAAAGAGAGAGAGGAGAGATAGAATCAAAAGATTAATAGCTGAACATTTGAAGGCAACTTAAAGACTTGATATTCGAACAACTGAAGAACAAACGTGATTGGAGAGAGAGTAAACGATGTTGGAGTTCGAGGTCTGCGGAAGCACACAAAGAGCACAAGAAAGAAGAAGAAGTTTGGAGCACAACACACAATACTGAATGTATTACCATTAGAATGTAAAAAAGATACGTAACCCGTTAGGGCAATAGGCATGTATACAATTCAAGGGAAAAAACACCTCTTAAAAAGGGAAAAAAGTGCCCTGGTAGTTCTAGTGTGAGCCGAATTGAAAGATCCTAATTAGCTATCTGCCATTGTCCTCCCAACCTTAAATAGCCCTTGCCCTTGGCACATCTAGAATCTTCTCTAAGGTCCAAACACTCCTCATATGGCCACTCTTAGGAGATAGAATAACCTCGAAGATTCGTGCTAGCCTTGGCTCCCCTGAGCTCTGGTGCTTGACCCAGCTAGGGTCCTCGACCAAATGCAGGTAGAACAATGGTAGACCATGGAGGTCTAAATAAATCTAACACTCTCTCCCCTTTCTAGAGATCACTGTCCTTAGTGATCAAGGAAGGAAAGTGTTTGCGAATCAGAGCTTCTGATTCGTAGCATCTGTGAGTGGACGACTAGTCCATGCTACTAAATACTCTGGTATGGAGCGATTTCGTAACTTCTGCTCCCTCTTATCAAGAACTTGAAATGGAACATCTGGCTGAGATGCTCTATTTTCTAAAGCAACTAAACCATCTACATATTTCTCATCTCAAGAAATGTATGGTCTTGCTAACATGGAAAACTAGGTGAACTTTGCAATTATTTGGCGATTGCCTTTTATATGCGACATCACTAATCTTCTTGATTACTGTCCAAAGTCCACAAAATCTAGGGGATAACTTGGGTTTCTGACCCAATGTTAATGACAAACCAAGTGGAACCTGTAAAAGCACACAATCACCCTCTTGAAAGACTCGTGGAGTATGATGTCAATCGACAAATGCTTTCATCCTTTCAATAGCTTGCTGGAGATTGAATTGAGCTATTTTCAAGTTAGCTTGCATATCCGTTAAAAACTGTGAAGCACTTGAAGATTTCCTGGGTAACCCAATGGTAGCTGGACACTATGTGGAATAAATCCATGGATCACCTCAAAATGTGCCAACCTAGTAGTCTTGTGCTTCCAACTATTATAAGCAAATTCAACTAATGGGAGAAAACTATCCCAATCTGTTTGATTTTCTGAAACATACGCCTATAGCATATCTTCCAATATTTGATTAACTCTTTTGGTCTGAATGTCTATCTATGGATGCTCTCCACTACTCATCTTGAGTTGAACTTGAAGCTTATTGAACACGTGTTTCCAAAAATTTCCTATAAACCTGGGATCCCTATATGAAACTATTGATTTCGGTAGACCATGTAGTCTAAAAATATTCTGAATAAATAGTTCTGCGACTTGCGGAGCCTCCACTAATTCCTTTGTAGGGATAAAGTGTGCCATTTTGCTCAAATGATCAACCACTACAAGAATATCATTCTTCTATCATGGTGTCCTAGGTAAACCCATTATGAAGTCCATGGAAATACTATCCCAACAATACAAGGTATCTCCAATGGCTGTAGCACACCTAGAGGAATAATCCTCTCTACTTTATTCACTTGACACTTAAAACACTGACTTACATAATTGTTTACATCTCTAACCATCTTTGGCCATCAAAAAGTGTGTCTGATCAACTACAAAGTTTTTTCAATACCAGGATGTCTTGCACAAGGTACATCATGGTTCTCGAAAATAACTTATTTTCTAAACTTCTCTTCTTGGGAATTAGGCACACAAATCTTTCCCTTTCTTTTGAGAAAACCTTGCTCCACTTGAAAATTAGAGAATGCTTTATCTTTATCATTTTGTGATAACTTATTGATTATAGACTGACAATAATCATCTTCAACTTTTGAATCCATGATTTCTTGGATTAAATCACTATCAAGAATTGTGAAGCTAATCTAATGCAAAATATGAGATAATGCATCTGCAACTATATTCATCTTTTTCCTTTTCTATATCAAATTTCCATATGAAATTGGTGCATCAACTCAGCCCATCTAGCTCATCTCCCCCGAAGATTAGGCTGGGAACAGAAATACTTCAATGTGTGATGATCTGTGTATACAGAGATAGTGTCTCCAAATCTTCAAAGCATGAACTATTGCATATAATTCTTGTTCATGGACAGGCCAATTTCTCTGAGCTCGAGAAAGTTTCTTACTTTCAAAAGCTACTGGTCTACCATCTTGAATCAAAATTGCACCAACAGCAATGCCAGTAGCATCAGTTTCTATTTCAAAAGGTTTTTGGGGATCTACCACCAATAAAATTGGGGCTTTTGAAACAGCTTGTTTCAAGATGTCAAAAGCTTTCTATTGTGCACTAGTCCATACAAACTTTTGATTATTCTATAACAGATTCGTCAATGGCATAGCTATGTGTGAATAGCTGGCAATGAATTTCCTATAGAGGCCCGATAATCCTAAGAATGATCGCAACTAGCGCTCATTTTGAGAAATCGGCCAACCAAGGATCACAAAAGCTTTTCGTGGATCTATTCTAATTCCATCTGTGGAAATTATATGTCCTAAGTACTCAACCTCAGATAAACATAGTTGTATCTTCTCTAGGTTGACGTACAAAGTATTCTCATCCAACATTTGAAAAACTATATGCAAATGACATTCATGTTCTTCCAAACTCTTACTATAAACCAACATATCATCTACAAAATCAACCACAAACTAACCAATAAAAGGACGAAAAATATCATTCATGAGCATCATAAAAGTATCTGAAGCATTAGTTGAACCAAAAGGCATTACAAAATTGTAATGAAGTAAGTCTACGATCCAAGGGTTTGGCCGGTTCAGACGGATCTGAAATCGGACACCGTTTGCTCATCCGTGTATATGACCAAAGATCTCGAGTTTAGACTTACTAGGAGGTCTTGTGCTCTTGTGAACAAGTGATCCACTTAGCTTAGTGGTTAAGTCTCAAGGATGTGAAGGAAGAGGTCTTGGGTTCAATCCCCATGGGAGACATGGGGAGAGTATTTTGCCCAAAGAGATCTAGAGCCTTCTAGAAGCATCTACTTGAGTTAACTCGAGTTAATTGGGACACTTGGCACACATGTAGTTACATGGCTGACACATGGATGGTTAGTATCCACCTGCCCAAGAAGGTAGTTCCCTGGAGAGAGCTATATATAGAGGCATTTGGTTGGGAGGAGAGTCATCTCTCAAGCACGTGGTGGTCGTAATCCTGTTCTCTGAGAGTCATCTCTCAAGCACGTGGTGGTCATAATCCTTGTTCTCTGAGAGTCATCTCTCAAGCACGTGGTGGTCGTAATCCTTGTTCTCTTGCAAAAATACTCATAATGACCAAATCTAGTACGAAAATTTGTTTTATGTACATCATCGTCCTTGACTCTTATTTGATGATAACCACTTTTTAAGTCTATTTTACTATATACAATAGCACCTCCTAGTCCATCCAGAATATCATCAATGTGAGGCATCGAATATATGTGCTTTATTGTAACTTTATTTAATGCTCTAAACTCTATAAACATTCTGAAAGATCCATCCTTTTTGTGAACCAAAAGCATTGGTGCTACAAAAGGTGAATAACTAGATTTGATGAATCCTTTGTCAAGATACTCCTCGACTGTACGGCGTACTTCTACCTCCTCTTGCAGACTCGTTCGACTCGGTTGTCTGGCCAGTGGATGAGCTCTTGGTACTAGCTCAATCCTACTCCACTTTTCTGTGAGGCGGAAGACCTGAAGGTAACTATGAAAGAAACAAGTGTTGAAATTCAGTTTTCATTCTAGAAGCTAGTTGAGCTTCCATACTAGTTTGAATGTGTAAACTTAACAACTCCTTATGCTCAAAATATAAGAAATACAAATACTTACACTACTTTTACCATCGTAGAGGTAGATGCTCATCTGTACACCTTCACGTCGTGCTCTCCACGGATGATGATGCAACAACCATTATGATTGAATTGATATATGTGAGCCTGAAAATCAATAGTTGGCTTCTTACTCGCATGCCACTGTTTATTGAGGACGAGATCAAATCTAGCCAACCTTGCGATCTCAAAATCAAGCTCATCTCTATAAGTTTGAATCTGGACTCGTGATCTGACAACTCGTCGATCCTAGATCTCAGATCCCTTCCCATCTACCAACTCTACCCTGTAGGTGTATTCAGATGGAGTAGTCTTCAACTTTAGTTTCTTCACTAAAGAAGAGTTAATAATTTTATGTGTGGATCCTATATCAAATAGAACTTTAACGAGATGTCCATGAACTTCCCCACCCATGACAACCAACTCGGTGTCTAGAAACTGATACCCTTTCTGAGCAACTTGGGATAACACCACATCTGGAACATTCTTAACCTTCTTAGTGACTATTATATTTAAGATGGGTTGTTTATTTTTAGATGGAGGATCCATCTCAGTATCTATAGCTAGAAGATCCAAATCTAAAGGAGATGATGGAGTGGACGACGAGAACTGCTGCCTCTCCACCATCATCACTGCAAATATCTTCTTCTTCTTCTTAGGATACATCCTGTAACCATGCCGACCTAGGCATTCACAAAAGAGGCCCTCACAGTGAGCCTTTTCTTTTTGTTGTTGTTTCAGACTAGATCTCTGAAAAGCTGTATCTACCATGGACGCACTCACTTTTCTCTTCCCACGGCTAGAAGTCTGAATGACATTCATCTGTCTATTAGATGTTGGAATTGAAGCTATGGGCTTTTTGAATCTTGTCCAAGTATTTCTTTTGTCCAGAAGGTTGCAATCAAGAGTGTTGCCCATCCTCTACTCCATCATCACTGTAGATATCTTCTTCTTCTTCTTCTTCTTCTTCTTCTTCTTCTTCTTCTTCTTCTTCTTCTTCTTCTTCTTCTTCTTCTTCTTCTTAGGACACATCCTGTAAGCATGCCGACCTAGGCATTCATAATAGAGTCCCTCATGATGAGTCTTTTCTTTCTGTTGTTATGTCAAACTAGATCTTTGAAAAGCTCTATCTGCCATGGACGCACTTACTTTTCTCTTCCCATGGCTAGAAGTATGAATGACATTCATCTGTTTGTTAGATGCTGGAACTGAAGCTATGGGCTTTTTGAATCTTGTCCAAGTATTTTTTTGTCCAGAAGGTTGCAATCAAGAGTGTGGCCCATCCCCCAACACCAAGGCAAGTTCTACTGCCTCATTTAAGGTGTGGCAGTGCTCCTTGTGCACAAGTGGATGCAACGTCTCCCTAAGCCCAAGCACAAATTTATGCACCTGAAGAAAATCAAGGACCTGGTCTGGAATCTTCAATACGATTTCCCTATATTTTTCTGCATATTCTTGCACTGAAGTTATCTTTGTTGTAGGAAAAAACATGCATCTAGAGCCCTAGTACGCTCATCTAAAGGAACAAAATTATTGTAAAATATGATCTTGAAATCTGCCCTCCACCCCCGATGAGCAACATCCATCAAACTATAGATGGCATGCTAGATCTTTTGCTTCTCATCCTCAATATTGCAAAGCCAGAAGCATTGCTCCCACTTGCTTATCCACTGCCCTACCGCATTTGTTGTCTTGCCACTAACCTGTCCGTGGTATTTTGGTGGATTCAAGTCCTTTACTTGCCACTTGACCTCTCTACTAGTAGACGCCCCCACATTTGCAAGTGGTATCTGTCGACTAGATGGTTCAGCAGATGGAACTTCCATCTACATTGGTGTAGCCATTGGTGGCACCTCTGGTTTCTTTATCGCTTCGAGGATCATCTGAAGAGTATACTCCATGCCTCTAACCTTGGCATTAAGAGTCGTAATCCCCATAATGTAAGGTTGCTCAAGCTCGACCTCATCCATGGGAGTTACAGTCTCGTCCAAATTCATTCTAAACAAACAATATAATTGATAAGTCATTTGAATATAGAATGCAATACCTAACTAACAATACTCTTAATTAATGATTTGTTCATGCAAAACATGAATTACAAAAATTTATTCTAAATCCTCTCTCAATCCCATATATCCACAAAAGACAAACCTCACTCAATCCCCATGTCCTATACAAGTTTACATGATAACTATACAAGTTATGGCCAATCCTAATACATCCGGCGATTAACGCCATGAACAAGCTATACACGATTTATAAATTTCCCAAAAAATAATTATGAATGAGACTATACTAACTAAAAGTCTAATACATGCTAAATTCAAGTGATTTTCCCTAAAAATTTACAATTTAAAGTCTTTGATAACTTCCTCTAACTTCTTATGTCAAAAAGTGGAGTACCTGCAAAACGACCAGAACATTAGAAGTATGCAAACATATTTAGAAAAAATGATTTTTGGTATCCATATAGCTTTGGTAGTTTTCTTTCAGCTCCAAGTGGAATCAAGTGAATTGGATCTATGATCATGCATTTATGACCAAAATTTTGCAAACCTATAACTATGTACAGGAGGTCCTAGGAGTGATGCGTAGCTCCCAAGAGCGACTATGTAAACCAATCAAATGAACTCAAAATTTAGTGAAATTTGGATCATTTGAAAGCTTATGTAAGCACTATATGTATACCAAGTTTCATTTGAATGTCACTCTCTAAGTGAGAGAAACAAACAAAATAGTGTCTGCAACACCTGCACATTTTGCACTACTCAAAAGGTAGACCAAAGATAAGATTATAATCATAGACTCCCCAAACGAACTCCAAATGACTTCAAATTTGGTGAGAATTAAGAGACCATAGCTAAAAGACATTTCCAAAAGCATTTAACCTAATTGGAAATTCCATGAAAGAGGAATGGCATAATCCCTAGACCTCTACACACTTCTCAGGTGGGTCCTTGCCAGAGGGACTAGAGAGCACCAATAGCCTTTACACCCTTTAAATCTTATTCAAATCATATGAAATTAGAAATTTCCATGCTAACACTAGTCTCTAGCACATGCCAAAATTTCATATCATTTGGACAAGTGGTGTGAGAAAAACACCCAAGTTTCTGCACACCTACAACAAAATGCCAAAGAGAATTCCCTACACAATGATGAGAGAGATTTTCACTTTTCTCTTAACTCAAAATTTCCAATTTAATTAACGTTAAAGGCCACACACTACAATAGATAGAATTTAAAACCCAACCCAAAACTCAGCAATTGGACACTCCTAAGAGGAGATATGGCCCTACAAAGTTACCCCTGTACACCTTCTAGAGGGTAACTTTTGATACAACAGGTCTGAACCTTTTGAACCATTTGACCTATCAAAAAAACTTCAAAAGCCATGAAAATTGGTGAGCATGTTAAGCATGTACTCATCTACCATCATAAAAATTTTCATGCTAACTGGATCTTTCTACTTAAATTTATGAATACAACAACATGCAGCAATACCCTTTCATGATGCAAAAAATAAGTTCAATGTACTTTCATTATTCTTTCTATGCATTTGAACTACCTTTTTCCTATAAATTAAAACATTTTAATGGATTAATATGCATAAATATATGGTCCCATTACTAATAAAGTTATTCATTTGCAATAGATCATAAATAAAGAGGATACTTATTTGCAAAAATCAAATCATAATACCATGTGTATCTTCCAATCTTTACAAAAAATGTCTTTGAAGAGAGAATTTAATGAATGAATCCTTGAATTTCATGTGCAAATAAATAAATAAGCACTCATTCTTTATTCTATCAAGAAATCCATTGAATACAAGCAATCAAAGAAGAAATTCAAAATCAAATTTAGCTTAATAGATTTAGCTATCAATATCAACTTTTTTCCCTTTCTTCTAATTCATTTCCTATAATAATCTTAGAGATTAAGTGGTACTTATGATTGTGAATGAAGAGAAAATTAATGAAAATTATTTCCAATGAGATAAAATCACCTCCCTAAGTATCTATGAGAAGGTAAGAAAACTATTCAAGCCTTTAGAATTTTCCCAATTCCATGCAGTCAACTTAACAACTTTGGTCAGATGGTCAATTCTAAAGAAAACCTAACAAGTAACCTATCATTGGAAAGCTCTTGAAACAAAAATCCATAGCACTTTGAAGTTTGCAATTTGGATATTCTTAGACAAAGTTATGACCTTTTTAGTGCACCTAGATAGGTATTTCAGAGGTCAAAATCAGAGAAAAAGTGGTCTAGAGCCTTTCTCTCTCTCTAACCTCCTCCCAGTGATGTGAGCATGTGTAGAATAGTAGAAACATCCCATATGCCGTGTACTTGGCACAACGGATCTCTTTCTACAAGCTTTTAGAAGGTAAAAAATTCTTTGTGTCTCAAGAGGAGAGATAGCTCAAGGAGCGCAGTTGCTCCCCTTCTCGTGAGAGTAACGAAGAGAACTCCGTTGGGGAGTCTCTTCATGAGTATCACGTTCAGAGCTTACTTTACTGTTCGGAATCAGTTCTTTTTTATCTCTCGTCAAAGCTCCAAGGCCTACACGCATCTCGAGAAAATCGACTCGATCTGCCCTCCACAAATCTCATGCCCAAGAAAAAAAGAAACTCCTCCAACTTCATGCGAGCTTCACGAGAATTCCTCCCAAAACTTCCTTTCCAAGAAGCTCTCAAGAAGGTGATGAAGTGGCCTATTCTCCAAGACTTTCCTCTCTCTCGATTAACCTATGTTACCAAATGAGGTATCCCAATTAGCTACCTACCACTCTCCACCCAACCTTAAATAGCCCTTGCCCTTGGCATATTTAGAATCTTCTCTAAGGTCCAAACACTCCTCATATGGCCACCCTGAGGAGATGGAATAACCTCGAAGTTTTGTGCTAGAGCCTTGGCTCCCGTGAGCTCTAGCCCTTGACCCAGCTAGGGTCCTCGACCAAATGCAAGTAGACCAATGATAGACCATGGAGGTCTAAATAAATCTAACACAACTCCATGGTTGCGCAAATGCTTATTATTAAGTCTGTAAGTCACTGTGAATTATGAAATCACTCTAACATTTAGATGATTGAAGCATGCATGCCAAAGTCTTTGGCATGCATGCATGCTTTATCAAGACTTTGGCATGCATGCGTCTATCGCAACCGATGATCTATTAGTACACGTACACTAATTCAAGTGTCAATGATGCTCACTATCACATCCTTTATCTTTTCACTCTATTAAACGCTTTTACATATTTGTTGATATATGTTCATTCCAAACATTATAATCACTCAGGATTGATATGAATGTCAAGGAACAAGCTGTAAAACTCGTTCTTCTCATAGTTCTCTTTGAACTTTTATCAACATTAGTTCTACAAAGCTGCTAAGAAGAGAATGGGTTTTATAAGTAACAAAATAATCTCAGATGTTCTGTCTTGTGTGTAGACCCCATAGATCATGAGTTCACGTGTAGGATGGCCTAAATGAAGGTATTCTTTGAACTTTGTATGGAAGTATTGACATAGTAATGCACACCATTGAGTGTTGTTGTGCTAATTATTGTCCTTCTTTGAGGCAAGAAGTTTCGTTTCTGCTGAATGTATTTGTTGCGGATTATTTTATCTATGTTATCTTCAATGTTGAATTGTCCAAATGGAAAATCGTTGCACCTATTGGGATTCAATTGTTTTCTATTACAATATCTTCAATGTTGAATTGTCCAAATGGAAATCGTTGCACCTATTGGGATTCAATTGTTTTTTATTACAATGTTTCAAGACGCAAATATATGTTCATTTGCATAAGTAAATAACATAACATAAAGTGATACACTAGTAAGATTTTGTTTTCTGTCAATTCGTTATTCAATGCATGAGCTGAGTTTTCTATTACAATGTTTTAAGACACAAATATATGTCCATTTGATACACTAGTAAGATTTTGTTTTGTGTCAATTCGTTATTCAGTGCATGAGGTGAGTTTATTTGATGTTCTTCTATCAACTACAAAGCAATGTTGTCTATTCCTGCTTGAATCTGGATGCATGATAGCAAAATCTTACTATGTTTGACTTATGAAAAAGGACTTTTGATAAGCATGATTGTTAAGTGAAGTTTGTGATTGCTACCTCCGTTTCCACATCAAATTGAAACTTTGTTGATTTGGTAAGGATAAGAAAGCTCTGTGGTGCCTAATTGTTTTCCCTCATCTTCCTCAATGAAAAATACATCTTGTAAGCATTGCTTCTAGCGGATTTAAGAATAATTCCATGCATCCAAAGAAGATTTGGTTATGAAAAGAAAGAGACCTTATGTGTTCATGTTTCTTAAGAAGAAATAAATTCAAAGAAAAGGTCTTTCTAATCTATCTCTTTGAGTGACCTTTGTCTTGAAGTTATTTTTTATCACTTGAGTTCGCTTTCAAGCACCCCGCATGCGTCGTATTGAAACCGATGGTTGACTTGAATCATCAACCGAGCCCTTCATACCAACATTGAACCCGACATGAAACATTCCTCCGCATCTCGAAGAGTCTCAGGAGTTGTCAAAAACTTGCAGTTGGTGGTAAGGCTTGTCCCCGATCGATCAAGTGGAGAAAAAGCAATTCTATGTATTCCATACTTCTATTTTTATTGCTTGCACATATACATAAAAAGATGGACCCTCATAGTGAATAATTTCTTTATGACATGGAAACATGCATAGTTTCATCTATAGATGCAAAGTTTGATTCAAAATTTGACTCATTGGCCTCATTTGTCTCAAAATTGACCCAAGCAATGACACAAGTGATAGAAACTATTAAAGCATTACATGTGCGAGTAGATAATGAGTTTGGGTCTTTAGATGGCATAATGCAATATGAATCATCAGATGTAAACAAAAGTTTGGATACTTTATGCACTCAAGTAAAAGAGATTACAAGATGCAAGCATAAAGATGAATATCGAGCACAAGAACAGAACACAGCATGTCTACACATTCTATGGAACAAAACCCTTTACCTTAACATAAGCCATTCCCTCCTAGAGCAATACAAAAAACACCAAATCAAAACCATAAGTGTATTGTTAGATGTTTTTGGTGTGATCAAATTAGTCACACATATGGGAATTGTGTTGCATACGAACATGCATGTAGACGTAAGATAGTATGTGAAATTGAAAAGAAAATATGTACTTTGCACGATCATACCCTTTTGCACTTGAATGTAGGAAGAGGTGGCATGCAAGCCTATTTTGATCATTCAAGAAATATGCCAAGAGGATTCAATAGATTGAAGAAACATTAGATGCCAAAGAAAAATCAAGACATTCACTCTAGTATTCATAAAAATAGTGTTTCATCTAACACGCATGAAACCTCCATAATTCTGAATCAACAAAGAACCATTACAAAAAAATACACAAGGATTTGAGAAATGCTTGAATGAACAATCATATTCAAATAAAGAAGAACATGAGGCTAAAGAACCAGTAGAGGATGAAAATATAAGTATAGATGATGAACAAGATGAACAAGAAAGTAAGTCACAACATGAACATGTAGATAGGGAAAAAGTAGTAGGAATAGTTGATAAAATCATGAAACAAATTGACATCAATTTTAATGATTCTTTTTTTGCCTTTGGATATCAAATAGAAAACTAGCAAGCTCTTGTTACAACAAACTTTTGATGAAAAAGAAAATTCGTTTATTCCATTGCAAAATGCCTTCTAATGTGTTTTGAGAGGCTATTTTGTAGGTATGAAGATGAAGATGAATTGATCCAAAGAGCTGATGTGATTATATGAGGACTTTGTTGTAAGAGTTACATATTATCAATATCTTTGCACTAATTTTTGATGTTTTTTATGGAATTACCAGCTAAAGACTAGAAGGAAGATGACCAAGATGACCAGTAAAGTCCAATAAAAATTGAATGATAAGTATTGTTTTTGACATGTATGTAAATATTGGGTGATTATTGACTAACCATATTTTTGAGATTGGGACAAATATTTGGCGACAGGAAAAGAATGGAAATTATGATTGTATATTTCAAGTGGAATGTGATGAACAGTTAGAGAAGGACTGAAGGAGAAAGAAATGAAGACAATAGCTTTCAATAAGTTTGTTTAAGGAATCCAAGCCCACGTTTTAAGTTTTTGCACCATTTGAGTTGCATTGCATCTAAAGTATGCATGAAGAATGTATATACACCTACTTTTATTCCCTTAGATGCACATTCATTTGCACATGAATTATGTTTGTAAATAGCCTGAATAAGAGTACGTGAAGTTATGAGCAGACATGACAGAAGAGTTGTGAGTGTAAGCTTCTTTGATTAGAAACAATGAGAACCATTTCCATGTTTGCATCATGATTTTAAACAATTGCATCTTGTGTGCATAAAATTTTCATGCCAATAGGTGTACATCCAATTGCACAATCTGAACTATAAATGCATAATGAACTTTTGAAATTGAGCTTGAATTTGGGAGGAGAAACCTCATCGTCAGATGCCTATTATCTTGTCTATGCACCATTATGTTTTCCAATGCATGTAAAGTATGCATATGGTAGGGTCCCATTTAATGACCTTGCACCAAGGCACATGTTGTTTTTGAACGAACTTAAAGAAGCTTGTAGGAGGTAGAAAAGTGAGTTTCGAAGATTTGATAGGTCGAATTACATAGCCTTGCATAGGCACTTTTCTTTTTGTCCCATGCACACAATATATGAAGTTGATCATTCACATGAAAAATGATTTTATCTTTGAAGCAAAAGCAGGTACTTCTTGGCCCATCCAGAGGATGTGCACATTTGGTGGGGATGAGTGTCATGAAGATTTAAATCTTCATGGCTATCATCCAAAGACAAGGAAATGCCCTTATGTTGTCTCTATCCTTTCGACTAGTACTTGGTTCAGAGGAGAAAGGGGAAAAGTGTCTGTATTTGTTTTCCAAGTGCATGGGAATATGCATTCATCTAGCACTTCTCAAAGTGAACTATGATGCTACATACAATAATGAACTTCAATGGAATGATATTGATGCAGATTCGACCACAAGAGAGAATTTGAAGAAGGCTATATCGTGAATGTTGACGAAGAAGAAAAGAAAGTACAATCGAGGCTGCAGAATCTGAGTTTATAGAGAGATATTTCTTTCAAAGAAATGAACATTTTTTATGGGACTTTTAGTAGATTCAAATGCAATTATGGAACATTTGCTCACTTCTCACATAGAATCTGATTCAGTGTGGGATGTGTGCATGTGTATTCATGGTTCTATGTATGTACTTGTGTGTGAATGGTGCATATGAATGAATGTGCTTGTGAATGTGTACTTAAAAATTGGTATGTGCTTATCTATATATATGTATGTGAGTAGCTAATAATGTGTTTGTGTTTCAATGTATGTTGTGGTTGTGGGTCATGTAAGGGTATATAAGTTTGTGTGAAAGTGAGTATAAGTATGTATCAATGTACGTGTATGTATGTACCTATAGAGTCTTTATGTGCGAGTGAACTTTAAGTATTTTATATTAAAAAATAAAACAAATAACATTAATAAAATACATTATTTTATTTTGACATGCATGCATGCTTTATCAAGACTTTGGCATTCATGCTTCTATCGCAACCGATGATCTATTAGTACACGTACACTAATTCAAGTGTCAATGATGCTCACTATCATATGCGGCTGACATCTCTTCCTTTAGCTTTTCACTCGTTAAAAGGTTTTACATATTTGGTGATATATGTTCATTCCATACATTATAATCACTGAGGATTGATATGAATGTCAAGGAACAAGCTGTAAAACTCGTTCTTCTCATAGTTCTCTTTGAACTTTTATCAACACTAGTTCTACAAAGCTGCTCGGAAGAGAATGTGTTTTATAAGTAACAAAATAATCTCAGATGTTCTATCTTGTGTGTAGACCCCATAGATCATGAGTTCACTGTAAGAACATAAGAGCACTGCGGAATAGACCTCTAGACAGAGTTGAGATAAAAACGCAGACAAATATAGACGCAGACTGAGAGATAGAGAACTCAAATTCTCAAATTGTCAAGCGTAATGAAGTTACAATGATGGTGTTGTCCACCCGTGCGCTCCCAATGTGGAGCTTAGATGGCGATCTAGACAGACTCTAGATGAAGGGCTTACTAGTGTGCAATGCTATGTAATACTCAACCTGGGCCGTGCTTTTATAGCTTTTACAAGGCGGTTCGGTATAGATAAATGTAATCGGGAGATACAAAATAGTCGATAAAATATATGATCCGATAATATCTCCACGACCAGAAGTCCTACCATTTCGGCCCTACGGGCCGGGGGCATAGGCCCCCCGGACCTCGCAGAAGGGGGCAAGCCCCCCTCTGCACTCCCCCCATTAAGGTTCTATGGGGAAACCACGTGACGCAACATGGCCTTTATTTTCACCTTAAATGGCAACCTAATGGCCTGGAAGTTTATGCCCTATCTAACCTAACGGCTAGGCTCACAAAGATCATCCACAACCATCAACGGTCACACATTGACCTCATCTAACTTGGAAGTTAGGGTTCCACAAATGTCCGGGCTCTCATAATGGCTTCTCCTCATAATGGGGGCCTTACAACTTAGAGCACCATGGATCATTTGTGGTCACATGAGGGTGGACTATTGAGCATATCTAACACCCTCCCTCAATGTCCACCCGATGGTGAACTACCTCCTTGGTCCAATCCCAAGCTTTGGAAAGTGTCAAAGAAGTTGCTCTCTCCCAAGGGCCTTGGTGAAGATGTCTGCTCCATTTTCTTCAGTAGGGCAATAGATTATCTCCACGACCCTGTCCTCAATCAAACATGCACATAGCGATACTGAATTTCTATGTGCTTGTACGTTCATGGAAAACAGGATTTTTGGCGATGGCCATGCAACTTTGGTTGTCACACTTCAACTCTGTAGCCTCCTTTCCTTGTATTCCTATGTGCCATAGGATCCTCTTCAACCATACTGCTTCACATGCTGCAACGCATGCAGCTTTGTACTCAGCTTCAGTAGAAGATAATGCTATAGTCGGTTGCTTCTTACTAATCCAAGAGAAAATCCCTGATCCTAAAGAAAAGCAATATCCAGAAATTGATTTTCTGGTATCAATATCTCCTGCCCAATCTGAGTCACAGTATCCGATAAGAGATGTCAGGTCTGCTATTGTACAAGTAGATGATACTTCCAACTAATTTCTTGTTATCTTCCAATATCCATCAGAGATGAAGTATCTTCAATAGATAATTTTGTGTTGACCTCCATAGGTGTAGAAATTTCCTTGCAATCCTCCATGTCGAATGCCTTCAATATCTGCCTTGCATACTTTTGTTGAGAGATGAAAATCTTCCCTGGTTCCTGCCAAAATTCAAGACCTAAGCAATAATGCATTAAGCCCAAGTCTGTCATTTCAAATTCTGAACTCAGGGCATCTTTTGTTTGTTGAAGAAGAGCATCACCATTTCCTGTAATCACAAGGTCATCTACATAGAGTACAAGCACAATTGTCTTCCCTCCTCTCTTTAGAACATACAAGTTAGCATCAAAAGCACATCTTTTGAAACCTAGATCCAAGAGATACTTATCTATCCGCTGGTACCATGCTCTAGGGGCTTGTTTTAGCCCATATAATGCCTTCTTCAACTTACATACCTTGTTCTCTAAATCGAGAGCCTCAAACCCTGGTGGTTGAGACACATATACCTCCTCCTTGAGGTCTCCATTCAGGAATGTTGACTTGACATCCATGTGATAGACTGGCCAATGCTTATGTGCAGCCACAACTAGTACTACTCGGATAGTAGTCATTCTTGCAGTCCGGGCAAATGATTCACAAAAGTCAATGCCTTCAACTTGTGAGTAGCCCTGTGCAACAAGTCTTGCTTTATACTTTTCTAGAGTACCATCAGCCTTGTACTTTAGCTTCCAGACCTACTTGGTGCCAATGACTTTACACTTAGGGGGTAAAATATTGTTGTATTCTGTTTGCATGGCAGCCCTCCACTTCGGATCATAGAGTGCCTCTTCCACATTGGTTCGTTCCTTTGCTTCTTCTTGAATGAGATCGACCATCAAGGCTGTGTTTACAATATGGGTGTTTGCCCATCTCTGTTCCTCTATTCTTTGTGATCGCCTCGGTCCATTTGCAACCTGTTCTAGTGACTGTGGGATGGGGTTTACAGAATCATAGAGCTCACCCAACGTGGCAATGGCTTTTCCACTTGGGTGTCAACAGGTTGGTGACTTACAGACTCATCATCTGAAGATGATGCTTCCTTCTCTTGTGTAGAAGGGATAGCTCTTGGGCCAGGTTCATAGTGAATTGCCCCTTCGCTTGATGATAAAGTGGAAGCTCTCTTTGCCTCCTCCACTGCATGTGGCTGCTCCTCCTTGAACACCACATCACGACTCACCATGATCTTCTTAGCCTCAGGTTCATAAAGCTTATGAGCCTTCTTATCTTCGTTGTACCCTAGGAAGATACATTTGATGCTTTTTGGTTGAAGCTTGTTTCTCTCCCTATCTGGAACATGTACATAGCATTCACTTCCAAATACTTTGAAATGGGAAACAGAAGGCTTTTTAGCAGTTTAGGCTTCTTGTGGAGTCTTTCCATCAAGTGCCTTGGTGTAGCTTCGATTCAAGATGTAGACAGCAGTGTTGACAGCCTCTGCCCAAAATTGATTAGGCAAACCTTTCCTTTCAACATGCACCTTGCCATCTCCATGATGGTTCGATTCTGACGTTCTGCAACACCGTTCTGTTGAGGACTATGTGCCATTGTGAGTTGATGCTTGATTCCCTTACTCTTGCAGAAATCTTCAAACTCTATTGATGTGAACTCACCACCACCATCTGTGTTGAATCTCTTCATCTTCTTCCTTGTTTCAGTTTCAACAAGCTGAAGCCATTCTTTAAACTTACCAAAAGCTTGAGTCTTATCGCAAAGGAAGTACACCCACATCTTCCTGCTATAGTCGTCAACAAGTAACATGAAGTAGGAAGATCCGCCCAAGGCCTGTGTAGGCATTTTTCCGCACAAGTCAGCATGCACCAACTCTAGAGGATAGCTTGCCGTGCTCTTGCTTTCTTGTGGAAATGCCTTCCTCTGTTGCTTGCTCATCATGCAAGCTTCACATGGTTCCTTCATTTCTGCAATCGAGGGTAGGTGTGCAACCATACCTCTGCGATGCATCTCCTTCAGTACATGGTATCCAATGTGGCCAAATCTCTCATGCCATAGCTTACTTGTGCCCATGTTTGTAGTGGTTGTAAGAGCACACAACTCATACATGTTGTTCCTCCTTATGCCAGTCCCAACAATGTTGTTGTTACTATGCATAATCTTAGCTCCTGTCTTACTGAAAGATACTTGATGACCTTGATCAGTTATAGAAGCTACTGAAAGTAGATTTCGTTTTATTTGTGGAACATACAACACATTTGAAAGCTTTCTGATATCGCCATTAGAGTTAATGAAAGAAACCATACCTTCGCCCTCTGTAGGACATCTTGCATTGTTCCCTACCTTTACTGTGATGGGTTCCTTTAGAGGCTGTCAGGAACTGTAAAGGTCTTTTCTACTCATCATGTGACGAGATGCACCACTGTCCAACACCCATGAGTCACCTGTTCCTGAATCTTCAGCCAAGGAGCACAGCTCCTCTATCGTAACAAATAACTCAAGTGTAGCTCAAGCATAAGCACCACCTCCTTTACTTGTCAATCCGCTGAGACATGAGGACCGGTATGAAGACCACGACCAAGTGAAGGCACAAGTGTGTGAGTGAAAGCACACAAGCATGCACACACATACACACACACGCATACAAGGCAAGATCAAAGAAGGGAACAATGGAAAGCTTCTATTGCAAAGGAACTCTCTTACAAAAGCTCTATTCTCTAACAAGCTAACCTAAAAAATGAGCTCTCTAGCTCTTTTTATAGTTTTTTGAGTAGTTTTGGCCCTATCCAAACCTAGTGTCTGGCCTAGTTAAAAATTAGGTTCTAGGGCTTATTTGAGGGCTCAAACGGAGTCTAAAAATTATGAAAATTGGTAGGATGATACTTCTAATGCTCCTCAAGCTCGAGGACTCCTCGGCTTGCACAAAATGGAGCTACAAGAAGGTGAAATGATATTTACAATGGTTTTTAATGTTGAAAATCACTATTTTATAGGGATTTCTTCTCAAAATTTGACATACACTTCTTGGAGCTCCTTACTTGCTCCCTCTTCTTGCATGTCCACTTCTTTTATGTGCTTCTATGCTTTGTCCTTGATCTTGAGCTTCAACATCAAGCTTTTTTTCTGTTGTGTTGGCAGACTCCTTGCCCTTGCCACCTTTTGAAGAGCCACTCTTCTCTTCTGCCTTCTTGGTGCGACAGTCTTGGATTCTGTGTCCTTTCTTCTTACACTCTCCCTTGAACTTCTTTTTGTCGTTCTTCTTTTTGTCTCCATCTTTTGAAAAGTTTGTTTTGCCTCCTTTGGCATTTGCTATGAATGCAGCATCTCCTTTGCTACCACCACTCCTTGCCTTGAGCCGTAGCTCCTCCTCCATGAGTAAGGCACTAAATTCTTCAAACGTTAATGGTTGAGGTTTGATTTGAGTGTTAAGAGCAGTTACCAAACCATCAAACTTAGGTGGTAGATTTGAAGACAACGTCAAGGTAGCTCCTCACTTGACTTTTGAACACCTGGTTTGGCCATTTGATCTAGTAGATTCTTTATGCGAGTGATAAACACCTCTGTAGTTTCCCCATCAGCAAACCGTTCTGCTGCAAGCTGATTCTCCAAGTTCTAAATCTGTGTCTGATTACGAGTTTCATATTGATTTCTCAATATGTTTCATGCTTCACATGCCTTCGTAGTATGCTGAATGAGAGTCAGAACACTGTCAGAAGTACTTGTAACAAGAGCACAGAGTGCATCTGCATTTCTACATTTCCAAGCACGTAGAAGATCAACATCAAGAGGAATCATTCAACCAGGATTATTTGGATCAGGTCTTTCTTGGGGTTCATGATCAGTCCCAAGAACATTCTCCAAAAGCTCATATGAATCAAGAATAGAAGTGATTTTGAACTCCATAGGGTGTACTTCGTACCATCAAGTTTACCTTCTGTGAACGCTGATGGCCCTATCCGCAACGTTGGGATGATCGGCATCATTGCTGCTCCTGCTTGTGTGTCACCTACTCCTGTTGATGAACCACCTTGACCTCCAGTCATAGATGATGACGCACCGCTTGACATCTTCTCTCTTTTGTCGTGTAGACCTCTGCAACCTTTGCGTTTCTACTTCTGCACCACTCAAAGCCTCTTGAGCTTTGATACCATGTAAGAAAATAACAGCACAACGGAATAGACTTGTAGACAGAGTTGAGAGAAAAACGCAGACAAATATAGACACAGATTGAGAGATAGAGAACTCAAATTCTCAGATTGCGGAGCCTAATGCAGTTACAATGATGGTGTTGTCCACCCGTGCACTCCAAATGTGGAGCTTAGATGGCGATCCAGACAGACTCTAGATGAAGGGTTTACTAGTGTGCAATGCTATGTAAAGCTCAACCTGGGCCGTGCTTTTATAGCTTTTACAAGGCGGTTCGGTATAGATAAACGTAGTCGGGAGATACAAAATAGTCGATAAAATATATGATCCGACAATATCTCCACGACCAGAAGTCCTACCGTTTTGGCCCTACGAGCCAAGGGGATAGGCCCCCTGGACCCCGTAGAAGGGGGCAAGCCCCTCTTTGCACTCCCCCCATTAAGGTTCTATGGGGAAACTGCATGATGCCATAGGGCCTTTATTTTACCTTATATGGCAACTTAATGGCCTGGAAGTTTATGCCCTACCTAACCTAACGGCTAGGCTCACAAAGATCATCGACAACCATCAACGGTCACACATTGACCTCATCTAACTTGGAAGTTAGGGTTCCACAAATGTCCGAGCTCTCATAATGGCTTCTCCTCATAATGGGGGCCTTACAACTTAGAGCACCATGGATCATTTGTGGTCACATGAGGGTGGAGTATTGAGCATATCTAACATTCACGTGTAGGCTGGCCTAAATGAAGGTATTCTTTGAACTTTGTATGGAAGTATTGACATGGTAATGCACCATTGAGTGTTGTAGCGTCTAGAATGGCTTAAATGAAGGTACTCTTTGAACTTTGTATGGAAGTATTGACATGGTAATGCACACCATTGAGTGTTGTAGTGCTAATTATTGTCCTTCTTTGAGGCAAGAAGTTTCGTATCTGTTGAATGCATTTGTTGCGGATGGTTTTATCTATGTTATCTTCAATGTTGAATTGTCCAAATGGAAATCGTCGCACCTATTGGGATTCAATTGTTTTCTATTACAATATCTTCAATGTTGAATTGTCCAAGAAATCGTTGCACCTATTGGGATTCAATTTTTTTCTATTACAATGTTTCAAGACGCAAATATATGTTCATTAACATAAAGTGATACACTAGTAAGATTTTGTTTTCTGTCAATTCGTTATTCAATGCATGAGCTGAGTTTAGTTGATGTTCTTCTATCAACTACAAAGCAATGTTGTTTATTCGTGTTTGAATCTGGATGCATGATAGCAAAATCTTACTTTGTTTGACTTATGAAAAAAAACTTTTGATAAGCATGATTGTTAAGTGAAGTTTGTGATTGCATACCTCCGTTTCCACATCAAATTGAAACTTTGTTGATTTGGTAAGGATAAGAAAGCTTTGTGGTGCCTAATTGTTTTCCCTCATCTTCCTCAATGAAAAATACATCTTGTATGCATTGCTTCCAGCGGATTTAAGAATAATTCCATGTATCGAAAGAAGATTTGCTTATGAAAAGAAAGAGACTTTATGTGTTCATGTTTCTTAAGAAGAAATAAATTCAAAGAAAAGGCCTTTCTAATCTATCTTTTTGAGTGAGCTTTGTCTTGAAGTTATTTTTTGTCACTTGAGTTCGCTTTCAAGCACCTCACATGAACCATATTGGAACCAGTGGTTGACTTGATCCATCAACCAAGCCCTTCACACCAACACTGTTAGATACATATGCACACATAACAAACTCAAGCCAAAAGCTATGTGGTAAAGCCCAATTTTTGACCATACACCTTGCCATTTCCATAAGAGACCTATTCTTTCTCTTAGCAAATCTATGTTGATGACATGTTGCTCACTGGTCCTATTGAGAAGCATATTGTTGATTTTAAGGCTGATTTACATGCCTCATTTCAGATGTCTGATTTGGGGCATTTGCATCACCATTTGGGCATTCAGTTTATGCAAGTTGATGGTGGAATGGCTTTGTGTCAAACGAAATATAATGACACATTATTGTAGCATTTTGACCTTGCAGACTGTAAGCCTATTGCCACTCCTATGGAGACATGTTTACGATTGAGTCTTCATGATGCTGGAGATGCATTTAATGCTGTCATCTATCAGCAAGCTGTTGGATGCCTGATTTACTTATGCATTACTAGGCCAGATATTCAGTTTGCTGTCTCACAGATGAGCAGGTTTATGCATTGCCTAGGTGTCAAGCATTGGCAGGCGGTTAAGCGCATCTTTCACTAGTTGAGTGGTACTCGGCTACTTGGGTTGTTTTATCCCAAGGGGGAATCACTACCGCTAGATTTGCATGCTTTTTCTGACTCAAACTGGGCTGGTTGCTATGACACTCGTGTGTCCACTAGTGGCTTTTGCTTCATGCTTGGTAGCTCATGTATATCTTGGTTGAGCTAGAAGCAGCCTACTGTGGCCACTTCCAGTTGTGCGAGTGAGTATAGGGCAGCTTTCACAGCTACTGTTGAGTGTGTGTGGCTTAGACACCTTATGGTAGATTTGGGTGTTGGTTAGTCTTCTGCCACCACCATCTTCACTGACAGTCAGAGCGCATTGGCAGTTGCGAGGAACCCTATGTTCCATGCTCGCACTAAGCACATTGAGGTGCATTATCATTATGTCAGGGAGAGGTTCTCTGCTGGGGAGATCAACTTGGCATATGTGCCCACGCAAGAGAACATTGAAAACCTTTTCACGAAGGCTCTGCCTAGGGAGAAGTTTGAAGCTTTCCGCAAAGCTTTGGGCTTACTTCCTTTTGTGGAGTGATTTCCACATAGCTTGGCACTTCCTTATACATGAGTGCTAGCTACTTGTTCACCACATCACTCCCAAGGGGGATTTGTTGATATATTTAGGTAGTGATGTGTGTGAACACTCTAGGACCGTCGGGGCACTTTTTTCCCTCTTTAGGAGGTTTTTTTTCCCCCGGCTTGTATATATGCCTATTGCCCTAATGGGCTACTTATCTTTGTACATTCACTAGTAATACATTCAGTACTGTGTGTTGTGCTCCAAGCTTCTTCTTCTTCCTTGTGTTGTTCGCGTGCTTCCGCAGATGTCTAACTCCAACAAGAATCATGAACTAGACATGATCAATCATTCTCAAATTTTACGTAGTTATAAGCTTATACAACCCACAACATAAAATGCCATAAGAATTTATATTATCAACATTTAAGATATCATTAACTATACATTAACATCAATAAATGTAACAAATAGGTCGATCTTTCTTAGTGTTGGAACTAATACTAAACTTTCCTTGATCCCTTAAACATATAAGGCATTTGACAATGTGAAGTTCTACCATCAATGGTAGTAAGAATGATCTTTCCAACTCCCATGACATGATAAGAGGAGTTGTTAGCACGTATGATGGTATTCCCTATAGAAGTATGCTCAAGTGAAGTGAAGAAATTGCTCAACAAGGTAATATCTTTGGTTGCACCACTATCAAAGTGCCAAATGTTCGAGTCTATTATAGACATACCCTGCTTATGAGAAGATGGTTCATAGCTTCAATGAGTAGTAAACACCCATTTTTCATTTTGAAAAAGGTTAACATAGCCTATTTTAGGTGTATATGCCTCTACAAAAGTCATCCTAGCCTCTTTCGTCTTTGATTCTTTTGCAAATATTTTAGAATAACTCTTAATGAAATGATCATTTGCCTTACAATACTTTCCAAATTGTTTATGCTTTTTTGTTTTGTTTTCATCTTTGTTCCTTCTTTGATTGTGCAGCATTAGTACATCTATGCTTACTAGTAGATGATATCTTTTCCCTTCTAAATAGCTAAGAAATCTTGATCTACAACATGCATAACTAACATGTTCTCCCTAGACTAATCTTCTTGCCGCAAAAGAGAGAGTAAGTGCTTAAAGGTTGAGGCATTTGGATTGGCTTTCATAATCAATTGGAGAGTAAAAGCAAAACTTTGGTATAAATCTAGAGGACCATAAAGAACACTCCACACAGTGCACTATCTGGCAAGATCTCGTAAGCAAAAGTCAACTTCTTTTTCAAATCCTTAATCTTTTTTAGAAAAGTGTCCATTGGATACCATTCCTTCATATGTTGACGATCCAACTAATTTGGAGGTAACCAACATTAGCCTCATATCTTGCCTATTATAGTGTTGTAATAGTATCCAAAGCATCTTCTATTGTTTTGCATGAACAAATATGAGGGATAATGGCATGTTTGAGAGTAAAATCTATCAATGCATATGTCTATGCAATTTTGCCATCTCCATAAAGTTGCTCTATAGATAGTGCAATAGGAACCATAGCAAGACTAGGTAATTGAAGATCATCATCTTCAACACCACTTGCATCACCTACTATCATTGTATTTGTAGGTGTAGGAGGATGAACTTCAACATTGTGCACAATATTCCACAATCCTTTTGCTATGAATATGTGAAGAGGTGATGGGTACTATGCAGAGATGAGATGGACTTGGTAAAATCTTGATCTAAACCAACCTTGATAACTTCAAAGACCCGTAATAGAATATTGAAGCTTCCAATATATGCTTTTAGAACACTATAGTACTTTGGAGTATCAATCCAAAATCTTTGTGTCAAAATAGATAAGTTGTGAATATTAAGCACCTTGAGAAACTTTTTATTTATGGAAGAAAAATCTCGATGTTTTGTTGAGTGCTTATAGCGTGATAGCAATTGTCTAGAGACCTACACACTTTCAAATGAATTTCTAAGCAAGCTACATCAATTTATTTCATGAACTTAGAGGGACTACACTAGAGGGACTACCTTGTTACATAGATTTGGTCATATCTCAAGATCTATGCATCCAATGGTTATGAAAATTTATAGAAATACTTTATAAAAATTCTAAGTGACCCAACCAATGGATTGGACAATGAGTACTCATGCACAGAGAAATGACTTAGGGAACTTGACAAATTTTCTCAATGTAAAGATTCATAAACCAAATGAAAAATGTATTGCTAATGGGCATATGATACAAAGAGAGGCTGGAGGAATTCTCCAACTTCTAGATAATACAGTGCTCACTCAATATGAGTGTGACTATTGGCTATAATCTCTCTGATTATCCCATGACTCAAAGCATAGTGTATTTATACACTTTTTGACTTGATGATTGTTAGATCTTCCACCTAAAAGTGATCCTAATTTCTAGGGAATGGTTCTAGTTTTGAATTCAAATTGATTTGTTACCTTTGGCTCCTATTAAAATCACAAGAATTTCTCCAATTGTCTTTTTTATCTTTCATTGAGATAAACTAATGTTTTTAACCTTTGATATCTCCAAATTTAACCTTTGATATCTCCAAAGCATACACTACATTGTACGCATATTTATGCCTCCTGAGAAGTCCAATGTGTATTTACCCAAGAATTTAGGCTTTCTCCATGCACCAATAACTTCCCCTCAAGCCTAAGATGCTTGAGTCTTTAGTCCAATATTTCCTGAAGGCCAATCATAGCATTGAACCTAATTAATTTTACTCCATCTGATGCTTGGTCATCATATATGTATATTTTGTTTTAGTAGATACATAAGAGAATTCAATTTCCTTACTTGTTTTTTTCCCTGGCTTGTATATATGCCTATTACCCTAATGGATCACTTATCTTTGTACATTCTAGTGGTAATACATTCAATATTATGTGTTGTGCTCCAAGCTTCTTCTTCTTCCTTGTGCAATTAGCATGCTTCCACAGACCTCGAACTCCAACAATTAGTACCAGAGCAAGTCGCCGCTTCATTTAGGGTGTCATGGACACCCCTCCAATCACAGTCTCAGAATCACAAGAAAATTGGTGAGCATGCTTAGGAGATCAAAATGGCTTCACTTCGTGGTGTCAAAATCACCATCTAAGCTCACTTTGACCTCCGAATGTACTATCATAGTGCGTGTGCGGGCAATTTTATCTTTTTGTGCCAAAGATATATACATGTTTTGGTTTTCCAATATCAAAGTCTACTACAGGTTTAGTAGAACTCGTCAAGGTAGTTCTATTCAACTTTTTTAGATACAATCACTTTTCTGCATCAGGGTATTTTAGTCAGTGGCCATGGCTAAAAGCAGTGATGTATTCCGTATGTTAGTTGTTGAGGATAAGTTGGATGGTACCAATTATCCATTATGGGCTTATATGATGTGTCATGTATTGGTTGTAAAAGGATTGTCGAATATTGTGCAAGGTGTTGAAAAACATCTTATTACACCTTGAACACAGTTGTTGAAGGTGATGTAGATGCTGTTGAAGATGGAAATATTCTTCATCTTCCTGTTTGTGTTGCGGTTCCTACTGCACCTACTGTAAAGAAAATTTTTTGGGATGGCAGAGATTCTTAGGCACATGCATTGATAGGCTTATCTATCAAACGTGCCATTATTCCTCACATTCGCTCTTGTAGAACAGCAAAGGATGCTTAGGATACACTTACCACTTTATACCAGGCAAAGAATGAGGCTCATGTTGCTTACCTCTGAAAACAGTTGGAGAGTGAGCATATGAATAAAGGAGATTCCATGGACAGTTTTTGAACAAAGATCAAAGATTTGAAGGAATGGTTGATTTTTGCTGATGAAGTCTTGCCTAACAGTTCACTTGTGTAGACTGTTCTGAATGGTCTTCCCGATTCATATCAGAGTTTTGATTCTACTCTTCGTTTGATGATGAAAGGCAATCCAAATGCCTTAACTTTTGAGGAGTTAGTATCTGTTCTATTGCAGAAGTTTAGTCTAGGTAGAACAGATCCATTCTACATGTTGCAGATAAAGCTTTCCTGGCTAGTCAGAAGGGCAAAGGTAAATGGAGCTCTTCTACTAGTAAGCAAAAATCTGCTAATTTTTCACAATCAAAGAAGGATGACAGAGATGAGAAGAAAACAGAAAAGCAAAAATTGTTTTGCAAATGGTGTAAAGGAAACGATCATGTCATAAAGAATTGTCCAAAACGTGCTGCTAAAGAGGCAAAGAAGAAAGAGGCTAGAATCGTTGTTGCAGAGGCCTCTACACCCAAAACAAAGTTTTCTAATCTTGTGCAGAATGAAGAATGGGTGTTTACTATTGTTTGCAATTATGACCCATCTTCTCATGAATAGTGTATGTCTGTAGTAGACTCAGGTGGTTTGGTACTTTGATAGTGAGGCAACCAAACATATTACCTCATAGCACAGTTTCTTCACTTCAGTCGAGCCTGCCCCTACAAGGAATACTATCACATGCACCAACAACCCTAATGGGTCACTTATCTTTGTACATTCTAGTGGTAATACATTCAATATTGTGTGTTGTGCTCCAAGCTTCTTCTTCTTCTTCCTTGTGTTGTTAGCTTCCATATACCTCCAACTCCAACAATTGGTACCAAAGCAAGTCACTGCTTCATCTAGGGTGTCATTGACACCCCTCCAATCACAGTTTTAGAATCGCACGAAAATTGGTGAGCATGCTCAGGGTGATTAGGAGATCAAAACGGCTTTGTTTCCTGGTGTTGAAGTCACCATCTAAGCTCGTTTCAACCTCCAAATGCACTATCACAACGCGTGCAGGCAATTTTATCTTTTTGTGCCAAAGATATATACAGGTTTCAATTTTCCAATCTAAGCATCTCAAAGTCTACTACAAGTTTAGGAGAACATTTTCGGGTAGTTCTGTTAAACTTTTTTAGATACAATCACTTTTTTGCATCAGGGTATTTTAGTCAGTGGCCATGGCTAAAAGTAGTGATGTATTCCATATGTTGGTTGTTGAGGATAAGTTGGATGATACCAATTATCCATTATGAGCTTATATGATGTTTCATGTATTGGTTTGCAAAAGGATTGTGGAATATTGTGTAGGATGTTGAAAAACATCCTATTACACCTACAAACATAGTTGTTGAAGGTGATACAGATGGTGTTGAAGATGGCAATATTCTTCATGTTCCTATTTGTGTTGTGGCTCCTGTTGCACCTACTATAGTGAAAATTTGTTGCGATGGTAGATATGCTTAGGCACATGCATTGATAGCCCTATCTGTCAAACATGCCACTATTCCTCACATTCGCTCTTGCAAAACAGCTAAGGATGCTTGGAATACACTTACCACTTTATACCAGGCAAGGAATGAGGCTCGTGTTGCTTACCTTTGAAAATAGTTGGAGAGTGAGCACCTGAATGAAGGAGATTCCATGGATAGTTTTCTGAAAAAGATCAAAGATTTGAAGGAACAATTGATTTTTGCTGATAAGGTCTTGCCTAACAGTTCACTTGTGCATACTGTTCTCAATGGTCTTCCCGATTCATATTAGAGATTTGCTTCTACTCTTCATTTGATGATGAAAGCCAATCCAAATGCCTTAACATGTGAGGATTTAGTCTCTATCCTATTACAGGAAGATCAGTCTAGGTAGAATAGGTCCATTCTATGTGTTGCAGATCAAGCTTTCTTGGCTAGTCAGAAGGGCAAAGGTAAATGGACCTCTTCTACTAGTAAGCAAAAATCTGCTTATTCTGCACAATCAAAGAAGGATGACAGAGATGAGAAGAAAACAGAAAAGCAAAAATTGGTTTGCAAATGTTGTAAAGGAAATGATCATGTCATTAAGAGTTGTTCAAAACTCGCTGTTAAAGAGGCAAAGAAGAAAGAGGATATAATGGTTGTTGCAGAGGCCTCTACACTCAAAACAGAGTTTGCTAATCTTGTGGAGAATGAAGAATGGCCATTTACTACTATTTGCAATTATGACCCATCTTCTCATGAATAGTGTATGTCTGTAGTAGACTCAGATTTTTGGTACTTTGATAGTGGGACAACCAGACATATTACCCCACAACACAATTTCTTCACTTCACTCGAGCCTGCCCCTACAAGAAATATTGTCACATGCACCAACAACCCTAATGGGTCACTTATCTTTGTACATTCTAGTGGTAATACATTCAATATTGTGTGTTGTGCTCCAAGCTTCTTCTTCTTCCTTGTTGGTGCAAATTCCAAGCCTTCACACTTGGCTAGGCATTGGAAGTTTTATGTGCAAATGCTTGAAGACCATTAACTCTTGTAAAAGTCATTTGACTTTGAAGAATCTTTGTAAAAGCCACTAAATTCGTGGAGTTAGATATAATGAAAATCACGACTCTACCTTGAGGGAATATGTCCTAGATTAAGGGATTACATTTTTAGAGAAAGCCAAAATTGAATTCAAATTCAAATTTGAACAAAGTATCTATAAAGATGATTGTAAAATCTCGCAGGACATCCTCTCCATTCTAGTGCCTTAGTTGATCACATTATAGAGAGTGTGTGGCTCTTACTATAGCCTACACTTCTCACTATCATTGGGCATTATTCTTCATGCCAATGATCATGTATAACATTGTCATATAATACAATATATCATTGATCATCTCTATTGGTCTCTCTATCATTATAACTCAAAATAGTGTTCTTGTCTTGCTCATATCTCAGTCATTAACCCATCATTTTCAACGTTCTATGGCTCATTGGAATCAGCTCTAAGTCTACTACGTGCTGAAAAATTTTGAAGACATTTCATTCAGTTGGGAGAAAATCATCTCAAAGTGGTCACTGGTCATTTTCTACAGATGTCCTAAAAAGTCGGGGGTAATGTTTCACTTGTTAAATTCATTGCTCTGTGTATAGTCAATCGTTTTAAGTGATTTCACTTGGAATCATTGGCTCTTTAAGCAAGTTAGATATTACCAAAAGGAATTTTTGTAATTGTTACTGTGCTGGGAGCACTGAGCTTAACAAGCAGCAGGTGTGTGAGCCAAAATAGAAAGTTTTTGGTGACTTGTGACGTGTGAAGTTATCTATTTTGGATTAATCATTACATGCATCATCTCCAAAGTACATAGGCACTGATTTAGTGTCATTGGAAAGCTAAAAGGGCCTACAATGCAACTCTAAAGTGAAAGAGGACAGGTACAGAGCTAGAATTAGCAGTACCAACTCATTTCTTGGAGTGTCCATCCATCTTTCCCAATAGTGGTATCAGAGCAAGCTAAGGTAAAATGGGAGATGGTTTTCCTTCTTTCATTGATAAATTGGACAGGAAAAATTACCAAGCATGGTCCTTAACTATGAATACATACTTGCAAGGAAGGATTCTCTATGGATACATCTCAGGAGATGAGGAGATGCCCATTTTCAGAAGCAAAGGACAACCTACAAAGGAGCATGAAAGACTCAATTCCTAGTGTGCCAAAGATGCATTAGCAAGGTCATATTTACTTAGATCTATCTCTGACTTTCTTCTTCCACACATTAGGAACTGCAAGACATCCCAGGAGACTTGGGATACATTGTCTTCATATTTCTCTTCCAACACAAGGGCTAGGAAGAACCAATTGTAGATTGAGTTTAACACTCAAAGAAAGCAACCCAAGCAAAGCATCTCAGAGTATGTGACCAAAGTCAAGGATGTGGTTGACCAATTGGCAAGCATAGGAGAGGAGATTTAAGAGGAGCAGATAGTAAGGCAAGTAATCAATGGCATTAAGGCAGATGACAAATGGGAAAGCTTCACAATTGCCATGGACTTGTACATGGACATGTAGATTCTAGATCTTAGCATACTCATGGGGCAACTCTTTATCCATGAAGCCAAGCTCAAAAGAAATGGAGATTCATCAAGAGGTAGTAGCTCTTCTGCTTTATACACAGATAAAGGAAAGTTTAAAGAGAAAGGGAAAAGAAAAAAATTGAGGATGAAGGTACTACTTCTCAAGCTAACTATGCAGGGAGAGGTAGGAACTCAAGAGGTAGAGGAGGTAAGCATGGTAGGGGGAGACCCTTCAACTCTTCCTGTCACTCTAGCACAATGGTGAGTACCAACGTGAGAAGATTCACCTCATAATTGTCAATCTGTGGAGACGTGAGGACTCGTATGAAGACTATGAGCAAGTGAAGGCACAAGTGTGTGAGTGAGAAGCATACAAACATGCACACACATACATACACACGCGCACACAAGGCAAGAACAAGGAGAGGAACAATGGAGTTCTTTGCATTAGTCAAAAAGTCTCTTACATAAGCTCAGTTCACAAACAATCTAACACAAAAATGAGCTCTCTAGCTCTTTTTATAGTTTTCTCACTAGCTTTGGCCTTGTCCAGACCTAGTGTCCGGCCTAGTTAAAAATTAGGTTCTAGAGCCTATTTGAGGGCTCAAACGGAATCTTAAAATTATGAAAATTGGTATGTAGCTAATTCTAATACTCCTCAAGCTCGAGGACTCCTTGGCTTGAACAAAATGGAGTCTATTCTACCAAAAACAGAATTTACAATGTTTGTGTAGTGATTAAAATCACTTGAGTTGTGAATGATCTATGGAAAAAATGATTAGGCCTTGTTGCCGTATTGTGCATGACTGCTCTATTGTACCTGTATGCTCTTCATATGACTTGTACGCCAACATTCTCCCCCCTTCCTAGCGTCTGTGGCCCCTGACAGACCTCTGTTCTATCGGGTGGTCGATATAGTATTGGATGATATTGGTGGCAAGTTCGTGTTCTCCTATCCTTAAGCCTCTTGCTAGATCCACTTCCAATGCATCCCAATTTATTGCACCGGGGACTTCTGGTTGCGGTGTGGTGTAGTACTCGGAGTACATGGCTTGTTCACAAGCAAAGATATGGAGCAGGTGTGTTGGCTTCCGTGCGAAGACCTCCGAGTGATACTCCCAGAAACCTGATCTGAACATTTCTTCGAATGTCTGTTTGTAACATGCAGGGAGGTATTTGATGCGTGCATGCGAGGCGTAAGCCACACGAATAGTGGGGGTGGTGCTCATGTCATACACCAAATCATAATTTCCATTGGTAAACCCCGGTAGACGTACCTGTGGTGCGGCTGCATTTCTAAAGGTTTTGAGGACTACCTGCATTATATCTAAAATCTTAAGCATCATTTGAGCTACCACATCTGGCATGGGCTTCAATCGTGGCATCCAATGTCGAATTGTTCCCATCATGTACGCTACTGACGGTGGTCCCTGTGGTGGCGCAATGTATGGATAATTGAGCCATTCCTTGCATTGTGCGTTATTCTGGACCTTTATGTTGAATGCTTTCCATGAGCGGCGTCGTGGAACAGGGCCATAGCATGGATTATAGAGGAGATGTAATGGTGCATTGTTCCAGGTGCGGAGCATTTCAGGATAGGTTTCAAGAAGTTTTTGCCGCCATGTCGGTTGACGGATCTTGCCTTTTTGCACCTCTGGAGGAAGGTCTTCGGGTTGAAATTGGGTTGTGAAGGAAGGTATCTTCCCTGTGACTCTCTATATTTCTGTGTTATAATTTGCTAAAATGATATAGTAAGGCCTGTATTGGAGTTCGGATGAGAGGATAAGGCGTCTTGATGACAGGTTTTTGAAGTAATTGGATTGTAATACAGTCTCCTCTATGAATCTCATAGCCTGATTTTGCACGACGGTTCACTCTTCATGTGAACTCCCGATTTCCTCGACTTGTCGTAGCCATGGGGGTCGTGGTGCTTCAAATGTGTCCTGACCTTCTTCCGTTTGTTGACCTCCTGGGAAGGGTTGTGGGTCGTATTCTTCTTCAAATGTTTGTTCCACAGGAATTTGTACTATTTCTTCGTCGGTGGGAGCCTCTGGAGGGGAAGGTGGTCTCTCATATTGTAGTAGACGTGCTTGCAATTCGGTGACTTGTTTTTGGAGATTTTGTAAGGCCTCTGAGTCTGTGAGAAGTGAAGCCGCGGAGGAGGTGGTTTGAGAGGTAGCTGTTGTTTCTTTTTGGTGTTTCTGCTTCAGTTGACCCAGTTCCTCTGACAACTGGTCATGTGCTTCAAGCAGCAAGGCATAGTCTTCCAATATGATCTTGATATTGTCGGGGGTCACTGCTTGGAACTTTGATGGGCTGATGGGTGGCCCTGGTGTGCTTTTGATGGCTGCTTCTAAGTTCTCTTGGTCTGTTGTTGTAGGCGTCGATTCTCCTCGTGAGTAGCTTCAAGGTGTCTTCTAAGAAGTGCCATATTTCGTTGAAGTCTTGAATTGCGTTCTAGTTGTGTTTTTAGATGGCCTTCTACCATATGGAGGCGAGCATTTTCCTCTTCTAGTGCAGTAAGGCGGTGTTGTAGTAGCTTCGAGTGCTCTTGCAGGCGTTCATTCTTTTGCTGGAGCTCATTGTACTCTGTCCTTAACTGTGATATACATGTGAGCATGGTGTCCAATGCATTTCCTATGGATGATGGTGTGGTGTGTACAATGGAGGATGCACGGGGAGGGGATTGGGGAAGGGGAAGAGTGAATGATGTGTCTAATGGAGATGTGTGTGTCGGTGAAATTGGTGGGGGGGAATGGGAGAAGGTTGAAGTGTGGGGGGTGGGGGAGGTGCCGTGGGTGGTGAAATGTCCATACTTTCAAGAGTGGATGCGAGTGTGGGGTCTACCATATACATTGGAATGGTAGGTGGTGTGTGTGTGAAAGTGGTGAATAGATGAGAAGAGGGGTTGGGAGCTGAAAATAAAGGGAATGGTTGAGACCTGGGTTGAAAAGTTCTAGCAAGGAAGGCATGGAGGGATTGGAGAAGTGGAGAGATGGGGGTTGGGGGTTGAGGTCGAAGAGGCGGGGAGGTCATGAAAGGTGGCGTGGTAGTAGGGAAACCCAAGAATATAGATCTAGCGTCAGGATGACCTATGGCTGAGGGTATGGGGGATGGTTGTCCTAGGGCAGGCTCTATGAGCGATTCGATGGATTGTGTAGTGATGGTGGTTGCTTCATAGATTGGGTTTTCAAAGGTGGAGAATAGGGTTGAACTAGAGGTGGGAGTATGGAAGATGAAGGTTTGTTCGGTGGGTTGAGTGGTCGAGGTGATCTCCACGGCTTCTGTTCTAGGAGGCGATGGTGGGGGTGTGGGTGGTAGTGGCTCAGTTGATTGTATGCTCTTGGCTAGCGGTTTCTGCTGCTTGGGAGGTGGTCTCAATGGGTTCGGATGTAATATTACGCCCTTCTATCGTTGTAATGGGGATTTGGATGTTTTTACCTGACCGTGGTCGTGTTTGGAATCTTTGTTCATCATATTGAACTGGCGACCTCCTAATGGTGGTCCGAACTGCTTCTACTACCCCATATGTTTCTGCCATTAATAAGAGACCTTCACTATATTCTGAGTCAACTCCTGCTTCTTCCAACAGTTGAGTCATGAGTACCCTACTGCTCTGTTCGGTGAGCAGTTGTTGCGATCGCACTCGTTCCATGATTTGATACAGCCTTTGGAGTTCTGCTGTATAAGCTGGGGCTTCAATGGTCTCCTCTTCGTCTGCTCCTTCTTCTTCTAGGTGTCCTTGTTGTTGACCTTGCTGATCGTCACCCCCATGTACATGGCGACCTTTTGTGGATTTTGTCCTTCTTTGTGAAGATGTGCCTTGTTCTTCTGTATCTGAATAAAACTCTACATCAGAGAGTTGTGTACTTTGTAAGAATGCTTCGAAGTCCTGGGGATCCATCCCTTCAGCATCTCCAGTTGTAGCAAATTCAAATTCAGATGGAGCAGGAGGAGCCGAAGGGGCAGCTTGTGTTGTAGTTTCAGATCCAGAACTGGGTATTCTAATGGTAAAGGGAGGTACAGTGGCCTCCCCTCGTGGCGATACTTCAGGAGTAGTCTGAACTTCACGTGTCTGGACACAAGGGATCGAACCCCTCATGCGCTTGGATTGATGTGTGGATGTCTTGAGCTTCTTAAACATTTGTAATTGTGCCCAAGTTAAGGCACGTTCAATGGGTACATTGTATGCTAAGCACTGGTAGATAATGCGTGTGATAGCACAACAACTGTTCACCACTAATTTCCTAGAAGACCTTTTATTTGCTTCATACAACTACTCTATAATCCATACAGGAAGCTTAATTGGTAACGCACCTGTCTCCGCTAAATAGAGAGCGAACCAAATTCTTTTGTCCGGTTGTGTGAAGCGGTCTTGACCGGGGAAAGCAAAATGTTGCATGCACATACGGAGAGGGATGGACACGTTTGGTGTGAGTGTTGTCATGTCTTTAAGCTTCAGTAGTTTCCTATCCTTCATGTTAGTAGGGACGAGAGCATCCTTCTCAGAAGGTACATGTGTGTCGTGCATATTCAAAGCAGAGCTTACCAACTCCAAGGTAAGTTCAAACCTCTTTAACTCGTTGTTGCCCAGCAAGGAAGGCAGAACAAACGATCCTGGTTTGTCCTTTTCTGCATTAGCCTGTAATGTTGAGACCAGATAGTAGCATCGGAGGAGGTCTGGTTTGGGTAATGGTGCCTCGAAGTACTCAGCTAGCCCTGCACGTTGCCATATGGTCTGAAGATCCTGTGTGTTTTGTAGAGTCTCAAACTCCTTGGAGAAGAATTGGAACCTGACCCAAGATCTGTCATACTCGCACTTAGACTCCCATATATACTTGGCCTCTCCTAATGGGCCAGGCATGCCATTGAACCAATGAGAATTGGCATGGACTCTTTCTGTGATCCCTGTGGGTGGATCCGGTACCGGGATCTGCTGAAGGTGTTGCAGCTCCACAGGTCGTTCAGTTGGAGGCACATCAACAGGTAGACTATCCACATCAATTCCTGCAGTAATTATTCCTGCCTGTGAGCTCGGACCTGTTGCTTCTGCCATGAGAGTGCTTGTAGTTGCTGATGCTTATCTGCTGGAAAAAGAGAGAGGCACATTAGCATTGCATTGGAAACAGGATGTTATGGTGTTCCCTCCACAATACCAACATGACATTCGGAGTGGTTAGAGGTTAGTGGGTGAAGTGTTCGTGATGTGTGTACAAGTGGGTTAGTAGGTTAGGGTTCACTCTAGATGCATACTTTGGTTGTGCAATGTTCTCAGAATGCACCTACATCAGAGGGAAAGGATTTACAGAGGCGGGTCAAGGGGTTTGATATGGGGTTTAGGTCTCCAAACTTTGATGCTGGAATCGTTGCTTTTATTGGCGATTGTTAAGGAAACACTCACGAATTTGACGCAACAGACAAAGAGAAAAACAGAATCTTCTGGAAAATCAATGCACAGGTGTACAGTATGCGAAGTTAGTGCACGGTGTACGCATAACAGAGCAATTAACCGCGGCGGGCGCGTAAGGCGCGCATAACGTAAATTAAAGAGTAACAGCGCAGAGGAGCGCCAAAGAAAAGTATATATATATACAGCAAGATTTGAAGAACTCGAAGAAGAAGGGGAGAGAGAAGACTCAGGAAGAGACGCGTGAAGATGATGCGTGTGAGATGCGCGTATGAGTGAAGAGAGAGTTAGAAGTTCTCAGAAGACGCCATAGATCGCGTATGTACAGATGAATAACACAAGCCTGAAGTGTCGGGTTTTTCATCTAAGAGAGATGGTAATAAGAAACTACTCACTGTAGGAGAGTTTCTGTAGCTTGAGCAAGAAGAGGCCAAGCTTACTTGTACACATCTTCTCTAATCGAAAAACACATGTTCATGTGGATGTCTGCGCGTAATCTTTACTTGTGAAGAATCTGAAGCTATTTCGTGTTACGATAGGAAGCTTCGTTTATCGTTAACTGTCACGACTCGTTACTGAACGTGCTTCAGTACCTTCTCTGTAAACGCATGTTTCGATGAATAACAGTTTACTCAGTAAACATATTTCAGTAATTTCCGGTCAGTTACAGTTTCTCAGAAACAAGATCTTCCGGTAGAACAACGAAGTATAACTCGTAGCAGAGTTCGAAGTTTTATATGAGAGATAGCTCATCTTGTAGCTAGACGTCTCTACTTTAAGCTGATCACAGTTTCCGGTGAAAAGGAGATGTGCATGCAATACAAAATCTAACCGAAAAGTAGCACTTCAGAACTGTGAAGTTTTTTCTTAAAACTTCAGAAGAGTTCAATAAGTGGAGAAAGCTCACGAATCATTTTCTTACTTCTTGTATGTTCACTTGAAGCAATTATAACCAGAGTAGAAGTTCATTTCGGTGAAGTTCCGGTACGACTACGGTGTCAGTCCAGTGACAGTCTGGTGAAGTTCCGGTGGAACTTGTGTCGCAGGATAACACAGTTAAGGCGACGTTAATTAGGCTAAGCTACTGTTGATTACATAGGTGTTCTAAATCACTCTAGTTTAGCACTCTATTACGGTGGCGCGGCAATTTCCGCAGGCCTGACAGAGTTCAAGCTTTGTCGCGAAATCCACCTTCGGGGCAAAAGTAATTCCGCAACAGTGGTATTAGAGCTGAAGTTTTTGCCAACAATTGGTATCAGAGCAGGTTAGTTTCCCAAGAATTGGTATAAGAGCCTAGAGTATTCCCTATCATGGCAGATCACGTCCAAATTGATAAACTGGACAGAGATAATTATCCCGCATGGGTAATGCGCATGGAAGCCTTACTTATGAATAAGGAGTTAATGATGTACGTGACCGGAGAAGAAAAGAAACCGACCTTCGAAGATGATAGCCAACCAGAAAAGGAAGAGATAGAAGCTTTGAAGCTGTGGCAAAAGAAAGATGCAACGGCAAGAGCCTACATCTACAACACTGTTTCAGATCATCTGCTACCGCACATTAGAGGTCTGGAGAAAGCAGAGGACATATGGAGTGCATTGGAAGATCATTTCCAAAATACTACGAAAGCCAGGAAGGCTAGCTTATGGTCCGAATTTACGACATTCAAAAAGAAGTCAAGTCAAGGCATCAGTGACTACGTCACTAAAATGAAGGATCTAGCAGATAGTCTAGGATCCATAAATGAAGAAGTCGAAGATCATAGATTGATAGCGCAAGTGCTCACAAGGTTGAGAGGAGATGAAAGGTGGAAACCTTTCGTACTATCAACTGAACTTTCCTTAAATCATTTTGTACCAGATTTGAATCAGCTGCTTGGTTTGATGCTCACATATGAGCAAGACCTGAAAGGAGACGCAGACAAAGGACAAAGCTCTGCAATGTACATGAAGAACAAGAAGAAAGACAAAGGCAAGTCAAAAGATGAAGAAGAGTCGAGCTCTCAGGCCTATTACGCAAGAGGTAAAGGCACTGGCAGAGGAAGAGCAAGAGGAAGAAGCCGCCAGAATACCACCAAGAAAGCTTGCTGGATTTGTGGACTAAGTAACCATCTGGCGCATGACTGTTGGCACAATCAACAAGGATCAAATCAAAATCAAAACAACAATAGCAGAGGCAGTAGCGGAAGAAATCAGAGTAATGCTCAAAGAGGAAGACAAAACCAAAGAGGAGGCTATGGTAGAGGTGGAGTAAGAAGTTGGGGACAGAGCCAATCCTACAACACCACCTACAACAACTGCGCAAACGACACGCAGAATGAAAGTCATACATCATTGATGATGAACTCAATTAGCACATCTGATAACGAAGATCTAAAGGTATTTTATATTGACTCTGGATGTTCAAATCACTTGTTAGGAAACATAGAACTAATGTCAGAACTAGAGAAAGGTAGTTCTAGTCACACTATTCAAACAGGTGACAATACAAGACACAAAGTACAATCAATCGGAAAAGTGAAATGCAAGAATGGAGCGGATTTGCTAACCAATGTTTTGTATGTTCCAACAATACCGAAAAATCTGATGAGTGTGGGACAGATAGTCAAAAAAGGTTTTCAGGTCAGATTTACAAACAAAGGTGTATTTGTAGAAGATCCTGAGAACGGATATAACCAGATTGTTTCTGGAAAGAAAGAAGGCAGACTCTTTACCTTAAGAGTACAAGGGAACATTGGCCAAGCGTTGCTCACACATGATGAAAAGGTAATTACAGAACTTGATTTATGGCACAAGAGATTAGGTCATTTTCACGAAAAAGGAATCAAAGCTATGATAGCGAATCAATCTGTACTGGGATTACCGAACGTACAGAACCAACATATGATTCACAAATGCGAAGCCTGTCAGATGGGAAAAGCCCACAGGTTACCTTTCCAGAAGAAAGGATTCAAACATGACAGTGTGCTGGAACTCATACATACAGATGTATGGGGACCAACGAAAGAAGGATCAATCAGCGGATCAAGGTACTATGTTTTATTCATTGATGATGCAACAAGGTGGATAACTCTTTATGTTTTGAAGGAAAAGTCAGAAGTGTTTGGAGCCTTCAGGCATTTTCATGCATATGCTGAAAGGCTTACCGGACGAAAACTTAAAAGACTGAGGTCTGATGGAGGGGGAGAATACTTCTCCCGAGAATTCAATGACTATCTTTGGAATGCAGGTATTAAGAGAGAAATAACCTGCAGGTATACACCACAACAGAATGGTGTAGCAGAAAGGAGAAACCGAACTCTAGTCGAGTTTGCACGAGCTATGCTAAAAGAAAAAAATTGCCCAGATTATCTTTGGGCTGAAGCCGTGAACACAGCAACATACTTGGTAAACAGATTACCATGTACAGCATTAGAAGGAATGACCCCCTATGAAGCTTGGTGGGGAAAGAAGCCAACACTTGATCACTGCAAAGTGTTTGGATCAGTAGCGTATGCTTATGTACCGTCTCAACTCAGACATAAGCTTGAACCGAAAGCAGAAAAATATGTATTCGTCGGATATGATGAAAAGCAGATGGGTTACAGGTTATGGAGTCCTCTAACCAAACATTTTACTGTTTCCAGAGATGTAACATTTGATGAACAGAAAAGCTGGTATGCAGATCAGAGTCATACAGCTGAAGAATTTGAAGAAGAGATAAAAAGAAAAGAGAAAGGTAAATCAATCATGCAGGAGAATAAAGATGAAGATTATACGCAGGCAAGTACGTCCAAGACCAGATCAGGTATGAGAAATGAAGATGAAGACGTGTATTCAGATGCACACGAAGAATATGAGCTAAGGAGGTCAAACAGAGTAAGAAGACAACCGGAAAGATACTCGTATGATACATCGTATATAACTCAACAAGATTATGCATATATGGTTAAAGAAGAGGATGAGCCTCAGAGCTATGACGAAGCCAAAGGCAAGAAGCAATGGCAAGAAGCAATGGAAGAAGAATTCAGCGCACTAGAGGAAAACAAGACATGGGAACTTGTTCTGAAACCAAATGGTAAGAAAGTAATCGGAAATAAATGGGTTTTCAAGGTTAAGAAACTTGCAGATGGAAGGATAGCCAGACATAAGGCGAGACTGGTTATCAAGGGCTATGCTCAGACGCATGGCATAGACTATGACGAGACGTTCAGTCCGGTGGCAAAGATGTCAACCATAAGAACAGTGATTGCTATAGAAGCATCAAAAGGATGGAAGCTAAGTCAGCTAGATATAAAGAATGCATTCCTGAATGGATATATATCAGATGAAGTCTATATGGAACAACCGGAAGGGTTTATAAGCTCCAGATACCCAAATTTTGTTTGCAGGCTAAGAAAAGCACTTTATGGACTAAAGCAAGCCCCAAGAGCTTGGAACTACAGACTTGTGAAATATCTCAATGAACTTGGATACCAAAGTTCGAAGGCAGATGCAAGTCTACTCATCAAAAGGACAGAAGAAAAGGAATGATCTACATTTGTATCTATGTAGATGACATAATAATTACAGGTACCTCAGATGCACAAATCACAGAGGTAAAGAAACTGCTAGAAAAGGAATTCAAGATCAGTGACCTGGGAAAGTTATCATACTTTCTAGGTATGGAAATCACATATACAGATCATGGTGTATATGTCCCACAAGAAAGGTATCTCCTGAACTTACTGAAGAAGTTCAATATGGAAAATTGCAGAGAAGCTTCAACACCGCTTGAAGTAAACCATAAACTTAGTAAATATGATGGAACAGAGTTTAAAGATATGAAGAAGTATCAATCGTTAGTAGGAAGCTTAATATATGCTATGCTAACAAGACCGGATCTTAGTTTTTCGGTGGGAGTTCTCTCACAGTTTATGCATTGTCCGACAGAGCAACATTGGGTTGCAGGACAAAGAGTTCTCAGATATTCAAAAGAACTATAAAGGAAGGATTATATTATCCTTTTATGTCAGATATAAAGCTCAGAGCATATAGTGACTCAGATTGGGCAGGAAGTCAAGATGACCGAAGATCAACGCACGGGTATATGATATACCTAGGAGATAAGCTGGTAAGCTGGTGTTCGAAGAAACAAGACACAGTAGCTTTATCGTCAACAGAAGCAGAATACAAAGGACTGGTAGAAGCAGCAAAAGAAGTGATATGGATGCAGACTTTACTTAAAAGCATGGGTATAGATCAAAGTATACCGATCATACATGGAGATAATATGAGCTCGCTGTATCTTGCAGCGAATCCTGTGTTTCACGCAACAACAAAACACATAGAGATTCAGTATCATTTCCTAAGGGAAAAAGTAATGGAGAAAGAGATAGAAATAGTCTACACTCCTACGAAAGATCAGATTGCAGATATTCTGACAAAGAGCTTGGATGGAACAAAGACGAACAGATTTAAAGAAATGGCAGGTATAAAAGAAAGGAAGATATATGAAAGACCGGAAGAGGTCAAATTAGTGATTGAGGGGGAGCTGTTAAGGAAACACTCACGAATTTGACGCAACAGACAAAGAGAAAAACAGAATCTTCTGGAAAATCAATGCACAGGTGTACAGTATGCAAAGTTAGTGCACGGTGTACGCATAACAGAGCAATTAACCGCGGCGGGCACGTAAGGCGCGCATAACGTAAATTAAAGAGTAACAGCGCAGAGGAGCGCCAAAGAAAAGTATATATATATACAGCAAGATTTGAAGAACTCGAAGAAGAAGGGGAGAGAGAAGACTCAGGAAGAGACGTGTGAAGATGATGCGTGTGAGATGCGCGTATGAGTGAAGAGAGAGTTAGAAGTTCTCAGAAGACGCCATAGATCGCGTATGTACAGATGAATAACACAAGCCTGAAGTGTCGGGTTTTTCATCTAAGAGAGATGGTAATAAGAAACTACTCACTGTAGGAGAGTTTCTGTAGCTTGAGCAAGAAGAGGCCAAGCTTACTTGTAAACATCTTCTCTAATCGAAAACACATGTTCATGTGGATGTCTGCGCGTAATCTTTACTTGTGAAGAATCTGAAGCTATTTCGTGTTACGATAGGAAGCTTCGTTTATCGTTAACTGTCACGACTCGTTACTGAACGTGCTTCAGTACCTTCTCTGTAAACGCATGTTTCGGTGAATAACAGTTTACTCAGTAAACATATTTCAGTAATTTTCGGTCAGTTACAGTTTCTCAGAAATAAGATTTTCCGGTAGAACAACGAAGTATAACTCGTAGCAGAGTTCGAAGTTTTATATGAGAGATAGCTCATCTTGTAGCTAGACGTCTCTACTTTAAGCTGATCACAGTTTCCGGTGAAAAGGAGATGTGCATGCAGTACAAAATCTAACCGGAAAGTAGCACTTCAGAACTGTGAAGTTTTTTCTTAAAACTTCAGAAGAGTTCAATAAGTGGAGAAAGCTCACGAATCATTTTCTTACTTCTTCTATGTTCACATGAAGCAATTATAACTAGAGTAGAAGTTCATTTCGGTGAAGTTCCGGTACGACTACGGTGTCAGTCCAGTGACAGTCTGGTGAAGTTCTGGTGGAACTTGTGGCGCAGGATAACACAGTTAAGGCGACGTTAATTAGGCTAAGCTACTGTTGATTACAGAGGTGTTCTAAATCACTCTAGTTTAGCACTCTATTACGGTGGCGCGGCAATTTCCGCAGGCCTGACAGAGTTCAAGCTTTGTCGCGAAATCCACCTTCGGGGCGAAAGTAATTCCGCAACAGTGGTATTAGAGCTGAAGTTTTCGCCAACAGCGATGATGTGTGAAGGTTTGCGGACTGGAGTGTGTTGGGTTTGGGGCCTTTTGGGTACCCATTTCCAAACATTCCGAGGCGTGACCGAGAATGTGGTGGTGTGGAGTGTAGATGTTTGCCTTTGGATGGGAGCTAATAGGACTCGTGAGTGTTGGTTTGATCTAGTGATTGGAGGTGAAGTTATTTGAGCTGGTAAGCAGGTCTTGGGCACCCATATTTGTCTAGCCTTTGGGATAGCCTTCATTGACTGCTTTGGAACCCAAATAGAAATGGTTTGTCTCGCTTGATGCCTAGGGTACTCCTTCGCTCTAGTCCTCGACACTGTATCTTGCTTGATGCCTCTTTGGAATCCTGTATCCAAAGCCGAGGGTTATTCACCTTTGCGTATCCAGATCTGCTTCATGCCATGGGGTATTCTGTATTGTACTAGTTGGTGTTCATTCTTCTTGGTCCTCGGGCTCCTCTGTATCTTGTATTTTCCAGCTTGCTTTCCTCGAATTCTCTTTGGAAAAGAAGGGAGCTCCTTGTTGACTTATGTACCTTCGTCATGAGTGGCAATCCTTTGCACCATAGAACTTTGGTCAAGAGTAGCATGGTTCATTTCAGGTGGACTCCTGAAAGGACCAGGATTCGGTGCCTCTTCTAGCGGCCTATGTGCTTGATTTTCTAATTCAATCGTGATGTGGTTTTGGCCTACCCATGCCTGAAGAAGTCCACTTCTTAGGTTGAGGCTGACTGCATGATCATAGATCCAGTCTTGGCCTAGGACAAGAGGTTCGATAAGATCCTCGTCTTCACACACTAGCACATTGACTGCCATTAGCACCTCTTGGATGTAGAGGGGAAGTTCCACCTCACCAATGCAAGGGGTTTCCACACCTCCCAATCCTATGAGATATGCCTCTATAGGATTGATTTGTAATTGCAGCTCTTGACAATAAGACAGTCGAACTGCACTAGTGGCTGCCCCTGAGTCAATTAAAGCTCTCACTGTCCTTACACTCTCTCCTTGTCCTACTTCTAGGGTTACAAAAGGCCGTCGGTCGATTATTCTATGGGAATGTTCACTGAAGCCTCGCACATGGCCATGGGATAGCCTAGAGATTCTTGAGTGTCAGGCATAGGCGGGTCTCTGCCTTGTCTCCTCAATTTCATTCGTCGGATGCGTTCTAAAGCTTCTGCCTGTGCTTCTTCTCTAATTCGTTTCTCTTCTTCTTTACGTTTCTTGGCAGTGTTGAGTCGATTTAGCATCTCTTTCGTCAGGGGTTCTTGATATAACTTGACTCTGCATCCACTTATGTAACTTGGTAGAATATCACCCTCTAGAGTGGCTAGTTGAACTGCTCCACTTGTGGAGATTCTATTGATAATCATTGGCCCGTAACCTCTCTTCTCTAACTTCTGTGCATGTTGCTTCAAGGTGTAGACTAGGACTAGGTCTCCTGCTTTCAAGCCCTTATCCTTGACGTGTGCATCGAAATATGCCTTTTGCCTCTTCTTGGCTGCATAAATTCCTGCTGCAGCCCTCAATCGTGTTTCACCTAATCGTTCAAGATCGAAGATTCTAGAGGACAACGCATGGCCTGTCCAATCATGCTCTTGTGCTACTTTCAAGGTTGGTATAAAAAATTCCAATGTTAGCACTGCATTCTGGCCGAAAACCATCTGAAAGGGCGTGGCTTGGAGTACCGTTTTATAGGCCACTCGGTATGCCCAAACAACATGGTGTAGCTGTTTGTCCCAATCAGAGCGTTTATTATTCACCAATTTGGTAAGCACATTGCATAGAATTTTGTTTGTGCTTTCGGCCTGGCCATTAGCTTGTGGGTGATAGGGGGCAGACTTCTTGTGTATCACCAAGAACTCCTGAAGAAGATTTTCAATGACTTCATTCAAGAAGTGAGTCCCTCTATCACTTACTAGCTCTATGGGTAGCCCGTATCGAGTGAACACATTCTCAAATAAGAATTTAGCGGTCGTTTGGGCATCGTTCTTCGATGTGGCTTTCACTTCTACCCACTTGGTTAGATAATCCGTGGCCACAATGATATACTCAGCATGTGAACCCTTAGCTGGGGGATTAATAGGACCAACAAAGTCTATTCCCCACTTAGAATATGCACGTCCACCCATCATAGGTTTCAGTGGCATCTCATCCTTGCGTATAGGATACTGAGTTCTCTGACAAACATCACACCGTTTCACATAGGTATGTGCATCCATGTGAAGGGTCGGCCACCAGAAGCCCGCAAATAGTATTGCCTTGATCACCCGATCTGGTCCAAAGTGTCCTCCTGCTACACCTTGGTGAGCAGTTTCCAAGATCTTGAGATATTCACTCTCATGGACACATAGTCTCAGGTAACCATCTTTACCACGCTTGTATAGATTATCACCAATGATTGAGTAATCTATGGCTTCTTGTTCTAGACTTCTTTGTCTCGTTAGGGTCATGTCTGGAGGGAATGTTTTCGTCCTCAAGAAGGCTACTAATGGTTCACTCCAATCTGGCACTATGGACACTTGATAAAGAGTGGCATGTTCCACAGGTGGTTTAGTGCAACAGATTGGGCATTCTTCACACATCTTATGTACATCAGCTTCCATAGTAGCCCAATGCACTCCGAGTCTCCTTAGTGTCTGTAGGGTTTGTTGTTTTGAGTAGTGTTGCTCTAATGCACCTACGTGTGCCAAGTGCAACCATTTAGCGCACTCATCCTCTTCCACACAACAAGCCAATATCCCTTGATATGTCTGTTTGTACATACTTCCTACCATGATATGGTACTTCTAGGCTTTTACTACCTCTCTATCTTGAGTGTTTATGACTGGGTGATTAGGTCCGTATGTCAATACTGGCACTAATGGCTAAGCCCACTCAGGTACAACTTCCAAATTAAACAAGTAAGCGTCAGGAAGGTCATCTGATACTCCTTGTGGGGCTTCTCCCGATGTGAGCCTAGAGAGATGATCTACTCTCAAATGAGTCTTGCCTTTTCTCACCACTACCTCAAAGTCATATTCCATTAGTAAGAGGAACCATCTCACCAATCTACCTGTGTTGCATGGCTTGTTCACCAAGTAAAGTAGAGCTTGATGATCAGTAAAAAATTTAAACTTATTTGCAAGCAAGTAATGTCTAAACTTTTTAACTGCATATACCATGCCTAGTCCTTCTCTCTCAGTCATGGTATAATTCCGTTCAACTGCATTCAGTTGTCTACTAGCATAGGCAATTGGAAGATCCATATTACCTTCACCAGTAGGTTGTGCAAGCACACATCCAATGGCATAATTGGATGCATCCACATGCACATGGAAGGGCTTATTCCAATCTGGTGTAGTCAAGATTGGTGCTGAGCATAATCGCCATTTGAGCTCATTGAAAGAGTTCTCACATTCCTCAGTCCACTCAAAGTTTGTCAGAAGTCCGTACAGAGGCTTTGCAATGATGGCATACATGTGAATGAAACGTCGGTAATAACCACAATGCCCCATGAAAGCTTGCACTTCCTTGACATTCTTTGGCCTAGGTAGTTCTGCAATAGCCCTCACCTTCTCTTCGTCAGTGGAGATGCCATTCTTTGACACTATGTGTCCTAAAATCTTGCCTTGCCTGACCATGAAAACACACTTTTCTGGGTTCAGGCAGACTTGATATTCTCTACATTTGTCAAAGATTTGCCTGAGTTCAAGTATATGTGTTTGTCTAATGTTGGAATGAGCACAAAGATCATCAACATAGACTTCCAAATTCTTTCTCAGGAACTCTTTAAACACATGGCACATCAATCTCTAGAAGGTTGCGGGAGCATTGGTAAGCCCGAATGGCATTACCCTAAAAGCGAATATGCCCCACTCTGTGGCAAAAGCCGTCTTATGCTGATCTTCTGGTGCAATGGCTACTTGATTGTAGCCAGAGAATCCATCTAGGAAGTTGTACACTTCCTTGCCGGCTACCCTTTCTAATAAATGCTCGGTGATAGGAAGCGGATAACTATCCCTGATAGTGGCTGCGTTAACCTTCTTCAAGTTAATGCATACACGTAATTTACCATTCTTTTTGGGCACCACTACAATGGGGGACACCCATTCAGTGTGCTCAATTTCATAGATAAATCCAGCTTCAACCAAGCGGTCTATCTCTTCCTTGATCTTGGCAGCATAGTTGTCATTGTATGTGTAGGGCTTCTGCTTAGAGGGTCTGGCATCTGAGGTCATGGGGATTGTATGGGCACATATGTCAGGGTCTACACCTTTCAAATCTTTGTAGCTCCAAGCGAATACATATCTGTACTCTCTTAGCAAAGCTATCAGCTCATGCTCCTCTTCCTCAGTGAGGTCATGTCCTATGTAAGTGCACCTCTCTTCTCCTTCTTCTATGGCTACCACTACCTTCTTGGTGGTTTCTTTGTTATCATAGGCCTCTCCTGCTTGGGCATCGCGTTTTGGCATTCTTACCATGACTCTTCTATCTTCTATTGCATACTTCTTGAAATTTTCAGGAACCTCAAACGGGGATTCTTCCTCCTCTGGTGCGGCTTCTCTCTTCTTCCTTTTCTTTCCTTCACTCTTAGTGGTCACTCGTGCGGTTAATCTCACATCATTAGTGAGCTCTTCATGTTTCTGAGGGTAAACTTCTACTTCATAGAAATATTCTTCGTCTGATGCAAAGGGTGGATCCATGATGATTGACTCAAGATCGGAGTCACTTGCATCTTCAAATGCATCAGGGCTAGGTTCGCATTCTTCTAAAACTGCATCTCCCATGATTGGCTCTATGGAGAAGACAGAAATGTCATAGCCATCCTCATCACAGTGGGGTGTCCATTGCTCTTCATTGATGGCTACATCCATAGTTGCTAGAATTTCTGCCCAGCCGTGAGGTTCAAATTCTTCGTCCAGAAATACTACAGGTGCATAGGCTGGGTCTTGAACTGATCTATGTGTTTCCTTCGCACCTACCTCTCTGGCTTTTTCTCTTTTCTCCTCTTCCGCTGCCACTTTACACATCCATAAGTGAGTGTCTTCATGCATCCATGAGGATCCTGATCCTATGGAATGCACCGATTCCGTATCATCTTTGGCTCTATGGATGGGGTTCCATTGGATAGGAGGTGTTGGTGCATGACAATCATCAATTGAAGAATTATAGAGGAATGAAGTCAAGGAGTCAAGAAGAAAACAAAGTCAGATGGTTGAAGGAAGGACATGTTCAGAAAATCCAAAGATATGTACACATATGTACATTAGCTGACTTATATCTTTGCTTAGTCATACACTTGTATATATTCATATATAAATATGTTGGAAAATGTCGGGCAAAGAGAGTAGAAGAAGATTAGAGAATAGGGAGAGAGAAGTTAGTGTCATTAGACACATTGAAAGTGAGTGAATTATCCATCCTCACTTGTATGTAAATTTTTCTGAAGAAATCGAGAAACTTGCGCCCGATGTTTAGCAGTCTGCTCCTTCTGTGTTTAATCTTTTGAGAAATCCTTCTGCACGTGTTTAAGTCCATAGCTAATCTATCTATGGCTAGAATTTGAGAGGTTAATTGTAATCAGGCTGAGAGAATTTTGATTAGGAACATTCATATGTAAGAATGTTCTAAGAGTCGTAAAATTTGGCGCACATTTCATCTTCAATGAAATGATCATTGCTCAGTCCACAGTGTAAAGTTTTACACAAATGAGGGCTTAAAATCTAAGTTGGAAGGTAAGCCATCTATGGCTAAAAGATCTTGATCAAACGGGTTCAGAGTTGGGAGAACCAGTGCTAAGAAATTGCAGGTGTCAAAGTCGCCATTGCAGAGAAGCTCTTTCAGACATAGGTAAAGTGTTTCACACATTTCTCAGTATATACTCAATCTTTTTGAGAGATTTAACTTGGTAAAGTTGCGCAACCTTAAGGCGAAGTGTTGTGCAAAGTTTTATCAAAAACTTTACAGGATTGATTAGTCAATGAGTGATTAATCTGCAGCAGACTTTTCTGAAGAAGCTGAATTTTTCAGAATAATCAATTTTCTGATAAATTGGTGAACGATCTCTAAGTTTGGTGGAGTCTAAGGTTAATCTTGATATAGAGGTGATCTAAATTCAAGGTTAACTTGTTCTTTTGGAGATTAACACTCTCCATCAGTGGTATCAGAGCAGGTTGTGTCAAAATTGAAGTGAAGGAGACTCCAACTACTGCAGAAATACAAAACTTTACATTTCGAAGGTGCAAAAGGTTAAAGTGTGAAGAAAGATTGAAGGAAGACATACAAAGAGCATCAAATGGATCAGAAGGAGCAACATTCGAAGTAAAGGTACATTCATTATCTGTAAAGGTTAAAGATTTGAAGCTACAGGTGAAGTAAAGATGGGAGATAGTCTCCAAATTGAAAAGTTGGATAGAGAGAACTATCCTGCATGGTCTATGAGGATGGAAGCTCATCTTATGAGCAAAGATCTGATAGGATACATCACAGGAGATGAAGAAAAGCCAGAATTCAGAGATCCTAGTGTTCCAACTAGGGAGGAGCTTGCAGATTTGAAGAATTGGATGAAGAAGGATGCTCAAGCAAGAAGCATCATCTACATGGCAGTCAATGACTATTTGCTTCCTCACATTAGAGGACTTGAAAGTGCATGTGACATTTGGAATGCTTTGGAAGAGCATTTCCAAAATACAACCAAATCAAGGAAGGCTTCACTATGGGCAGAGTTTACTACCTTCAAGAAGAAGGCCTCACAATCAATCTCTGATTATGTGACAAAGATGAAGGACATTGCAGATTCTTTAGGTGCAGTGGATGAAAATATTGAAGAAGACAAATTGGTAAGACAAATACTCACAGGGCTAAGAGGAGATGAGAAGTGGAAGCCTTTCATTTTATCTACAGAACTTTCATTAGATCACTTTACTCCTGATTTGAATCAATTGTTAGGTCATATGCTAACTTTTGAGAATGATGTCAAAGGAGATGTTGATAAGAGTGCAGGTCATGCAATGTATTCTAAAGACAAGAAGAAAGCCAACAAAGGGAAGCAACAATTAGGTGAAGAAGAAGGTACTTCAAACCAAGCAAACTTCATAAGAGGAAGAGGAAATGGCAGAAGTAGAGGAAGAGGCAGAAACAACAAAGAGAATGCAAGAGCTTGTTGGATATGTGGTAAGACCAATCATCTATCTCATGATTGTTGGCATAATAATCAAAACAATGGTAATTATCAGAACTTTAATCAAAGAGCAAGAGGTGGTAGATTTCAGAGAGGAAACTTCAGAGGTAGAGGTGGTAGGAATTCTTTTGGAAGAGGTGGTGGAAGAAACTTCCAAAGTCAATCCTATAATAACACCTACTACAACTATGCATCAGATCAAAAGGAGGACTCGACTCTCATTATGAATACATGTGAAACTTCACATGAGGACATGAGTGTTTGATATTGATTCAGGATGTAGTAATCATTTGAGTGGAAATATTGCTTTGATGACTGATCTAGATCATAATGCAATTAATCATACAGTTCAGACAGGTGATAATACAAAGCATAAGGTAAAGTCAATTGGTTCAGTCAAAGCTAAGGATGGGAGCACTCTTCTGAGTAAGGTACTTTATGTTCCCACAATTCCAAAGAATTTGATCAGTGTAGGTCAAATTGTGGAAAAAGGTTATGAGGTAAGGTTTACCAATGATGGAGTTTATGTGGAAGACCCTAGTCAAGGGTATAAACAAGTTATTGCAGGAAAGAAAGAAGGAAGGCTCTTCACATTGAAGGTACAAGGAAATGTTGGACATGCTATGTTCACATATGGAGAGAAGAAGGTGTCAGAATTGGATCTTTGGCACAAAAGACTTGGACACTTTAATGAAAGAGGTATCAAAGAAATGATTAACAATGATTCAGTGCTTGGAATGCCTAACATTGCAGGTCAACACATGACATATAGATGTGAGGCATGTCAATTAGGTAAGGCTCATAAGCAATCCTATTCCAAGCATGGGTTTATGTATTCAGAAAGACTTGAATTGGTGCATACAGATGTGTGGGGTCCTTCAAAGGACTTTAGTATAAATGGTTCAAGATATTATGTCATATATGTTGATGATGCTACCAGGTGGATCACAATTTATGTGATTAAAGAAAAGTCAGAAGTGTTTAATACATTTAAACACTATCATGCATATGCAGAAAGGATTACAGGTCAAAGATTAAAGAGACTAAGGTCAGATGGAGGGGGAGAGTATTTTTCAAATGAGTTCAATGATTATTTGTGGAATGCAGGTATAAAGAGAGAAGTTACTTGCAGGTATTCTCCTCAACAAAATGGGGTAGCAGAAAGAAGAAACAGGACTCTTGTTGAGTTTGCAAGGTCCATGATGAAAGAGAAGAATTGCCCAAATTATTTGTGGGCAGAGGCTGTAAACACAGCTACATATTTGGTTAATAGATTGCCTTGTAAAGCTTTGCAGGGCATGACACCATATGAAGCTTGGTGGGGTAAGAGACCTACCTTGGATCATTGCAAGATATTTGGATGCTTGGCATATGCATATGTGCCATCTCAATTGAGGCATAAGTTGGAACCTAAGGCAGAAAAGTATGTATTCATTGGTTATGATGATAAGCAAATGTGATACAGGTTGTGGAGTCCATCCACAAAGCAATTTATTGTATCCAAGGATGTTACATTTGATGAGCAAGGTACTTGGTATGCAGGTAAATATAATGTACATGCAGATGATGAAGAAGTAGTGGATCAAAGAAAAGGTAAAGCAAAGATTCAATTACTTGATGAAAGTGAGAACAATGAAGTGCATGTTGAAGTTGAAGAGAGGCCAAGGTTTGATCCAGAATGTGATGAACCAGAAACTTCAAGAAGTGCAGAAGTTAGGAGGTCATCTAGGCACAAATGGCAACCTACAAGGTATAGCTATGACACTTCATTCTTAACTACTAAAGATTATGCTTATTTGGTAAAAGCAGATGAAGACCCTTCTACATATGAAGAGGCCAAAGGAAAGAAGAATTGGGAAGATGCTATGCAAGAGGAGTATAATGCATTGATAGAGAATCAAACATGGGATTTGGTTCCTAAACCTAATAGTCAGAAGATCATTGGATGTAAGTGGGTTTACAAAACAAAGAGATTTGCAGATGGAAGTGTGTCTAGGTACAAAGCTAGACTTGTTGTGAAAGGGTATGCACAGACATATGGAGTGGACTATGATGAGACTTATAGTCCTGTGGCAAAGATGACAACCATCAGGACACTCATAGCAATTGCTGCTTGCAAAGGTTGGAAGTTATCTCAATTAGATGTAAAAAATGCTTTCTTGAATGGTTACATTTCAGATGAAGTCTACATGGAGCAACCAGATGGGTTCAAAGATCAAGTGAGTCCAAATTATGTGTGTAAGCTCAAGAGAGCTTTGTATGGGTTAAAGCAAGCCCCAAGGGCTTGGAATTATAGGCTTGTAAAATTCTTGAATGATCTTGGATTTCAAGCATCAAAGGCAGATAGTAGCTTGCTAGTCAAGGCAAGTGAAGATGGGTTCATTTATGTTTGTATTTATGTTGATGACATAATACTTACAGGAACAGATGATAAAGGAATACAAATGATCAAGAAGCAGATGGAGAAAGAGTTCAAAATCAGTGATTTGGGGAATCTATCATTCTTCTTGGGAATGGAGATTTCTTATACTCAACATGGAGTATATGTGACCCAAGAAAGGTATCTTAAAAATTTGCTAACCAAATTTAAAATGGAAGATTGCAGGGTTGCACCTACACCTTTGGAAGTGAACCATAAATTGTCTAGGTTTGGAGGAGAAGAGTTCAGAGATATGAAACTCTATCAAAGTTTGGTTGGTAGCTTGATTTATGCTACATTAACAAGGCCTGATTTGTCATATGCAGTTGGTGTGCTTTCACAATTTATGCATTGTCCTAGAAAGGAACATTGGATTGCAGGACAAAGAGTACTTAGGTACATCAAGGGTACACTCAGAGAAGGGTTGTACTATGGATTTACTTCTGATACAAGAATGAAGATATATAGTGATGCAGATTGGGCAGGTAATGTGGATGATAGAAGATCAACACATGGATACTTGTGCTATGTAGGAGACAAATTGATTTCATGGTGTTCCAAGAAGCAACATACAGTTGCTTTGTCATCTACAGAAGCAGAATATAAAGGTATGGTGGAAGCTGCAAAAGAGGTAATATGGCTAAAGACACTTTTGAAAGTTTTTGATGTGATTCAGAGTACTCCTATTATTTGTGGAGACAATATGAGTTCATTATACTTGGCAGCTAATCCTGTATTTCATGCTAGAACTAAGCATATTGAAATACAGTATCATTTTCTGAGAGAGAAGGTCATTGAGAAGGAGATTGAAGTCATACACACTCCCACAAAAGATCAAGTTGCAGATATGATGACAAAAAGTCTAGATGGACCAAAACTACAAAGATTCAAGGATATGGCTGGAGTAAAGAAGATAGAGAAGAACCTCAATTAATGATTGAGGGGGAGCTGTTGGTGCATGACAATCATCAATTGAAGAATTATAGAGGAATGAAGTCAAGGAGTCAAGAAGAAAACAAAGTCAGATGGTTGAAGGAAGGACATGTTCAGAAAATCCAAAGATATGTACACATATGTACATTAGCTGACTTATATCTTTGTTTAGTCATACACTTGTATATATTCATATATAAATATGTTGGAAAATGTCGGGCAAAGAGAGTAGAAGAAGATTAGAGAATAGGGAGAGAGAAGTTAGTGTCATTAGACACATTGAAAGTGAGTGAATTATCCATCCTCACTTGTATGTAAATTTTTCTGAAGAAATCGAGAAACTTGCGCCCGATGTTTAGCAGTCTGCTCCTTCTGTGTTTAATCTTTTGAGAAATCCTTCTGCACGTGTTTAAGTCCATAGCTAATCTATCTATGGCTAGAATTTGAGAGGTTAATTGTAATCAGGCTGAGAGAATTTTGATTAGGAACATTCATATGTAAGAATGTTCTAAGAGTCGTAAAATCTGGCGCACATTTCATCTTCAATGAAATGATCATTGCTCAGTCCACAGTGTAAAGTTTTACACAAATGAGGGCTTAAAATCTAAGTTGGAAGGTAAGCCATCTATGGCTAAAAGATCTTGATCAAACGGGTTCAGAGTTGGGAGAACCAGTGCTAAGAAATTGCAGGTGTCAAAGTCGCCATTGCAGAGAAGCTCTTTCAGACATAGGTAAAGTGTTTCACACATTTCTCAGTATATACTCAATCTTTTTGAGAGATTTAACTTGGTAAAGTTGCGCAACCTTAAGGCGAAGTGTTGTGCAAAGTTTTATCAAAAACTTTACAGGATTGATTAGTCAATGAGTGATTAATCTGCAGCAGACTTTTCTGAAGAAGCTGAATTTTTCAGAATAATCAATTTTCTGATAAATTGGTGAATGATCTCTAAGTTTGGTGGAGTCTAAGGTTAATCTTGATATAGAGGTGATCTAAATTCAAGGTTAACTTGTTCTTTTGGAGATTAACACTCTCCATCAGGAGGGACATCTCTATGAGAGTAATCCTTGAGATTGACTTTGGTTGTAACACCTAAGTGTTGCAAATACAAGGAATTGGTTCCCCAATCCTGTACCACTTGCAACTACCGCATAAATGGTCTCCCCAAAATCATCTCGTAGGCTTGGTTTTTGCTAAAGTCACATATAGCAAAAGTATGCTCAAACTCTACACCACAAGTAGTGAGAGTTATTCCTTCTAGCAATCCTAAGGGCCTCTCAATATGACCATCGGCCATCTGCAATTTCATTCTCGTTGGCCTGAGTGCTGGCTTGCCCCAACGCTTCCATAGTGAAGTGGTAGCAATTGCAACTCCTGCACCTGAGTCCAAAATGGCCTTGGTTGTGTAGCCCTGATGAGTGATGGGGAGATAGGTGTTTCCTTCTTCTCCCTCACTCATGTCTCCTATCTTGTCCAAGGGTATTTCTGGCACTGTTCTTTGAGATCCTACCTGGGAATGCGGTTTTGCTACTTCGGGCACTTGATCAGCTACATGTTTCCACACTTCTGGTCTAACCTTAAGCAGCTCTTCCAAAGTGAGATTGCACTGCACCTTGGTGTTCTTCACTACCTCCGTGTTCCTAGGTATGACTGAATCTTCATTTCTTACCATGACGATCGGTGCTCTCATACAAGTAGACTTCGCTTCCCATGGACCTGTGAAATGGGGTAGCTCCTGTAAGGAATTGGACTCGAAGTCGAATCTCTCTTGAGATTGGGCACTCCCCTGCTCTCCATGAATGGAGGGAAGGTCTTGTGGGAATTGATCATGTGTGTCATCCACAAGTTCAATGGAAGGAGGAACTTCACTTTCTTTAGCCCATTTGTCTTCTTGAATCTCCCGTAGGAATTCTGGTGTGAACCTATTTATAGAAGAAGAGGTGTCTTGTTCAGTGGAGTTAGGCACATAAGCTTCCTTGGGAGGAATGCTTATTCTATCACTTGCCTTCTCCTTAGCCTGGGAGTTGGCTCCTTTTCCAGACTTTGCAATTAACATCTCCAATCTGTCTAACAGACCATCAAAATGCAATGGTGTTCTGGTGGGGCTAGAGCAATTGAAAAGGCGATTGGTCTCAAACATGGCTTGAGCCAATTCCACCATCTTGGCACACAACTTAGTTTGTTCAAGCTCTAGGTCAGCTCTAGGGTAACATTTCTCATGATCTGTTACATTGGGCCCTTCTTGGATTCTGGCCTGATATGCTTTAAGCATCATGTCTAGATCTTCAGGAGTGGGATCGGCTAAGACTGATCCTACTCGGGGTGGTGGTTGGGTTACGTGTGGTGGAGTGGTGGGTGGGGGAATGGAGGGTGAAGGGGATGGTAGTGGCGGGGATGTGTGAGAGTGCGTTTGAGATGTGATTTCTATGATTTTGGCTTTGCTTTCTCGTAGACTTTCCTCAAGTTCGCTCATCTTTCTTGCCCATTGCCTTTTCATACATTCACGCCTATCTCTCCAGGCTCTTGTCCTCTTCTTATTCTGACTCTCAGTCTCGCTAACCTCCATAGTCTTCTCCTGGCCTAAGTCTTGGTTTTGCTTAAGTGCCTGAGCTCTCGTGATGACTTGTACTGGAGTTGTGGAAGTCACACTTCTCGTGGGGTCCACCACTAAGCCAATAACATTGATAGGAGCAATTTTCAGTATATTGGTGGGGTTCTTGGGACACTCTCGTAACAAATGCTCCTTTCCACAATCGGGACAAAAGCCTTGAATTGTCACAGATTGGGTTTGTGTCAGTGCAGGTAGAGGGCAATCACGAATGAGATGATCTCCCTGACAACGATAGCATGGTCCTCTAGGAAATGGAGGTCTCATTGGCCTAGGGGTTGGCATACATGACGTTTGCGTATTCGGGCTCCCCACTAGATTCATTCGGTTCTTCATAATAATATGACTCACTATGCTCCGGTGATTGCATGTAGTAGGCCTGGGGGCTCTCAACATGGGTGGAGTCAAAACTATGCTTGGATCACTTTCTGAAAGCGAGGATGTCGTTGGCACTAAAGCTCTATTTAGATTTTCGTCTGTCGCTGCATACTTTACTGGAATCACATTGGTGGGGGCAGGAGGTTGCTGCGCTAGGACTGGTTGCGGTCTTTGTTGCCCTTGATAGGGTGGTTGATAGATTTGCTGGGGCCTAGCATACTGTTGTTGTGGGTACTGATTAGGGTACTTTCCTTGTTGTGGATATGGCTGAGAATAATTTTGTCTAATAGCTTGTTTGTTATATGGACAGTCTTGTGCTGTGTGATTGGTGTACCTCCTTTCTATGGTGCAGTACTAGTTGTTAGGGTTCACTTGGGGTTGAGCCATGATGGGGCACACATTGGCCATATGGTCTCCTCCACAGGTATAGCATCGTTTTCTGGGGGCAAACCTAGGAATCTGCTTGCTAGAGACACCTAATTTCAGAGCTACCTTTTCTGCTAGATCCTCAATTGATGTGGATTGTGAGGAAATGAGGCTACTAGAACTATCCGAATCTTTATAGATTTTGGAGAGCTCTAATTCCTCCCCTAGATTATCCTCAATGTCTATGCACATGCGTACACATTCTTCTATGGATCTAGGGTCCTTCAAGTACACATATGATCTCAGTTTGGTGCTTAACAATCCATCTAAAAATAAGGCCACTTGCTTGGCTAGAGTGGGTAACTCTGGGGCCAGGCATCTCTCTAGATATTGCCTAAATCTTCTGCCTACGAGTCTTACTGTCTCTTGAGATGTTTGTTTGAAGCTGTATATCAGGGAGGATGTGTTATGTCTTATGCCACTTTTAGAGAATTCGATAATGAATGCCTCTAGAAGTTGATCTATGCTCCTAAACTGCCTCTCGTGTAGTGGTTGAAACCATGTCAGGGCGGTGTTCCTAAGGGTTAGACCAAAGGCATTGTACTGCATGAACAGATCTTCAACTTGTTCAGCTCTCAAGACTTGCCTAAGCTCAGCTACATGATCGTAGGGGTCTCCAGTGCCATCGAAGTAGTTTTTCATGGACTTAACTAGCTGGGTTGGTCTCAAGGTCCTCATGTGCTCTCTCGGTCTTGGCAAAGGGAAATCATCGGCATTTCTTCGGTTCCTTGGGGCTCTATGTCTCTCAGGTTCCACTCTATTTGTTTCCGTTCTCGTTCTTTCCCTTCCCCAAGAGTTGGCAAAGCTTACCTCAGGTCTCTCTCTACTCCTTTCTCTTTGAGTCCCATGAGCTTGAGATGTTCCAGCTCCTTGGTGACCATAAGACACATTGGATCGAGGTTGGGGAAAAACAAATTCTCCCTTCCAAGTGTATGCATGTCTTCCATGCTCAGAGACCACAAAGATTCTCTCAGAAGCATCATCTAAGTAGGTCACCTTGCCTGGGCTATCAAGATCTTTGAATTCATAGATGGTAAGAGATCCCACTTCATTAGACTTTTCAAGCTTGTACCTCCAAAAAGCCTCATCCGTTTCTTGGTTCCAGAGCAATTCTATGCCCCTATTATCCTGGGGAACTAACTCTGGAGTGATTATCCTTGTTAGGACCGATTTGCCTCGAGGGGTTTTCAGCTCCTTTCCTAAGTTCCCTTGCTCTATGTCACCTAATTCAGGTTTAGAGATTATGTTGCCAAACTCATCTGTCCTTTCAGGTTGGCTGGTGACCACATACATTGTTCCTTCTTTATCTATGTATGAACCATTTTCAAACTTGACTACAGGGTGTTCTAGTCCAATGGGCTGATTCGGATTTTTAATTAGGACAACAGATCTTCGCAGACCATCCTCATAGATGCGTGCACCTAGGCGGTTGGTCTGGATGTATTCCAATTGAGTCTTGTAGGGACCTTCAGGTCTTTCTAGGTATGCCATTCCTGAGCTACCTACAGGTCTTTCCATGCTATACGACATGTCAGAGTCACTAGTTTCTGAGTCTAGCGTGTAGGGGTAATCACTCAATTGTTGGGCCCAAGATCTCGCTGTATGGTTGACGCTAGCCTCGGATGATCTAATGCTTTGACGGTCTCTCCCTAGGTGTCTTCCCGATCTCAGGTTCATATGCCCTTTGTACGTTGTTGATCCTTTGGTACCAATCACTTGTTCCTTTTGAGTTCCTTTGTATGTGTTTTCTTGTTTTTAATTAAGCGTCGTCAGGAGCACTTAAGTGTGTCGTATTTGATGTTCCTCCCCCACTTAGTTTAATTTCTTTTCCTTTAAGTTGTCCCTAGACTGCTATTTAGCCTATCCTTGCACTTGAGAAATTAAAGGCTCTTCAAACTTGAGTGTTCCTATCGTACCCCTAGTCAATTAGGACAACTACTCGCACTTAACCTATGCTAAGAATGGACTGAGGGGGTTAAGAGATGTTCCAACCTCAAGTCGCTCCTCCTGGTGCTGCTTGTCTACCCAGGAAGCACGTTCCCAAGCTTGTTCGCCCTAGCACTTACTTTGCTTTCTCCAAGAGCTCTTGATGATTGTAGCTCAGTGATGAGTAGCACCTCCTTTAATGTCAATCCGAGAAGACGTGAGGATGGTATGAAGACCTCGAGCAAGTGAAGGCACAAGTGCGTGAGTGAGAAGCACACTAACATGCACACACACGCGCACACACAGTAAGACAAAGAGTGAGAAGCAATGGAGTTCTTAGATTACTTTCAAAAAGCTCTTACAAGTTCAATTCTATTACAAGCTAACCTCAAAAATGAGCTCTCTAGCTCTTTTTATAGTTTTTGACTAGGTTTTGGCCTTGTCCAGACCTAGTGTCCGGCCTAGTTAAAAATTAGGTTCTCTACCCTATTTGGAGGTTCAAACGAAGTCTAAAAAATGTGAAAGCTGACAGGTAGGTACCTCTAAAGCTCCTCAAGCTCAAGGACTCCTTGTCTTGCACAAAATGGAGCTACAAAAATATAAAATGATATTTACAATGATGGTTAGTGATAGAAATCACTATTATAAAGATGTTGTTTTGGAAAAATTTGAAGGCCTATTTGCCAGATCTGCGTCGACTGCTTTGTCTACTTAATCCTTCACCTTGCTCTGACTCTCTCCGCTGGCTTCCTTGTCTCCTCAGTCCTTGGGTGCCCATACTGCTCTCAACACCCCCCCTCTCTCGCGTCTGTCGTCCCTGACAGACCCTTGTAGCTGGGAGTGTTGGGTGTAATATTCCACAACTTGAGTGGCAAGCTGATGTTCTTGTATGCGTAGTCCTCTGGCCAAGTCTGTCATCATGCGATCCCAATCATTTGGTCTTGGAATGTCCGGATGTGGCAGACGTAACTGATCTGCATGGTGGCTTGTTCTACTGCGAATAGATGTAGCAAATGTGTTGGTCTGGGAATGAAAATTTCCGAATGATATTCCCAGAATCCCGTAGAGAACATTTCCTCAAATGTCTGCTTGAAGCATGCGGGTAAGTACTTTATTCGTGCATGCCAGGCAAAGATTATAGTGATCGAGGGAGTTTGGCTCATGTCGTAGACTAAATCCTTGTTACCTTGAGAGAATCCAGGAGCAGAGATGTATGGAGCTTGTACCTTCCGAAAGGTTTTGAAGACAATGGTCATGAGCTCGAATATTTTCATACACATTTTCACAGCTATGTCGGGTACATTATTTAGATGAGTAGACCAGTGTCGAATTGTTGTAGGCTACAGTTGGGGTCCCTCGAGGCGGAGCAAAATATGGATAGTTAACCCAAGCCGAGCATTCTTTATTGTTGCGTACCTTGATCGCAAATGCTTGCCATGATCTGCGACGTACCACTGGGCAATAACATGGATTATACTTGATATACAGTGGCATGGTTGCCCATGTGCTCATCATCTCAGGGTAATCGGTTAGTAGACGTGCACGCCAATTAGGTTGAAAGATCGAGCCAGCACGAGCATCTGTCGGTAAATCCTCTAGCTCAAATTGAGTGGCGAATGTGGGCTGCTTCCCTGTATGTCTTTTAACTTCTACATTATAATCATGTAGCAAGACAAAATAAGGCATGTATTGCGACTCTGATGTTGTGATTAACCGTTGGTGGGATAGGTTCTGAAAGTAAGAAGACCGAAGGACAGTTTCTTCTAGATTTGTGAGAGATTGCATTTGCACGGCAACGCGATCATCATGTGTCTTACCCACTTTCTCGACCCTTTTGACCCACTCTGGAACTTGAATTTCTAAAGTGTCCTGTCCTTCCTCTGTAGTCCGACCACCGGGTGTTGGCATCGGCTCGTACGGCTCTTCATAGCTATCATCGACGGGAATTTCCACCACTGTTTCAGGTTCTGGTTCTTCAGTTGGCGAGGGTGGCCTTTCATATGGTAAGAGACGTGCTTGGAGTTCGGTCACCTGTTTCCGGAGGGTCTCTAATTCTTCTGGAGAGTGTTGCAAGATTATCGGCTCCTATTGAGTTGTGGGGGCACTGGCTAACTGCTTCTTTAGATCCGCACATTCAACCTCTAACTTTTCATATGACTCTAGGAAATTTGCATGCTCTTCGAGTAAGATGCGAATGTCTTCTGATGGGACAGCTCGATACTTGGTAGGGCTAACGGTTGCTCCTGCAGTTCCTTCCATAGCCGCTTCAAAGTTGTCTTGATTTTGTTGTTGAAGCCTCTTGTTCTCTTCTAGTGCTGCTGCCATATGCTTCCTTAATAGCCCAAGGTTGCGTCTGAGTGTAGAATTAGATATCATTTGCGCTTGGAGCACTGTTTCTAGTTCCTTGACTGCTTGATCGTCTACTGTCAATGTCTTTGATTCCAATTCAGAGTGAGCCTGTTGTAAGGTGGTATGCTCGGTTAGGAGCGTTTGGTAATCAGCTTCAAGAGTGGTGACTCTAGCTTGCAGACGTTAAGATTCTGCCTGGAGGGTAGCAGTGCGTTCTTCCAATTGATGGTATTCTTGTTGTAGTTGATGTGCACACGGAAGTAATGTGTTGAACGTGCTATTTACATTATGAGATGCAAGGGGAAAAGTTTGAAATGCAGGGGAGGTGGGATTGGGGAGGGAGGTAGTGAATGCTGTGCCAATGATGTGGTGAGTGGTGAGGTGGGGGGTAGTGGAGGGGGAGAGGGTGGAATTGTGGGGAGAGGTGCTGTGGTGGGTGAAATGTCCATTGGGTCAAACAGAGTGGTGTGCATAGAGGCTACCATGTAGGTGGGTATGGTAGGTGAAGTGAGTGTGGTGTTCGTGTAAATTGATGTCATTGCAAACATCGGGGAAATGTGCCTCTGAAACATTGGAGAGCGGATGATCTGCTCCACCAAAGACGGGTATTGGGGTGGTGAGGTTTGGTTGAAAGAGGTGTAGGGGCCAGATGGGAAGTGAGGGTCATGGAATGGAGGTACCCGTATTGGGGGATAGGCTGGGAAACACAGGGTGCCTTCTATGGGTGCTGGGTTTCCAACCACACTTGGGATTATGGGATGGCCAGTTATGGGTTCGGAGGATAGAAGGGTTGAAGTGTACAAGGGATTGGTGACAAAAGAGAAGAGGGTGTCTTGTGAGGTGGGTTCTCGAAATGAGAATGATGTGAATGAGGATGGGTTATAAGTGAAGGTTGAGGTGATGACTGTCGTTTCTTCCATGGTGGGAGGTGGTGGTGGGGGTGGAGAAGGTGGTGATGGGGGATGTTGGGGTGAGATGGGTGATGTCTGAACGAAGGTTTCAGCAGAGAGGTCAATGGTGGTGGTGGGGGTAGCTGTGGTTTCAATGGGTACTTCTTGTTCTGTGACGGGTATCCTGATAGTCTTACCTGCGCGTGGTAATGTGTCAACTCTGCGTTTTTCATACCTCACGGACTGGCGGACTGCTGTGTGGACAGCCTCCGAAACTCCTAAAGATTCTGACACTAATTTGAGGGTGTCAATGAAATGTTGATCCACCCCATCATCTGATAGCATTTCTTGCATCAAAGCTTGACCTGACACAAGAGAGAGTTGATGCCTTTCCTGTACTGCTTTGATTGTGTCGTATAACCTTTGTAGTTGAGCAGTATATGCAGGTGCACCTACAAGTTGTGGCACTTCTTGTTGCTCATCTTGATGCTCTTGATCATAATCCTCCTCATCTTCCTCCTGTTCTTCATCTTCATCATCCTCTTCATCCACTTCAACTGTGGTGATAGGTACTTGGGAGGTTGTTGCCTACGGTTGCACCTTCTCCACTTGTTGTGCCTCTTCTACCTCCAGCTCTACATCTTGTAATAATTGTTCAAAGTCTTCATTCGTGAGTTCTTCCAAAGGTGCACCACTAGGAAATTCAAGATCGGTTGGGATGGGAGGGAATATCAAGGTAGAACCATCAGTGCTGCGTCTTGGAAGTCGGAGTGTGAATGGTCAGACTCTTCGGGGTGGAGGGGTGACGTCTGGTGTTAGGGTGGCTCCACGTGGTTGGGCACAAGGGACTTGGACAGTACCTCTCATCTTCTTAGAAGGGGGTCCAGTGGATGTCCTACCTCTAAACTGCTCTACACGATTCCACATTAGGGCCCGTTGAATAGGGATGTCATAAGCCAAACACCTATAAATGATTCTCGTCAGAGCACAGCATCCATATAAAACCTGTTTCCATGGCCATCGTTTGTGAGCCAGGTGTATCTGATCAATTATCCAGTGGGGTTAGTTGATGGTGAGGCTCTGTGTCTCTGCCAGATACAAACTAAACCAAATCTTTTTGGGTGGCATGGTGAATCTATCTTGTGCAGGAAAAGCAAAGTGTTGCATGCACATGCGAAGGTGTATTGCAATATTAGGCGTCATGGACACCATGTCCTTGAGTTTGGTGAGACTTCAATTCTTCATGTAATCCGGTACTAGGGTTTCCTTCTCTGTAGGAATATGCATTCCGCGCATATCTAGAGCCTCTCTCACCAAGTTGTTTGATAGCTTGAACCTCTTGAGCTCATTCCCCTTTGTCAGAGATGGAATCATAAATGAGCTTGCACCTTTTGGTTTCTTGTTTGGAGTCAAGGTGTTGATGAGATAGTAGCATCGCATGAAATCAAGCTTTGGGAGCCGTGCACTGAAATATGCATCCAATCCTGCCTTCTCCCATATCGAGTAGACCTTCTGCATTTTGTAACTCTCGTGGATGTGAGTGTGAAGTGTGGTTAGCTGATGCTGAATACCTATGAGCTAATGGGGGGTCGGGTGCCGTGTGAGGGTGATGCAGGTGGTCAGTGGTAATGAATTTACAAATGGGGTCGGGGCTTTGGTACATGCTTTGGGATGCCAAACAAACTGATTGGCTGTTGGTCTTGATTTTGTGGAGACTCCGGAGGGTTTTATAAGAGTGTCTGCTTGGAAATGAGGCTTTTTAGGGACCCATTTACAAGTGATTCTGCTCGTGCTTATGTGCCAATGTGTGTTCACGCGTGATGAATACAAGTGGGTATCGGTTGTGCAAGTCAGTGAACCATGTTGTACAGGGTTTGGCCTTGGTGTAGCTATTTGAGCCCGCAAGCAAGCCTTAGGCACCCAGATTTGTTGTGATTGTGGGTTGGCCTTCATTGACTTCTTGGGTACCCAAATAGACTTCACTTTCGCAGAAGAATTTATGAAGGACTTCTTATTAGTGTCGTGTTGTTGATTACTAATAAGAGGTTTTGGCCGTGGTGTTGGCCTGGTCAGAACAGGGTGTTCACCTTTTCGCCTCCATACTTGTTTCATTGGCTGAAACAATCTGCTTTGCTCCTTTTTTTGGCCTCCAGTATAGGTAGTGTTCTGCTTCTTCTGTATTCGATCTGCCTTTGGTTGCTGCATCCCTCTGGCCTTTGGAACAGAAGGGATTGCCTTCTTATCCTTGACTCTGTTGTTGAGACAATCCTCTTTCTGCATCATACAGTTTTGGACAAGAATAGCATTGTCAACTTCATGTGCGCCCCTGGAAGGACCAGGAGTTCGTGCCTTACCTAATTCCTTGAGTGCCTCATTTTCCAATTCAACTGTAATTCGACTATGACTTACCCATACCTGAAGAAGTCCACTTCTTAGGTTTAGGTTGACCGCATGATCATAGATCCAGTCCTGACCCAGGACAAGAGGCTCAGTGAGGTCCTCATCTTGACACACTAGTACTTTGACTGTCATTACTTCGTCTTGAATATAGAGGGGAAGTTCCACCTCACCCATGCAAGGGGTTTCCACAGCTCCCAATCCTATGAGATATGCTTCTATAGGATTAACAGTTAATTTTAACTCTTGACAGTAAGACAATTTAAGAGCACTAGTGGCTGCACCTGAGTCAATCAAGGCTCTTACAGTCCTTGCACCCTTTCCTTGTCCTATATCTAAGGTTATAAAAGGACGTCGATCAATTATCCTATGAGAGCTGACACCTGAAACTTCACACATAGCCACATGATATCCTTGATCTGCATTGGCATCTGGCCTCGGTTGCTCTCTACCTTGTCTTCTTAATTTCATTCTCCGTATGCGCTCTAAGGCTTCTGCTTGGGCTTCTTCTCGAATTTGCTTTTCTTCTTCTTTGCGTTTCTTGGCAATATTGAGTCGACTTAGCATTTCCTCTGTGAGAGGTTCCTGATATAACTTGACTCTGCATCCGCTTATGTAGCTTGGGAGAACATCGCCTTCTAATGTGGCTAGTTGCACTGCTCCACTTGTTGAGATTATATTAATGATCATGGGTCCATAGCCTCTCTTCTCCAATTTCCTCGCATGTTGTTTCAACGTGTATACTAGTACTACGTCGCCTGCCTTCAAACCTTTATCCTTAACGTGGGCATCAAAGTATGCCTTCTGTCGTTTCTTAGCTGCATATATCCCTACAGCCGCCCTCAGTCTTGTTTCTCCTAATCTTTCAAGGTCAAAAAGTCTAGAGGAGAGTTCATGACCTGTCCATTCATGCTCCTGTGCTACTTTCACTGTAGGTATTAAGAAATCCAACGGTAGCACTGCATTTTGGCCAAATACCATCTGAAACGGGGTGGCTTTGAGTACCGTTTTGTAGGCCACTCGATATGCCCAAACAGCATGGTGTAGCTGTTTGTCCCAATCAGAGCGCTTATTGTTTACTAATTTCGTCAGTACATTGCATTAGATCTTATTGGTGCTCTCCGCCTGGCCATTGGCCTGAGGATGATATGGTGCGGATTTCTTGTGAATCACCATAAAATCCTGTAACAAATATTCAATGACTTGGTTTAGAAAGTGAGTTCCGCGATCGCTCACTAACTCTATAGGCAATCCATATCTTGTAAAGACATTCTCAAATAAGAATTTTGCAGTTGTGTGTGCATCATTCTTTTTCGTGGCTTTTGCCTCTACCCATTTGGTAAGATAATCCGTCGCGACAGTAATGTATTCAGCATGTGTACCTTTTGCAGGGGGGTTAATGGGTCCTATAAAGTCTATACCCCACTTTGAAAATGCACGTCCTCCCATCATGGGTTTCAATGGCATTTCATCTCTGCGAGTAGGAAATTGAGTTCTTTGGCACACATCACATCCCTTAACATAGGTATGAGCATGCATGTGAAGAGTGGGCCACCATAATCCTGCAAAGAGGATGGCTTTGATTATCCTATCGGGTCCAAAATGACCTCCTGCAACACCTTGGTGTGCAGTCTCTAGTATGCTCAGATAATCGCTTTCATGAACACACTGTCTTAGATATCCATCTCGTCCTCTTTTGTATAGATTATCGCCAATAAGTGAATAGTCGTGAGCTTCCTGCTCTAGACTGCGTTGTCGAGCTAAGGTCATTCCTTGAGGGAATGTGTTCGTCCTCAAGTATGTCACTAATGGTTCACTCCAGTCTGGTGTGAGAGACACGTGATATAATGTAGCATGTTCTACTGGTGGTCTTTCACAACAAACATGGCATTCTTTACACAATTTGTAGACATCTGCTTCCATCGAAGGCCAATATACTCCTAGTCTATGCAGAGTCTGTAATGTTCGATGTTTTGAATGATGTTGCTTTAGTGCACCTACATGTGCTAATTGCAACCAATTCGCATGTTTTGATTCATCTACACAACAGGCAAGAATATTTTGATTATCCTGTTTATATATGCTTCCTGCTATGATTTGATATCTCTGAGACTTGGTAATCTCTCCTTCGTTGATCTTTATCCTAGGATTCTTGGGTCCGTATGTCAGAATAGGGACTAAAGGCTTAGCCCATTCTGGTGCTATCTCAAGGTTAAACAAATATGCGTTTGGTAGATCATCCACTACTCCTTGAGGAGCTTCTCTTGAGGTTAATCTTGAAAGGTGGTCAACTCTAAGATGTGTCTTTCCTTTCCTGACTACTACTTCAAAATCATACTCCATGAGTAATAGAAACCAACGTATTAATCGTCCCGTGTTACATGGCTTGTTGGCTAAGTACAATAGGGCTTGATGATCTGTAAAGAACTTGAATTTGTTGGCCAACAAGTAGTGCCTAAACTTCTTTACTGCGTAGATCATCCCTAATCCTTCTCGTTCCGTCGTGGTGTAATTTCTTTCTGCTGCGTTCAATTGTCTGCTCGCGTAAGCTATGGGGAGATCCATATTACCTTCATTCGTGGGTTGTGCTAACACACATCCTATGGCGTAATTGGATGCATCCACATGTACATGGAATGGCTTACTCCAATCTGGGGTAGTCAATATAGGTGCTGAGCACAAACGTCGTTTAAGTTCATTGAATGAATTTTCACATTCATCTGTCCATTCAAAATTGGTTAAAAGAGAGTACAAAGGCTTGGCTATGATTGCATACATGTGTATGAATCTCCGATAATAACCGCAATGGCCCATAAATGCTTGTACCTCTTTGATGTTCGTCGGCCTAGGTAATTCTGCAATTACTTTCACCTTTTCTTCATCCGTAGAGATTCCATTTTTTGACACAATGTGTCCTAGAATTTTTCCTTGTCTGACCATGAAAACGCACTTTTCTGGGTTCAAACAAACCTGATATTCTCGACATTTGTCAAATATTTGTCTTAACTCCGGGATATGCGTCTGTCTTACATTTGAATGAGCACATATGTCATCGACATATACTTCCAAACTCTTTCGTAAGAATTCCTTAAAAACATGACACATGAGTCGCTGGAAAGTGGCGGGTGCATTTGTTAAGCCAAATGGCATCACACAAAATGCAAATATGCCCCATTCAGTGGCAAATGCTGTCTTGTGTTGGTCCTCTGGAGCAATGGCTACTTGATTATAGCCTGAAAAACCATCAAGGAAGCTGTAAACTTCCTTGCCCGCAACTCTTTCCAATAAGTGTTCCGTGATAGGAAGAGGATAACTGTCTCTAATCGTGGCGGCAGTAACTTTCTTAAGGTTAATACACACACACAATTTTCCATTCTTCTTGGGCACTACCACAATAGGGGATACCCATTGGGTATGCTCAATTTCGTAAATGAATCCTGCTTCTATCAAACGATCTATCTCCTCTTTAATCTTCGCAGCGTAGTTATCATTGTACTTGTACGGTTTCTGTTTTGTCGGTTTTGCATCTGGAGTCATAGGGATTCTATGAGCACATATGTCTGGATCTACTCCTTTCAAATCTTTGTAACTCCAGGCGAACACATCTCTATATTCGCGCAATAGGGCAACTAATTCTTCTTCTTCTTCCTTCGTCAAATCATGCCCTATGTATGTACATTTTTCTTCTTCTCCTTCTATGGCTACTATTATTTTCTTGGTTTTCTCTCGGTTATCATATACTTGTCTGTCATTCGCCTTTCTATTCGGCATTCGTACCATGATTCTTCTATCTTCGATTTCATACTTCTTGAAGTTCTCGGGTACTTCAAATAAAGATTCTTCTTTTTCTGACATGGTCGCTTTCTTCTTTCTTTTCTTGCCTGCACTCTTGTTAGTCACTTCCGTGGCTAACCTCACCTCATTCGTAATTTCCTCGTGTCTCTGAGTGTGAGTCTCTACTTCGAAAAAATATTCTTCCTCTGATGCAAAGGGTGGGTCCATGATAATTGATTCTAAATCAAAATCACTCGCATCCTCAAATGCATCAGTGTTAGGTTCACACTCTTCTAAAATTGCATCGCACATGATTGGCTCTATCGTGAAAACTGAAATGTCATAGCCATCCTCGTCACAGTGGGGTGTCCATTGTTCTTCATTGATGGCTACATCCATGGTTGCTAGGATTTCTGCCCAACCATGGGGTTTGAACTCTTCGTCTGGAAATACTACAGGTGCGTAGGCTGGATCTTGAAGGGTTCGTGGATTTTGATCTGCACCTAAGGTCCTTGCTTCTAGCCTTTCTTCCTCTTGTTTTGCTACCTTACACATCCACAAATGAGTATCCTCATGCAACCAGGAAGGATCTGATTCTAATGAGTGCACGGATTCCGTCTCTACCTGAGTCTTATGGATGGTATTCCATTGTATTGGGGGTACGTCTCTATGTGAATAGTCTTTGAGATTCACTTTGGTCGTAACACCTAAATGTTGCAGGTACAAGGAATTGGTTCCCCAGTCTTGTACCACTTGCAACTGTTGCATAAATGGTCTTCCCAAGATCATCTCATAGGCATGATTTTTGCTAAAATCACATATAGCAAATGTGTGCTCGAACTCAACACCACAGGTGGTGAGAGTTATTCCTTCTAACAACCCTAGGGGCCTCTCTATGTGCCCATCGGCCATTTGCAATTTCATCCTTGTGGGCCTGAGTGCTAACTTGCCCCAACGCTTCCATAGGGAAGTGGTAGCAATTGCAACTCTTGCACCTGAGTCTAGAATGGCGTTGGTGGTGTATCCTTGATGGGTGATAGGAAGATATGTGTTTCCCTCTTCACCCTCACTCATGTCTCCTATCTTGTCCAATGGTATTTCTGGCACTGTTTTCTGGGATCCTACCTGGGAACGCGGTTTTGCTATCTCTGGTACTTGTTTGGCTACATGTTTCCATAGCTCTGGCCTCACTTTGAGTAGCTCTTCTAAGGTGAGGTGACATTGTACTTTAGTGTTTTTCACTACCTCTGTGTTCCTAGGTATGACTGAGTCCTCATTTCGTACCATGACCGTGGGTGCTCTCATACAAGTAGACTTAGTTTCCCATGGGCCTGTGAAGTGGGGTAATTCTTGTAGAGAGTTAGACTCAAAGTCTAATCTTTCCTGAGATTGGGTGCTCTCCTACTCCTCATAAATGGATGGGATGTCTTGTGGGAATTGGTCGTGTGCATCATCCACAAGTTCAATAGGAGGAGGGACTTCACTTTCTTTAGCCCATTTGTCTTCTTGAATCTCTCGTAGGAATTCTGGTGTGAATCGATTCATAGAAGAAGAAGTGTCCGGCTCCGTAGAGTTAGGCACATAGGCTTCAGGCACATAGGCTTCCTGGGCAGGAATGCATACTCTTTCACTTGCCTTGTCCTTGTGTTGAGAGGCGAGTTCCTTTTCTGATTGTGCAATCAGCTTCTCTATTCTTTCTAACAGTCCATCAAAGTGCAACTGTGTCTTCGCTGAACTAGAGATGTTAAATAGGCGACTGGCCTCAAACATGGTCTGAGCCAATTCCACCATCTTAGCACAAATTTTGGTTCGTTCTAGCTCTAGTTCTACTCTAGGGTAACACTTTTCATGATCAGTTACGTTTGGCCCTTCTTGGATTCTGGCCTGATATGCTTTAAGCATCATATTAAGGTCCTCGGGAGTGGGATCTGCTAGGACTGATCCTACTCTAGGGGGTGGTGGAATTAGGTGAGGCAGGTTGGAAGGTGGCGGGTCGAATGGAGTTGGGAATGGTGGAGGTGGGGTAGTGTGAGAGGGAGTTTGAGATGTGAGTTCCGTTATCCTGGCCTTTGTTTCTCTGAGGCTTTCCTCGAGTTCACTCATCTTTTTTGCCCATTTCCTTTTCATTCTTTCACGACTATCTCTCCAAGCTCTAGTCCTCTTCTTTGCCATGCTCTCCGTTTCACTAACATCTGGGCTCTTTTCTTGGCCTACGCTTTGGTTTTGTTGCAAGGCTTGGGCTCTAGTGATTACTTGTACTGGTGCAGTGGAAGTCACACTCCCTGTGGAGTCTACAACTAACCCAATAACGTTGATAGGAGTGATTTTTGGCATATTATTAGGATTCTTAGGGCAGTCTCGTAAGAGATGCTCCTTTCCACACTCCTGGCAATAGCCCTGGATCGTCACTGACTGGGATTGTGTAGGTGGAGGTAAGGGACAATCACGAATGAGATGATCTCCCTGACATCTGTAGCATGGTCCTCTAGGGAATGGAGGTCTTACTTGCCTAGGTTGAGGTCTAGGGTTGGGGTTTGCATACATGACGTTTGTGTAATCTGACTCCCAACTAGGTTCATTTGGCTCTTCACTGTAATAGGACTCACCATGTTCCGGAGGTTGCATGTAGTAGGCCTGGGGGCTGTCAATATGCGTCGAATCAAAGCTATGGTCACTCGGGTCACTTTCAGAAAGCAATGGTGTTACAAGGACTATAGCTCTATTCAGGTTCTCTTCTGCAGCTGCATATTTTACTGGGATCACATTAGCTGGAGCAGGGGGTTGTTGTGCTAACACAGGCTGAGGCCTTTGCTGGGCTTGATATTGTGGTTGGTAGGTTTGTTGGGGCCTAGCATACTGCTGTGGTGGATATTGGTTCTGATATCTTCCCTGTTGATATGGCTGAGGGTAGGTTTGCCTAACCGCTTGCTTATTGTATGGACAATCTTGTGTTGTGTGATTTGTGTATCTCCATTCTATGGTACAGTATTGGCTACTCGGATTTACTTGGGGTTGAGCCGTAATGGGACACACGTTCGCCCTATGGTCACCACCGCAAGTATAGCACCTCTTTACTGGGGCAAACCTTGGGATTTGTTTGCTAGAGACACCTAATTTCTGAGCTACTTTCTCTGCAAGTTCCTCAATTGATGTGGATTGCGTGGAAGAGAGGCTAGAGGCACTATCTGAATCTTTGTATATTTTGGAAAGCTCTAACTCCTCCCCTAGGTTATCCTCGATGTCAATGCACATGCATACACACTCTTCTATAGTCCTAGGGTCCTTCAAGTACACATAAGATCTCAATTTGGTACTTAGCAATCCATCCAAGAATAAAGCCACTTGCTTAGCTGGTGTGGGTAGCTCCGAAACAGGGCATCTTTCTAAGTATTGCCTAAATCTTCTTCCTGCAAGTCTCACGGTTTCTTGAGGGGTTTGCTTGAAGCTGTGAATCAGCGAGGAGGTATTATGTCTTATGCCACTCTTAGAGAATTCAATAATGAAAGCCTCTAGGAGTTGGTCTATATTCTTGAACTGCCTCTCGTTTAGTGGTTGAAACCATGTCAGGGTAGTGTTCCTAAGGGTTAGACCAAAGGCATTGTACTGTGTGAATAGATCCTCCACTTGTTCAGCTCTCAAGACTTGCCTAAACTCAGCCACATGATCGTATGGATCTCCAGTGCCATCGAAGTAATTCTTCATGGACTTAACTAGTTGAGTCGGTCTCAAAGTCCTGGTGTGCTCTCTAGGTCGTGGTAGAGGGAACTCATCCGCATTTCTTTGATTCCTGTGAGCTCTAAGTACCTCAGGTTCTACTCTATTTGTTCCCGTCCTCGTTCTTTCTCGGCCCCCTGGGTTGGCAAAGCTTACCTCAGGTCTATCTCTATGTCTGTCCCTTTGAGCTCCATGAGCATGGGACGTTCCAGCCCCCGGGTGGCCATAGGACACATTCGATCTTGGTTGGGGGAAAACGAATTCACCCTTCCAAGTGTAAGCATGTCTATCATGTTCTGTAACCACAAAGATCCTCTCTGAAGCGTGATCTAAGTAGGTCACTCTGCCTGGGCTGTCTGGATCTTTAAACTCATAGATCATGATTGTTCCTATATCATTTGGTCGATCAGATTTATACCTCCAAAAGGCTTCGTCAGTCTCTTGGTTCAGAAGCAGATCTATAATCTTGTTGTCCTGGGGAATCCACTCAGGAGTAAGAATTCTCGTAAGAACAGATTTCCCTCGAGGGGTCCTGGGCTCTGCACCCATGTTCTTGTTCTAGGTCATCTATGTCCGTCTCAGGGATCACATTCCTGAATTCATCTGTCCTATCTGGGTGACTGGTGACTACGTATATGGTTCCTTCTTTGTCCAAGTATGCTCCATTTTCAAACTTGACAGCTGGGTGCTCTAGTCCTATGGATTGGTCAGGGTTTTTAATCTGGACCACGGATCTTCCTAGACCGTCCTCATAGATGCTAGCACCTAATCGGTTGGTCCTAAGGTATTCCAGCTACGTCTTGTACGGGCCTTCTACCCTGTGCAAGTATGGCACTCCTGAACTTCCTGTAGGTCGGTCCATGCCTTGAGACATCTCTGATTCAGTGGTCTCAGAGCTAGGGTAGTATGAGTGGTGGCTCAACTGCTGGGCCCAAGACCTAGCAGTGTGGTTGACACTAGCCTCTGAAGACCTAAGACTTTGTCTATCTCTCCCTAGATGTCGCCCTGATCTAAGGTTCATAAGCCTAATTGAATAGCCCAAATTTGCCTAGGTACAACCTCGTTGCTGAGTTCTTTTGTACCAGTTACTTGATTCTTTTTAGTGGTTACCGTGTTAAAATTCTTGTCTGATATCACGTCGTAAGGTATACTTGAGTGTAGTTCCGCGCTTGAAGTTGATCGTTCCACGTTAAGTTCTTTTCCTTTAAAGTTCTCGACCGTACAAGGATTATGTTCTTAGCTTAAACTTGAAAAGTTTAGGTATTCTTCAACTTGATAATTGCCTATCGTCGCCCTGACTTACTCCTACCTCTAGTCGTTCTTAGCCTAAGCTAGGAATTGACAATGGAAGTTGAGAATTTCCAACCTTTTGTTTCCTTCTTGGTTGCCCTGGTGTGCCTAGGAAGCGTGTTCCCAAGCTTGCACTTACTCTTGCTTAGAATGCCCTCAAGTGCTCTTGCTGGATCTGTAAAAGTCCCACGGTTAGCTCAAGACTTAGATTCAAATGACACAATAGACCACTTTCATGCATGTAACTCACAGACCAAATTATCCTTTGCTTTTATGGAAAACAATCCCAAGGATCCCTCAGTTTTCCTACCTTGGGGTATGATCAACTTCAAAAAACCCTATCTAATAATCCTAATATTAATTTTCACATAACCAGTGGAAGTTTTGGTTGTACTCCCCACGAGCTTTCCAACAAAACAAGAATCACAGCAAACGGATTTCGTATGAGAAAGTTATGTCAGTTCAGGCTTCAGGGAGTAAAACAGGGTTCAAACAGGCCAACAGGGCAACAGGTTTTCCTCGGGTTATTTGCCTATAGCCTCCTTATGTGCTCTAGAGTCCATTGTCCATGTCCAAAATTAGCCAAAATCTTCAATTTAAAAAAACCTAAAAAATTGGCCAAAATTGGCTGTCAATTGCGATCAACTGGGCTGTCAATCGCGATGGACTGGTGTCCGTCGCGATGGACAGGTGTCTGTCGCGATTGATGGCTGTCGGTCGCGATGGACTGGTGTCCGTCGCGATTGGTTGCTGTCCGTCGTGATGGACTGGTGTCAATCGCGATTGATTGGCTGTCAATCGCGATGGACTGGTGTCCGTCGCGATTTACTGTGGTCGGTCGCGATGGATGGTTGTCCCTCGCGATGGACTGGTGTCCGTCGCGATGGACACGTGTCCGTCGGGGTCTGTCAATCGCGATGGACTGGCTGTCTGTCGCGATGGACAGTGTCAATCGTGATCGATTGGCTATCAATCGCGATGGACTGAAATTTTGCAATTTTTTCAAAAATTTTTGTGGATCTGTGCTGTGCCAAGCCTCTAGTCTACAGTGGTGCACTCAGTTTTACCAAAAGATGAAAATTTCTATCAATCGCGATCGACAGAAGCTGGCGACTGCGAGACAGTTCTGCACATTTCCGTACCTGTGCAACGTGCTGGAGGGGATGATGCTGCTGGAACCTGCAAGCAACTCAAGAAACATGCAAAAAATAGCACACAACAGTTCGCTCTCTCGCTCTCTCTCACAAGTGAAATGAGGGAAATGAAATGAGGAAGGAGATATAGTCAAAAAACTGAAATTTTTCGCGATGATGGAGATGGAGGTGGGAGATGGTGATGATGATGATGGTGAGGATGGTGATGAGGTGAGGAAAAGAAAAATAAGAAAAGTAAAGAAATTACCTACAACACCAACGTCCCAAATCTACGTCTTACCATCACACGCTCGTCCTCAAAGCTCGGTCCCCGGCAACGGCGCCAAAATTTGGTGTAGCTCAGTGATGAGTAGCACCTCCTTTAATGTCAATCCGGGAAGACGTGAGGATGGTATGAAGACCTCGAGCAAGTGAAGGCACAAGTGCATGAGTGAGAAGCACACTAACATGCACACACATACACACACACGCGCACACACAGTAAGACAAAGAGTGAGAAGCAATGGAGTTCTTAGATTACTTTCAAAAAGCTCTTACAAGTTCAATTCTATTACAAGCTAACCTCAAAAATGAGCTTTCTAGCTCTTTTTATAGTTTTTGACTAGGTTTTGGCCTTGTCCAGACCTAGTGTCCGGCCTAGTTAAAAATTAGGTTCTCTACCCTATTTGGAGGTTCAAACGAAGTCTAAAAAATGTGAAAACTGACAGGTAGGTACCTCTAAAGCTCCTCAAGCTCAAGGACTCCTTGGCTTGCACAAAATGGAGCTACAAAAATATAAAATGATATTTACAATGATGGTTAGTGATAGAAATCACTATTATAAAGATGTTGTTTTGGAAAAATTTGAAGGCCTATTTGCCAGATCTGCGTCGACTGCTTCGTCTACTTAATCCTTCGCCTTGCTCTGACTCTCTCCGCTGGCTTCCTTGTCTCCTCAGTCCTTGGGTGCCCATACTGCTCTCAATAATGATCCTGTAAGAACCCCAAGTTTAGCTTCAATTGACATTGATCCTTCAATTGACAGACAATTTATTTCAGACACTTTTTAATGACCCTTGTTCCCCCTTTTTTATTGCTAAAAAAATTTCCTCTAGAGCTCCCTTGGTGTACCTACCCCTCAGTGTGTCAACTTCAAAATATCATAATTGAAAATCAACACATTATTCTTATAAAAAATAGTTGAGGGCGTGTAGTATATGCCACGAGCTTTCCGACAAGCCCTAGAGCTCAAAAAATGGATTTCGTATGAAAAAGTTATGACCGTTCAGGGTTTAGGGGGTTAAACAAACAAACAGAACCTTTCAGGAGTTTTAATGCATTTTTCTAAGGCCTTTGTAAGTGTATGAGTATTTGAGTATGCAAATATGCCCAAATTTTAGCCTAAATTTCCAAGAAAATTACCCCTTATTTTTTTGCCGAAAATGTCTGTCTATCGCCATAGACGGTGTCTGTCGCGATAGATGGGTCTATCGCGATAGACGGTGTCTGTCGCGATAGATGGGTCTGTCGCAATAGACGGTGTCTGTCGCGATAGACGGTGTCTGTCGCGATAGACGGTGTCTGTCGCGATAGATGGGTCTATCGCGATAGACGGGTGTGTCGCAATAGACGGTGTCTGTCGCGATAGATGGGTCTGTCGCGATAGACGGTCTCTATCGTGGGTCTCTGTCTGTCGCGATAGACGGTGTCTGTCGTGATAGACGGTGTCTGTCGCGATAGACGGTGTCTATCGTCTGTCGTGGAATTTTTCATGTCGCGATAGACGGTGTCTGTCGCGATAGACGGGTCTGTCGCGATAGACGATGTCTGTCGCGATAGACGGTGTCTGTCGCGATAGACGGTGTCTATCGTCTGTCGTGGTTTGGTATGTCGCGATAGACGGTGTCTGTCGCGATAGACTGAGTCTGTCGCGATAGATGGGTCTGTCGCGATAGACGGTGTCTGTCGCGATAGACGGTGTCTGTCGCGATAGACAGTGTCTATCGTCTGTCGTGGAATTTGGTCTGTCGCGATAGACGGGTGTCTGTCGCGATAGACGGTGTCTATTGTGGGTCTCTGTCTGTCGCGATAGACAATGACTGTCGCGATAGACGGTGTCTGACGCGATAGACAGTGTCTGTCACGATAGACTAAAGAAACGCAATTTTTTTAGAAACTTCTAGTGATTTGGAGTGTTCTAATGGTGTGGGTTATCGTGCCAAACACGCATTCATAAAATATCAAGTTTTTCTGTCTGTCGCGATAGACAGAAGTCGTCGTCCCGAGACCTGTGCAGAGTCTGTCGTACCTGCGCAAGCTGATGGAGATGGTGGTACAGCTAGTTCCTGCAACAAAAGCTCCAAAAAACACACAAAAACAGATTGCATGCAAGCTCTCTCTCGCTCTCTCTCACAACGGAATGAGGGAAATGAGGTGGGGAGTGGAATATGACCAAAAAAGTGAAATTTTTGTGGAGATGGAGATGGAGGTGGCAGATGGTGGGGATGATGATGGTGATGATGGTGATGCAAAAATAAGAAAAAATGAAGAAAAATAAGGAAAAGAAAGGATATTACCTATAACTCCAATGTCTCAACTCGACGTCTTACCATCACACGCTCGTCCTCGAAGCTCTCTCCCCGGAAACGGCGCCAAATTTGGTGTCACTCTAGCACAATGGTGAGTACCAACGTGAGAAGATTCACCTCATAATTGTCAATCCGTGGAGACGTGAGGACTCGTATGAAGACTATGAGCAAGTGAAGGCACAAGTGTGTGAGTGAGAAGCATACAAACATGCACACACATACACACACACGCGCACACAAGGCAAGAACAAGGAGAGGAACAATGGAGTTCTTTGCATTAGTCACAAAGTCTCTTACATAAGCTCAATTCACAAACAATCTAACACAAAAACAAGCTCTCTAGCTCTTTTTATAGTTTTCTCACTAGCTTTGGCCTTGTCCAGACCTAGTGTTCGGCCTATTTAAAAATTAGGTTCTAGAGCCTATTTGAGGGCTCAAACGGAATCTAAAAATTATGAAAATTGGTATGTAGTTAATTCTAATACTCCTCAATCTCGAGGACTCCTCGGCTTGAACAAAATGGAGTCTATTCTACCAAAAACGGAATTTACAATGTTTGTGTAGTGATTAAAATCACTTGAGTTGTGAATGATCTATGGAAAAAATGATTAGGCCTTGTTGCCGTATTGTGCATGACTACTCTATTGTACCTGTATGCTCTTCATATGACCTGTATGCCAACACTTCCCCATGTAATATTTGTGGTTTATCAAATCACACTACAGATGAGTGTTACAGGAACTTAAAGAATCAGAGAGGTAGAGGTTTCCAAAGAGGTGGCTACACACAATCAAGAGGAAGGTTCAACCATCATTGTTGCTCTAACACAATGGTGAGAACCACGTTCAGAAGCTTCACCTCCTTAATGTCAATCCGCAGAAGAGGTAGGAGTCATATGAAGATCGTGAACGTGAGATGACGTGAGAGTGAAGGTGAGAAGCATCAAGATGCACACACACATACACACACACAATGAAGAGACAAGCAAGACACAATGGAAGGTGGGAAATTAGCTCTATTACTCAAGAACACTTATTACAAGCTCAAAATAGCTCTAAGCTCACACTGACTACCCTCAAAAATGAGCTCTCTAGCTCTTTTTATAGTTTCTAGACTAGTTTTGACCGGTTTCACATCTAGTGACCGGCATAGTTAAAAAATAGGTCCTAGATGCTATTTGGAAGGTTAAACGGTATCTAAAAATAACGAAAATTGGTACGCGCATTCTACCTAAGCTCCTCAAGCTCGAGGACTCCTCGGCTTGCACAAAATGGAGCTATGGATTACAAAATGGGGTTTTCTATGTTACATATGTTACAATTAGTGATAAAAATCACTGTTGAATGTTTTGAAAAGTGATAAAAAACATATTTGTTTGAGAAATTGATCCGACTGGCTCCCTGCTCCGTCGTTACATGCTTCCGTGGCGTCTGTGCCTCTGGCTGCTTCCAACACCCCCCTCCCTCTCGCTTCTGTCGTCCTCGACAGAACCTTGTTGTGCGGTCTGTCGGATGTAGTTTTGTAGGAGGTCGTGAGCGAGGGTGTGCTCAGATACTCGAATGCCTCAGGCTAGGTCTGCCTCGAGCTTCTCCCAATTAACTGGTTGTGGTTCATCTGATGGTGGGAGTCTGTAATGTGTGGAATACACCAACTGTTCACAGGCAAATAATTGCAATAAGTGGGTCGGCCTGCTGATGAACACTTCAGAGTGGTATTCCCAGAAACCGGTGGTGAACATTTCTTCGAATGTTTGCTTGTAGCACGCCGGTAAGTACTTGACTCTGCAATGCCAGGCATAACACACCCGGAGCGATGGTGTCGTACTCATGTCATATGCGAGATCCAAGTTGCCATGCTCAAAGCCCGGGGTATTAACATGTGGTGCTTTGACTCGCCGGAAGACTTTAAATATCATTTGCATCATGTCAAAGATCTTGACAGTCATATGCGCTGCGATATCATCCATATATCTCAAGCGAGGGAGCCAGTGACGAATCGTTGCCATCATGTAGCCAATTGTCGGTGATCCTGTAGGTGGCCTGAAATATGGGTAGTTCAGCCAGTCCTGGCACTGCTTATTGTTTTGTACTTTGATAGCGAAGGCAGTCCAGGAGCGGCGACGTGGCACGGGTCCCCAACATGGGTTGTATTTTAAATGTAAAGGTGCCTTAACCCATGTGCTCATCATTTTAGGGTACTCCTGTAAAAGACGTGTACGCCAATCGGGTTGATAAATAGTGCCTTGTTGCGCATCCAGTGGCAAGTCTTCAGGCTCGAATTGAGTTGCATGTGATGGCTTCTTGCCAGTTCGCTTCTCTATGGCCAGCTGGTATTCGGCCATTAGCATGAAGTAAGGTTTGTATTGAAGCTCATGCCCGGATATGTACCTGCGTGGGGCCAATTGAGCAAAGTAGGGAGATTCCAAAATTCTTTCTTTGATCATGGCCATAGCATGTAGCTGGGCCTCGACTCTAGCTGAGTGCGTTGTTCCAATTTCCTCAATAGTCTTCATCCACGCGGGGGTCGGAAGTTCATACGTCATCTGGCCGTCAGCCGTGACACGTCCGCCTGGGATGGGTGTTGTGGCTCGTACGCTTCTTCAAATGTTTCCTCCACCGGGATGGTGACCGTGTCTTCTTCAGCTGGAAGCTCAGGTGGGGAATCTGGCCTTGGTGGCGCTTCATATACTGCAATCCTTGATTCAAGGGTCGATATCTGGGCCCGTAATGAGTTGAGTTCCTCTAGGAGGTCAAGAGAGGGGTCCACAGGTTCTGGTAATTCTGCTGCTACTTGTACTTGTTGTGGTGCCGGTTCTCTGAGCTGAGCTGTAGTAGCTTGTGATCTTCCTTTAACTTCTGATGCTCTTCGTTCATCCGATCATAGTCCTCGAGCAGTCTAACATGGTCTTCTAGCAACATCTTCATTGCTTCGGATGGGATTGCCTTGAATCTGCTAGGACTTAAGGGTTGTTCTGGATGGTCCAATGCCGCTTCCAAATTCTCTCTATTCTGCTCTTGGAGTCTCTGGTTCTCCTCTTTTGCTGCGGCTAGGTGTCTTCTTAGTAAGCCCATGTTTCGTGTTAGCGTTGCATTGCGGACTGTCTGGGCTCTTAATAAATTATCCAAGTCAGCAGTGGCTTCCTTGGTCTTTTCTTCGCTTTCTAGCTCCAATTTGTGATATGCCTCGCGTAATTCTTGTTAGCGGGTGTTCAGAGAGGCATTCTCAATAGACAATAAATTAAGTTGCGATTGTAAGTCATTGGTTGTCCTCTGCAGCTGCTGATAATTATCACCAAGAGATGTGAACTCATCTCTTACTTTCGTCATACACATGAACATCTGTCGGAATGCATTATCTACAATGGGTGATAGTATTAACGGGGTGCTAAATGAAGATGCAGTTGGTGTAGATGCAACGGGAACGGGTAATGGGGATGGGAAGGTGGATGATGTAGTGATTGTTGAAAATTGTGATGTGCCTAAAAATGTTTGTGCCATGAGTGGAGGGAGTGATGGTGTAGTGGGTGGTGAGATGTCCATGTCAGTGGACGTATCTAGTGCGGTGACCGTGAATATGGGTGTGATCGTGGGTGCTCGTGCTGGTGTAAATACGGGATTTACAAAGGTTGAGGGGTAATTTACAGGGGGGCTGGCTGGAGCAGCTTGGTGGAAAGGGGAAAGAGGGGTTACAGTGGGTCGGGGAGGTGAGACGGGGGAGAAGGTTAATGGCGGGGGGAATGGGAAGAGGGGTCTTGGAGTTGTGGGGAAAGATGGAAAAGATTGATGAAGGAATGGGTTGGGTAGAAAGGTGGGTGTGGGAGGGGGTAGACTAGGGCTAATGGGTACGGGAATTGTGGGGTGAGTGGTCGTAAAGACAATTTCTGCAACACCACTGGCGAATGAAGATGTGGGTCTGGGGGAAGGAGGGTGAAGAGGGGAGGCTGGATGGACGGATGGTGAGAGAGGAGCGGTTGGGGTGGTCGGTACTTCAGTGACTGCAGGTAGGTACAGTTGTAGCGCGGGGTGGGGAATCTACAATGATGGTTTCTACGGCCAATGAACTTTCGGGGACGAGGCATGCCTCCCTGGCTTGTTCTGAAGATTGTGCTCCGGTTGGTACACGAATGTATTCGCCGGGCTTTGAAAGTAGTCGTACTCTGCGGGAGTCAAACTGTGGTAGTGGCTTTCTTTGCAAGTACCTGAGGGCTTCGTTGGAGCCTACTGATTTGACTAACTCGCGAAATCCTTTGATGTATGCGTCCTCGAATCCGCCTATGACCAGTTCTTGTTCTATTATTCTTTGGCTCTCTTCCTCTGTCAGCTTTTTGCGTGCCCAAACTTTTTCCATAGTTCTATACAGCTTCTTGATAGCTAGTGTGTAAGCTGCTGCCTCGTAAGTTTCGTCTTCATGGGTACTTGTATTGCCATGTGTGTCGGTTTGTTGGCCTTGGCCATCTGTCTGTTCCTGCTCTTGGGATTCATGTGTTCCCTGGCTAGCTTCGTCGTCACCTTCGTCGTCATCAGTTGCTGTTCTTTCGTCATCAGAGCTGGACACGATCTGTCCTTGTGGCTGATCCCTGGGTGTAGTAGGATAGCTAGGCCTTTCAAATTCTTGAGAAAACAATTGTCCTTCGGAAAACTGGAACTCATTGGAGAATGCATCGGGCATCTCAAAATCAAAAGTTTGGTCCAATGGCTCTGCTTGTCCTGGTTCTAAATGCGGTATTGGAAAAGAGAAAGCTTCCGCACCAATAGTGGTGGGAAGTTCAGCTGCTGTGGTGATAGGTTTTGTGGTTGTGGCTGCTTGGGGTGCAACATTATTGGTGGTGCCCTCCGGCGTAACTGGTCTTGATAATCGTATACGAATTGGTGGTACTGTGGGAGTGACTGCTGTTGGTGACTGCGCTGGAGATGGTTGTGGAGAGGGTGATTCTGGGACTTGTAGGCACAGGATAGTACCTCTCATCCGCTTTCCGGCTCTGCCTTTGCTAGACTTTCTAGCCTTCCTCGTGGTGCCTTTAAATGCTTTGAGTTCCTCACTGGTCATGGCACGCTCAATTGGTAAGACATACGCCAAGCACATATATATGATTCTGGTGAGGGCGCAGCATCCATTGATTACCTTCTTTCGCTCCCATCGATGTTGTGCCAAATAGAGCTGATCAATGATCCAGCTGGCTAGATCAACCGTTTGCGGTCCAGTACATGCTAAGTATAATCCAAACCAGATTCTTTTGTGGGGCATGGTAAAACGATCCTGAGCTGGGAAAGCAAAGTGCTGCATGCATATCCGTAATGGCTTGGAGAGCTCAGGTGTTATAGCAGAAATATCCTCCCACTTAGTTATGTCACCACGTTTCATCTGTTCTGGGACTAGCCGTTCTTTCTCCGTTGGAGTGTGTGTTCCATGTATTTTTAGAGCTGCGCGAATCAAATCTTTAGACAAATAGAACCTTCTAAATGGAGGATCATTTACCAAGGATGGTAACATGAATGTGCCAGGTAGATCCTTGTTTTCTGAAGCTGTTAAGGTGGTTACCAAGTAAAAGCATCTGTAAAAATCGGGTTTAGGCCGAGGGTCACTAAAGTATTCTGTAAATCCCGCTCGTGCCCAAACGTGCGTTAAATCTTGTGTATTCTGCAGCCCTTCAAATTCTCTTGAAAAGAACTGGTACTTGGTCCATGTGCGAAGATCAAATGCCAAATTGGCCTCAAATATGAAATCAACGTCTGCTAATGGTCTTGCTAGGCCTTGAAACCAATGAGAGTTACGATGAATCTTCTCGGTATATCCTCTAGGAGGATCATCGATTGGCATGGGTCCTGGAAAACCTTGAAACTCTGGTGGTTGCACCGTAGGATAAGATTCTGCTAGTAATTCTCCAATAGTGGCCATCAGTGCACTGGGGCCAGCTTCTGATGGTCCTGCTTCGGTTTGCATGATGACTGATGAGCTAATGGAAAAGATCTGCTACAAAAGATTAACACATTAGTATGGAAATTAATTATGATCCCATTAAGGTGAGACCGCAATCCCTTTCCATAACCGATGTGTAACCCGTGTAGCCAAGTGTCGTAAAGTGATTGATGCAATGATTATTTGCAAAACTAATGCAGGTCTCTAGACACCTACATGGTTCAGATTATGCCTGCAATTCTTGATAAGCTTTTATTATGCAAAATGTGGGGTTTGGGTGTATGAATTTATACAAGGTTTGGTTGAGGGTGACTTAGTACAAGGATGGAGTTTAAACGGGGTGGGAGAATTGTTAGATACGATGGTACAAGAAGACGTTTGGATACGTTTCGGTATCCATCTCCTAAGAGTCTTTGAGTGGGTGGTGTGTTTCTGCTGAGGGACAAAAAGCGGTATCGGGTTTGGTGGTATTGAAGGATGAAAAGATTTTTGAGGGGTATATATTACATGGCTAGAGGGTTGGGCTATAATACATTGTTTGGGTACCCAAATCTGCATGGGTGTGGGTCTATGGATAAGGTATTTCTTGGCGATCCAAATCTGTCGAGTATTTGTACTTGTAGAAGAAGATCGAGGGGACTTTGGATGCTGACTCTGCTTTTGTTGAAACTTTGTCCTGTTCTCGTCTCCAGTGTTGCCAATAGCCTGTGGTTGCTGTCCTTTTGGCACCCATATTTGTTTTGTGCCACTTGTTCTGTGATGTTGATACTTCTGCTTTCTTTGCCTTGTCTGGTGGTGTCGTCGGTCTGGGTTCCTCTGTTGTGGTTGACTCGTGCGTGGTTGGGTTTGAGAGGTCCATTGGACGCTCTGCTTTGGAAAAGAAGGGAGATCCAACACTTGCGTGACCTGCCCATTAGGAAGTGATTCGTTATTTATCTTTAATCTAGGCCAGTCTGCAGCAAGTTTGGAAGGATGAGCACCGCAGGGTGTTGTGCTCATTTGGCCGCTGATGCAACCCACCTGACCGCTAATTGTGTTCATATGCCCTAGCGGTTGGGTAGCTGCCCCTTCTAGTTTGCAGGAAGCCCAAGGGAAGATCTCCTGTCGTTCTTCTGATTGACGATTGTCCCTAGCTAAGCCCGAGTGGGTTGGTGTAGACGTAACGTGACTGGTCTGACCCGAGATCTTCCGGTCTTCCTTCGCATGCGTTTCATAGGGTCTAGGGTTACAAACCTCAATCGGAATGCCGTTAGGGAAGTCAAGCGGTATCACTCGCTTCTGTTCTAAGGTTCCAATCTGTAAGGAGCCTTGTCTAAGATTTAGGTCCACTGAGTGATCGTATAGCCAATCTTGGCCAAGGATTAGGGGTTCTATCAGGTCGTCATCATGGAACACTAGTAGCTTCGCTGTCATGGTCACATCCTTAATGAGGATAGGAAGGTCCACCTCACCCATGCAAGGGGTTTCCATGCCTCCTAAGCCTATGAGGTATGCCTCAATTGGCCGCATTTCTATTCCTGAATCCTTATAGTGGGACCATCTAATCGCACTAGTCGCAGCACCTGAGTCAATTAAAGCCCTGAGCTCTTGGCAAGGGTTGCCGTGCTCTAGCCTAACTGTAATGAATGGTCTCCTGTCCACTATGCTAGGTTGAGTGGTTGACTTTACTTGACACATGGCCATGGGATATCTGGGTGTAGTTTCCAGATGGTTATAATGTTCTCTCCCTAGTCCTTGTCTTCTTAACTTCATGCGTTTAATGCGTTCTATTGCTTCTGCCTGAGCTTCCGCTCGTATTCTATTTTCTTCCTCCTTACGCTTCTTTGCCAACGTGAGTCGTCTAAGCATATCCTCAGTAAGAGGTTCCTGATATAGCCTGACTCTACAGCCACTAATATAATTAGGCATTACGTCTCCTTCTAAGGTGGCTAACTGTACTGCTCCACTTGTTGAGAGTCCGTTAATGATCATAGGTCCATAACCTCGCTTTTCTAACTTACATGCGTGTTGTTTCAGCGTATATACTAGAACTAAATCTCCTTCTTTTAAGCCTTTATCTTTCACATGTGCATCAAAATATGCTTTCTGTCGTTTCTTTGCTGCATATATTCTTGCTGCCGCCTTTAGCCTGGTTTCTCCTAATCGTTCCAAGTCCATTATTCTTGCTGATAATTCATGGCCGGTCCACTGATGCTCTTGTGCAACCTTAAGGGTCGGTATCAAGAAGTCCAAAGGAAGCACTGCATTCTGACCAAAAACCATCTGAAAGGGAGTTGCATTGAGTACGGTCTTGTAGGCCACTGGATATGCCCAAACAGCGTGGTGTAACTGTTTATCCCAATCTGAACGTTTGTTGTTCACGAGTTTCGTCAGTACGTTACAAAGGATCTTATTAGTGCTTTCAGCCTGACCATTGGCCTGAGGATGATATGGTGCGGATTTCTTGTGAATCACCATAAAATCCTGTAACAAATATTCAATGACTTGGTTTAGAAAGTGAGTTCCGCAATCGCTCACTAACTCTATAGGCAATCCATATCTTGTAAAGACATTCTCAAATAAGAATTTTGCAGTTGTGTGTGCATCATTCTTTTTCGTGGCTTTTGCCTCTACCCATTTCGTAAGATAATCTGTGGCAACAATAATGTATTCCGCATGTGTACCTTTTGCAGGGGGGTTAATGGGTCCTACAAAGTCTATACCCCACTTAGAAAATGCACGTCCGCCCATCATGGGTTTCAATGGCATTTCATCTCTGCGAGTAGGAAACTAAGTTCTTTGGCACACATCACATCTCTTAACATAGGTATGAGCATCCATGTGAAGAGTGGGCCACCATAATCCTGCAAAGAGGATGGCTTTGATTATCCTATCGGGTCCAAAATGACCTCCTGCAACACCTTGGTGTGCAGTCTCTAGTATGCTCAGATAATCGCTCTCATGAACACATTGTCTTAGATATCCATCTTGTCCTCTTTTGTATAGGTTATCGCCAATAAGTGAATAGTCTTGAACTTCCTGCTCTAGACTGCGTTGTCGAGCTAAGGTCATTCCTTGAGGGAATGTGTTCGTGCTCAAGTACGTCACCAAAGGTTCACTCTAGTCTGGTGTGAGAGACACGTGATATAATGTAGCATGCTCTACTGGTGGTCTTTCACAACAAACATTGCATTCCTTACACAGCCTGTAGACATCTGCTTCCATCGTAGGCCAATATACTCCTAATCTATGCAGAGTCTGTAATGTTCGATGTTTTGAATGATGTTGCTTTAATGCACCTACATGTGCTAATTGCAACAAATTCGCATGTTCTGATTCATCTACACAACAAGCAAGAATCTTTTGATTATCCTGTTTATATATGCTTCCTGCCATTATTTGGTATCTCTGAGATTTGGTAATCTCTCCTTCTTTGATCTTTATCCTAGGATTCTTGGGTCCATATGTTAGAATAGGGACTATAGGCTTAGCCCATTCTGGTGCTATCTCAAGATTAAACAAATATGCATCTGGTAGATCATCCGCTACTCCTTGAGGAGCTTCTTCTGAGGTTAATCTTGAAAGGTGGTCAGCTCTAAGATGTGTCTTTCCTTTCCTGACTACGACTTCAAAATCATACTCCATGAGTAATAGAAACCAACGTATCAATCGTCCGGTGTTACATGGTTTGTTGACTAAGTACAATAGGGCTTGATGATCCGTAAAGAACTTGAATTTGTTGGCCAACAAGTAGTGCCTAAACTTCTTTACTGCGTGGATCATCCCTAATCCTTCTCGTTCCGTCGTGGTGTAATTTCTTTCTGCTGCGTTCAATTGTCTACTCGCGTAAGCTATGGGGAGATCTATGTTACCTTCATTCATGGGTTGTGCTAACACACATCCTATGGCATAATTGGATGCATCCACATGTACATGGAATGGCTTACTCCAATCTGGGGTAGTCAATATAGGTGCTGAGCACAAGCGTCGTTTAAGTTCATTGAATGAATTTTCACATTCATCTGTCCATTCAAAATTGGTTAAAAGAGAGTACAAAGGCTTGGCTATGATTTCATACATGTGTATGAATCTCCTAAAATAACCGCAATGGCCCATAAATGCCTGTACCTCTTTCACATTAGTTGGTCTAGGTAAGTCTGCAATTACCTTCACCTTTTCCTCATCCGTAGAGATTCCATTTTTTGACACTATGTGGCCTAGAATTTTGCCTTGTCTGACCATGAAAACGCACTTTTCTGGGTTCAAACAAACCTGATATTCTCGACATTTGTCAAATATTTGCCTTAACTCTGGGATATGTGTCTGTCTTACATTTGAATGAGCACATATGTCATCGACATAAACTCTGGGATATGTGTCTGTCTTACATTTGAATGAGCACATATGTCATCGACATGAACTCTGGGATATGTGTCTGTCTTACATTTGAATGAGCACATATGTCATCGACATAAACATGACACATGAGTCGCTCGAAAGTGGCGGGTGCATTTGTTAAGCCAAATGGCATCACACGAAATGCAAATATGCCCCATTCAGTGGCAAAAGCCGTCTTGTGTTGGTCCTCTGGAGCAATGGCTACTTGATTATAGCCTGAAAAACCATCAAGGAAGCTGTAAACTTCCTTGTCCGCAACTCTTTCCAATAGATGTTCTGTGATAGGAAGAGGATAACTGTCTCTAATCATTGCGGCATTAACTTTTTTAAGGTTAATACACACACGCAATTTTCCATTCTTCTTGGGCACAACCACAATGGGGGATACCCATTCGGTATGCTCAATTTCCTAAATGAATCCTGCTTCTATCAGCCGATCTATCTCCTCTTTAATCTTCGCAGCGTAGTTATCATTGTACGTGTACGGTTTCTGTTTTGTCGGTTTTGCATCTGGAGTCATAGGGATTCTATGAGAACATATATCTGGATCTACTCCTTTCAAATCTTTGTAACTCCAAGCGAAAACATCTCTATATTCGCGCAATAGGGCAACTAGCTCTTCTTCTTCTTCAGTTGTCAAATCATGCCCTATGTATGTACATTTTTCTTCTTCTCTTTCGATAGCAACTATTATTTTCTTAGTTTTCTCTCGGTTATCATAGACTTGTCCGTCATTCACCTTTCTGTTGGGCATTCGTACCATGATTCTTCTATCTTCGATTTCATATTTCTTGAAGTTCTCGGGTACTTCAAATAAAGATTCTTCTTTTTCTGTCTTGGTTTCTTTCTTCTTTCTTTTGTTGCCTTCGCTCTTAGTAGTCACTTGAGTGGCTAACCTCACGTCATTCATAATTTCCTCGTGTCTCTGAGTGTGAGTCTCTACCTCGAAAAAATATTCCTCCTCTGATGTAAAGGGAGAATCCATGATAATTGATTCGAAATCAAAATCGCTCGCATCCTCAAATGCATCAGTGTTAGGTTCACACTCTTCTAAAATTGAATCGCACATGATTGGCTCTATTGTGAAAACTGATATGTCATAGCCATCCTCGTCACAGTGGGGTGTCCATTGTTCTTCATTGATGGCTACATCCATGGTTGCTAGGATTTCTGCCCAACCATGGGGTTCAAACTCTTCGTCTGGGAATACTACAGGTGCGTAGGCTGGATCTTGAAGGGTTCGTGGATTTTGTTCTGCACCTAAGGTCCTGGCTTCTAACCTTTCTTCCTCTTGTTTTGCTACTTTACACATCCATAAATGGGTATCCTCATGCAACCAAGAAGGATCTGATTCTAATGAGTGCACGGATTCCGTCTCTTCTGGAGTCTTATGGATGGTATTCCATTGTATTGGGGGTACGTCTCTATGTGAATAGTCTTTAAGATTGACTTTGGTAGTCACCCCTAAATGTTGCAAGTACAACGAATTAGTTCCCCAATCTTGTACAATTTGCAACTAACGCATGAATGGTCGTCCCAATATCATCTCATAAGCATGGTTTTTTGCAAAGTCACAAATGGCAAAGGTATGCTCAAATTCTACACCACAAGTGGTGAGTGATATGCCTTCTAATAAGCCTAATGGTTTTTCTATGTGTCCATCAGCCATTTGTAGCTTCATCCTGGTGGGTCTTAATGCTGGCTTACCCCAACGTTTCCATAAAGCGGTGGTAGCTATGGCTACTCCAGCTCCTGAATCTAAGATGGCTTTCGTGGTGTAGCCCTGATGGGTTATCGGAAGATAAGTGTTACCTTCCTCTCCTTCGCTTACATCTCCAATCTTTTCTACGGGTATTTCTGGTACCTTATTTTGTGATCCTATTTGTGAGGGAGTAGTAGCAAGCTCAGGGAATTGATTTGCTACATGTTTCCACAATTCTGGTTTTATCTTCAGCAACTTCTCTAGAGTGAGGTTACATTGTACTTTGGTATTCTTGATCACTTCCGTGTTTCTAGGGATTACTGATTCTTCATTCCTCACTCTTATCGTGGGTGCTCTCATACTAATAGACTTTGCTTCCCAAGGTCCTGTGAACTGAGGTAATTCTTGTAAAGAATTAGATCCAAATCTTGTGTGTTCACTCAGTTGTTCTTCCTCTACATCATCGTAAATAGAGGGAATGTCTTGGGGAAATTGTTCCTGCAAGTCATTTATTTCTTGAATAGGAGGATGGGCTCCTTGTTCCTTTCTCCATTTCTCTTCTTGGATTTCTCTCAAAAATTCATGTGAGTACCTATGTATGGAAGACAGGTTGTCTTGACTTTCTGTGTTGGGTGCTTGAGACAGGGATGGTGCATTCCTTTCCTGTGTCTCTGGGACAATAGGGTTCCTATGCTGATCCTTTTTCTCTTTGCTCTCTATCAAATATTCTAGCCTCTCCATTAGTCCTTGAAAGTGTAATTCCGGTTTTGCCATGTTATTCCAATTAAGATATCTAGAGGCTTCGAACAAAGCTTGTGCTAGTTCTACCATCTTCATGCAAAGTTTAGTTCTCTCAATTTCTAGATCAGCTCGAGGGTAGTTTTTGCTCATTTCAGCTACCTGAGGTCCTTCTTTTAATCTAGCATGATATGCACGAAACATCATGTCTAGATTTTCTGGTATGGGTTCCGCTAAAACTGATCCTGATTTTTGAGCTGGATTCTCTTGATTCAAGTCCTGTGAAGTCAATTCTTGGATTTTGGCTCTAGATTCCTTTAAACTTCCTTCCAACTCACTTATCTTTTTACTCCATTTTCTCTTTATTCTTTCTCTAGAATCTTTCCAAGATTTTGTCTTTTTACTACTAGATTCTACAACTTCACTACTTCCGGCTATTTTCTCCTGATTAAGCTGTTGGTTTTGTAAGAGCGCCTGGGCTCTTGTGATAGCTTGGATAGGCACGTATGTAGGGTTCGATCCATCTGCGTTATTTACAATACCTATCACGTTGATCGGTGTCACATTCGAAGCGTTAACTGGGTTCTTAGGACAATCTTTGATTATGTGCTCTTTGCCACAATCGGCACAAAAGCCTTGAATGTTATAGTACTGTGATTGTCCTGCTATCGGGGGATGTGGACAATCCTTTATGAAATGATCTCCTTGACACCTAAAGCATGGTCCTCTAGGGCCCTGTGGTCTCTGTTGTCTCAATTGGGGCCGTGGATTTGGGTTTGTGTACATCACATTAGCATAGTCAGGCTCCCAACTAGGTTCCACTGGTGGACTATCATAATGATATGTCTCCACATGTTCTGGTGACTCTGTGTAATATGCGGGTGGACTATCTACATGCGTAGAGTCAAAATTGTTTGAATTCGGGTCACTCTCTGTGATCAAAGGTGAAGAAGGCACTATAGCTCTACTTAGGTTCTCTTCTGCAGCAGCGTATTTGACAGAGATGACATTCGCTGGTGGGGGTGGCTGCTGAGCTAATACAGGTTGAGGTCTCTGTTGAGCCTGGTATGGGTAGTTCTGAGGAGGCCGATAGTAATAGGGCTGAGTATTGTATTGGCCTTGATACCTACCTGGCTGCGGATATGCTTGCGGGTAGTTCTGTCTCACGGTTTGTTTGTTGTATGGGCAGTCCTGAGCCGTATGATTCGTGTATCTTCTCTCAATTGTACAGTATTGGCCACTAGGGTTGGCTTGAGGTTGTGTTGTATTGGGACACACATTTGCCATATGGTCACCACCACAGGTGTAACAACGCTTGTTTGTTAGCACCCTAGGTTTGCTAGAAACTCCTAGTTTCTGGGCCACTTTTTCTGCTAGGTCTTCTATCGAGTTAGACAATTTTGTGGATGCTAGAGATGAACAGTCTGAATCCTTATAGACCTTGGAGAGTTCCAACTCGTCTCCTAAGTTGTCCTCAATGTCTATACAAATTCTTACACATTGCTCTAGCGTTCTGGGTTCTTTTAGGTACACATAGGAGCGTAGTTTAGAGCTCAACAAGCCGTCTAAAAACAATGACACTTGCTTGGCTTGTGAGGGTAGCTCTTGCATTGGACATCATTCAACATATTGTCTAAACCTACGTCCTGCCAGTCTGACTGTTTCCTGAGGGGTCTGTTTAAAGCTATGAATCAACAAAGACGTGTCATGTCTAATCCCACTTTTAGAGAATTCAGTGATGAATGACTCTAAAAAGTGATGGATGTCTCTAAATTGCCTTTGTTGCAGAGGTTGGAACCAAGTTAAAGCTGTATTCTTTAACGTTAGTCCAAATGCGTTGTATTGCGTGAACATGTCTTCAACTTGTTCTGCTCTTAGTACTTGCTTGAATTCTGCGACGTGGTCATAGGGATCTCCTGTCCCATCAAAATAATTCTTCATTGATTTTACTAACTGTGTGGGTCTCAATGTTCTTGCATGTTCACGTGGTCTAGGTAGAGGAAAATCATCTCTACCACCTAGTATTCCATGATCTCTTTGTCTATCCGCTCTATTAGTGTTCATGGTTGTTCTATCTCTCCCTATGGGATGAGTGAAGCTTACTTCCGGTCTCTCTTTATTTCCCTCTCTTTGATTTCCATGGGCTGAGGATGTTCCTGCCCCTTGTTGACTTGTATTCATGTTCGTCCTAGATGGAGGGAATACCAATTCACCTCTCCATGTGTATGTGTTTTTAGCGCGGTCGGGTACCACAAAGACTCTTTCTGAAGTCTCATCCAGGTATACAACCTTTCCAGGTGTATCCGGGTCTTTGAACTCGTATATAGTGATGATACCTACCTCACTAAGTAGTTCTGTCTTGTATCTCCAAAAGGCTTCATCAGTTTCTTTATTTACAAACAACTCTATGCTTCTGTTGTCCTGAGGGATCCATTCCGGGATTAGTACTCGTATCAGTATAGATTTCCCTCTAGGTGTTCTAGGCTCTTCTAATGGTTCTTTTCCTTGAGAGATTTTGTTTCCGTCTCTGGTTGAATCACGCCAAACTCGTTGGTATTGTTTGGCTGCGTACTTAAGATGTACATCGTTCCTTCCTTGTCTATGTACGCGTCTCTCTCGAATTTCACCCCTGGACGTTCCAATCCAATGGGTTGATCGGGGTTGTGAATTTGCACCACTTGCCTTCGCAAACCATCCTCATAGATGCGAGCACCTAAGCGGTTGGTTTGGAGAAACTCTAGTTGCGTTCTATAGGGTCCTTCTGGTTTTTCTAAATAGGCTACATTCGACCCTCCTTCTGGTCTTTCTGTGCTAAATGCCATTTCTGAATCACTAGTATCTGAGCTCTCGTTGGGGTAATTAATTCAATTGCTGAGCCCACGATCGTGCAGTAGTTCTTACACTTGCCTCTGATGATCTAAGGCTTCTCCGGTCTGACTTGCCTATATGTTTGCCCGATCTAAGGTTCATTAATTCTTCCTTGCACACTCGGTACTTGCTCAGATCGTCAATGATTCTTTGTTATTACTGTCTTGATTCTTTTTAAATTTCTTTAGATTCTTGTCTTACTGTTTGCGTCAAGAATTCGACTTTCCGTTGTAATTTTGAGTTCTCGTTCCGTCAGACTTATGTTCTTTCCTTTAGGTTTTCGTGTCACACACCTTTACGTTAGTCTTGAACTTGATAAACTTAATTCTCTTGAACTTGAGGCGTTCCTATCGTCTTAATCCACAATGCTAACGTTTATCCTAAGCTAAGAATTGACTGAGGGGGTTGAGTAATCTTCCAACCTCGAGTCAGCTTTTCTGGTTGCTCTGATGCCCAAGAAGCCGCACTTCCCAAGCTTTGTGCCCTTCACTGCCTTGCCTTGGTTGCCTTCGATTGCCCTTGCTAGACCTAAAAAAATTCGATATTGGACCAATTCACAGTTGGATGATCAAGCACTTGAGTATATACACCTTTTAAGCCCCTTCCCTTTTTGCCCAACTTTTCAATGTTTGCCCCCTAGCTTTCTAGTCCCAAACTAGGTCAACCTCAAAATGGCTTATCTAAAAATAGACATATCATTTAAGAAAAAAACAGTTGAGGTCACGTAGTACTCGTCAAGAGCTTTATAATGAGCTATTAAGCTCAAAAAACGGACTTTGGATGAAAAAGTTATGACCGTTCAGGCCCTGGGGGGTAAAAACTGACAAACAGGTTTTTCTCCAAATATGAGCTAAGGGGTCTCCTATGAGTCCAATCACCCAAAAATTTCCCAAAAATAGCCCCAAAATTGGCCAAAAAATGAAACCCTAAAATTTGCGATGGGGGTGCACAATCGCGATGGTCTGAGATGATCGCGATGGTCTGGGACCGTCGCGATGGCGTGAGGGTGCACCGTCGCGATGGCGTGAAATTGCACAATCGCGATGGTCTGAAATTGCACCGTCGCGATGGCGTGAACCTGGACAATCGCGATGGCGTGAAATTGCACAATCGCGATGGCGTGAATGTGCATCGTCGCGATGGCGTGAACCTGGACAATCGCGATGGCGTGAAATTGGACAATCGCGATGGCGTGAAAGTGCACAATCGCGATGGTCTGAAAGTGCACAATCGCGATGGTCTGAAAGTGCACAATCGCGATGGCGTCAGTCAACGGTCAACGTGGACAATCGCGATGGTCCAAAGTGAACCATCGTGATGGTCTGAGCGCGATGGCGTGAGCCAATCGCGATGGTCTGAATTTTTGCAGTGTCGCGATGGTCTGAATTGCACCGTCGCGATGGCGTGAATTGCCACGTGGCACCGTCGGCGCGATGGCGTGACACAATCGCGATGGTCAGAGACCGTCGGGATGGTCCGGCCAAGCCGTCGCGATGGCGTGAGCCAATCGCGATGGTGTGACACAATCGCGATGGTCAGAAACCGTCGCGATGGTCCACCAAACTATGAATTTTTGCAATGCAGCTGTGGATTCGTAGAGGCGCTGGTGTCGCCTACACGCTGGTGTGGTCGCTTACCAAAAATGCCGAAGGTTACAGACCATCGCGATGGTCTGACATACTCGGAAATTTCTGACAGAAGATGATTTTCTTACCTTTTTGCAGCCTTCCTGATGCACTGGAGCTCTATACCTGCAAGAAAACTCAAGAAAACAAGAGTACCCACAAGCACAAAAGTTCTCTCTCACTCTCTCGCATGCACAAATGAGGGGAAATGAGGAGAATGGGTGGATATGGTGAATTTTCTAATTTTTTTGGAGATGAAGATGATGATGCGGTGATGAAGATGGAGTGTGGGGGAGGTGAAAAACACTAAAAACTAAATAAAAACAACAACAAAAACTGAAATTTTTACCTTCCAACGCCACTTCTTGCTATACTCTTACCATCACACATTCGTCCTAGACTCGATCCCTGGCAACGGCGCCAAATTTGGTGTTGCTCTAACACAATGGTGAGAACCAAGAAGCTTCACCTCCTTAATGTCAATCCGCGGAAGAGGTAGGAGTCATATGAAGATCGTGAACGTGAGATGATGTGAGAGTGAAGGTGAGAAGCATCAAGATGCACACACACATACACACACACAATGAAGAGACAAGCAAGACACAATGGAAGGTGGGAAATTAGCTCTATTACTCAAGAACACTTATTACAAGCTCAAAATAGCTCTAAGCTCACACTGACTACCCTAAAAAATGAGCTCTCTAGCTCTTTTTATAGTTTCTAGACTAGTTTTGACCGGTTTCACATCTAGTGACCGGCATAGTTAAAAAATAGGTCCTAGATGCTATTTGGAAGGGTAAACGGTATCTAAAAATAACGAAAATTGGTATGCGCATTCTACCTAAGCTCCTCAAGCTCGAGGACTCCTCGGCTTGCACAAAATGGAGCTATGGATTACAAAATGGGGTTTTCTATGCTACATATGTTACAATTAGTGATAAAAATCACTGTTGAATGTTTTGAAAAGTGATAAAAAACATATTTGTTTGAGAAATTGATCCGACTGGCTCCCTGCTCCGTCGTTACATGCTTCCGTGGCGTCCGTGCCTCTGGCTGCTTCCAACAATCATCAAGGCTACAATAACAATTACAACAACAATTACAATAACAACTACCAAGGTGGCTACAAATCAAGGAAAGAATACAACAAGTACATAGAGGAACAAGAGTATTCCCTTCTGATTATGAATATGACTTCAAAGCAAGGTATGAATGATGACCATTTCTTCTACATTGACTCAGGATGTTCAAACCATGTGGCAGGCAATGTAGCTCTTCTCTCTGATCCTGAGGAACCTAAGCGAAAGCACCAAGTGCAAATAGGTGATGACACCAAGCATTCTGTGTTCAAGGTAGGAAATGTTAAAACCTCTGATGGAAATAGAAATCTATTGAGCAGGGTTCTATATGTACCTACAATCACCAATAATTTGATGAGTGTTGTACAGATTGTGGAAAAGGGTTTGCAGGTTAGGTTCAACAAATATGGAGCATTTGTGGAGGATCCCCAACATGGGTTCAAAAGAATTGCCAAAGGAGAAAATAAAGGTAGGTTATTTACATTTGAACTTGAAGATACAAAGAATATTGCACTTTATAACTACAAAGATCAAACATTGTCAGGTCTTGAGATTTGGCATAAGAGATTAGGGCATATTGGTGAGAGAACCTTAAAGAAAATATGTAGAGATCAATGTGTGCATGGGATACCTAATGTATCCAAGCAACACATGATCTATAAATGTGGTGCTTGTTAGTTTGGAAAATCTCAGAGGTTACCCTTCTCAAGGAAAGGCTACATGCATGAGGACTACTTGGAGCTTGTCCATACAGATGTATGGGGACCAAGTAAGGATCCCTCAATTTCTGGATCAAGGTATTATGTATCTTTCATTGATGATTTCAGTAGGTGGACTATCTTATATTTTATGAAGCACAAAGATGAAGTGTTCATTTGCTTTAAGAAGTATATTGCACTTGTGGAAAACCAAATGGGAAGAAGCTTAAAAGGACTAAGGTCAGATGGAGGAGGTGAGTACTTCTCAAATGAATTTGATGCATTCTTGCATGATAAAGGAATCAAAAGGGAGATCACAACAAGGTAAACCCCTAAGCAAAATGGGGTGGCAGAAAGGAGAAATAGGTTAATTGTTGAAACAGCTAGGTCAATGCTAAATGAGAAAAAATTACCTAATTATTTGTGGGCAAAGAGTGTATCTACTACCACTTATCTTGTAAACAGGTTGCCATCCAAATCACTTGATGGGATGACCCCATATGAAGCATGGCATGGTAGAAGGCCATCACTTGATCATTGCAAGATCTTTGGATGTATTGCTTATGTACACATCCCATCTCAAATCAGAGGTAAGCTATACCCTAAGGTAGAGAAGTGCATCTTCATAGGGTATGATTTAAATCAGAAAGGGTACAGTTTTTACAATCCATCCAACAAAGGTTTTATGGTTAGTAGAGATGTTGTGTTTGATGAGAATGATTCTTGGTTTGAAAGTGAATGCAGGAAAGTCAAGTTGCCTTATGACTTGGAAGAGGGTTTCCAAGCCTTACCAAGGAAGAGCCAAATTAGATTGAAGACATCAAATCACATGATGAGGACATCATCAACCTAGAATAATTCAAGGCATGGAAATCCAAAGGCAAAGTCAAGATGAAGGACATACCTGAATCATCCAACCAAGCAATCAAAAGATCACAACGGGAGAGCAAGAAGCCAATCAGATATAGGTATGACACTTCTTTAGTTACTAAGCATTCTATTTATCTTGCCAAAGATTTATCACTTGAAGAGCACTCATCATATGAAGAGGCAAAGACCAAGGCAGAACGGAAGGAAGCTATGGATGAAGAAATTCAAGCACTCAAGGAGAATGATACTTGGGAGCTAGTGCCAAAGAAGGAGTCTATGAAGGTAATTGGTTCTATATGGATCTACAAGATCAAGAGAAATTCGGATGGATCAATAAGTAGGTACAAAGCTAGACTTGTGGCTAAGGGTTTTGCACAAACCCAAGGAGTTAATTATGAAGAGAATTTCTCACCTGTGGCCAAAATGCCAACCATCAGAGTATTGGTAAGTGTGGTTGCATCAAGGAATTAGAATATGTACCAATTGGATGTAAAAAATGCTTTTCTGGCTTTCAAAGGAGGTGTCCATGTCTCAACCTCCTGGTTATGAGGACCCAAATAAGGTAAATTATGTGTGTAAACTGAACAAAGCTCTTTATGGATTGAAGTAGGCATCTAGGGCATGGAACCATAGGTTGACTACATACCTTCATCAAGGATTCATCATGAGCAAAGCAGTTACTTCTCTGTTTGTCAAGAGAAGTAATTCAGAGGTGATATACCTATGTGTGTATGTTGATGATATCATACTTACAGGTAATTATGCCAATGGCATCAAGCAGATCAAGAACCAAATGATGCAGGAGTTCAAAATCAGTGATCTAGAGTCAGTAAAATATTTTCTTGGACTTGAATTAGTCTATACATACTCTGGAATTTATATCACTCAAAGAAAGTATGTGCAGGATATGTCGAAGAAGTTTCACTTGGAGAATGCCAAGATAGCAAGAACTCCTATGGAAGTTAACCAAAAATTAAGTGATCATGAAGGTGATATGCTTGAGAATGTTGCAGGATACCAAAGCATAGTTGGAAGCCTAAACTATGCTACATTGACAAGGATTTATATTGCTTATGGAGTAAGTGTCTTAAGTCAATTTATGCACAAACCTAGAGCACCTCACTTGGAAGCTGCCAAGAGAATTTTGAAGTACCTTAAGGTCACTCAAAATCAAGGTTTATACTTTCCTTATACTTCTGATTTGGACATCAAAATATACTCAGATGCAGATTGGGTAGGTTGTAAGGATGACAGGAGGAGTACCTCAGGTTATCTCTCTTTTTTTGGTGATAAGCCCATTTCATGGTCTTCCAAGAAGCAACCTACTTTTGCTTTATCTTCAACAAAGGCAGAATATAGAGGATTAGCCAATGCTACTCAAGAGGCCATATGGATCATATTGCTATATGCAGACTTGGGATTACATGCTAACTCTCCAATGATTTTTGGAGAGAATACAAGTTCTTTACATCTTGCACCAAATCCTATCTATCATGCTAGGACCAAGCATATATAAGTCCACTATCATTATGTTAGAGAGGAGCTATTGAGAAAGGAAATTCAGTTGGCATATGTATCAACTAATATGCAATGTGCAGACTTATTGACCAAAGCACTTGATGGTACTAACCTTTGCAGGTTTAAAGCTATGATTGGATTGTAGGACATTCAAGAGGATTGATGAAGAAGATCAAGCCAAGATGTTTGTCTTGAGGGGGAGCTGTTGGTGCAAATGCCAAGCCTTCACACTTGGCAAGGCATTGGAAGTTTTATGTGCAAATGCTTAAAGACCCATGAGAACCATTGCTTATGGTTTTACCATTAACTCTTGTAAAAGTCATTTGACTTTGAAGAATCTTTGTAAAAGCCACTAAATTCATGGATTTTGATATAATGAAAATCACGACTCTACCTTGAGGGAATATCTCCTAGATTAAGGGATTATGTTTTTAGAGAAAGCCAAAATTGAATTCAAATTCAAACTTGAACAAAGCATCTATAAAAGTGATTGTAAAATCGTGCAGGACATCCTCTCTATTCTAGTGCCTTAGTTGATCACATTGTAGAGAGTGTGTGGCTCTTAATATAGCCTACACTTCTCACTATCATTGGGCATTATTCTTCATGCCAATGATCATGTACAACATTTTCATATAATACAATATATCATTGATCATCTCTGTTGGTCTCTTTGTCATTCACTCAAAATGGTCTTCTTGTCTTGCTCATATCTTAGTCATTACTCCATGACCTTCAATGTTCTATGGCTTGTTGGAATCAGCTTTAAGTCTACTACATGCTGAAAATTTTTGGAGTCATTGGATTCAACCGATTGGGAGAAAAGCATCTCAAAGTGGTCACTGGTCATTTTCTACAGATGTCCTAAAAAGTTGGGGGTAATGTTTCACTTGCTAAATTGATTGCTCTGAGTATAATCAATCATTTTAAGTGATTCCACTTGGAATCGTTAGATCTTTAAGCAAGTTAGATATTCCTAGAAGGAATTTTTGTAATTGTCATTGTGCTGGGAGCACTGAGCTTAACAAGCAGCAGGTGTGTGAACCAAAATAGAAAGTTTTTGGTGACTTGTGACTTGTGTTAGCTATTTTGGATTCATTCATGCATCATCTCCAAAGTAGATAGGCACTTATTTAGTGTCATTGGAAAGCTAAAGGGGCTACAACTCAACTCTGAAGTGAAAGAGGGCAGGTATAGAGCTGGAATTAGCAGTACCAACTCATTTCTTGGAGTGTCCATCCATCTTTCCCAACATTCCTTATGCTGTTAGCATGCTTCCATAGACTTCGAACTCCAAAAATTAGTACTAGAGCAAGTCATTGCTTCATCTAGGGTGTCATCGACACCCCTCCAATCATAGTATGAGAATTGCACAAAAATTGGTGAGCATTGTTAGGGTGATTAGGAGATCAAAACGGCCTCACTTTGTGGTGTCAAAATCACCATCTAAGCTCGTTTCGACCTCTGAATGCACTATCACAGTGCCTCATAGGCAATTTTATCTTTTTGTGCCAAAGGTATATATAGGTTTTGGTTTGCCAATATAAGCATCTCAAAGTCTATTACAAGTTTAGCAGAAATTGTTAGGGTAATTATGTTCAACTTTTTTAAATACAATCACTTTTTTGCATCAGGGTATTTTAGTTAGTGGCCATGGCTAAAAGCAGTGATGTATTTCATATGGTGGTTGTTGAGGATAAGTTGGATGGTACCAATTATCCATTATGGGCGTATATGATGTGTCATGTATTGGTTGCAAAAGGACTATGGAATATTGTGCAGGATGTTGAAAAACATCCTATTGCACATGCAAACATAGTTGTTAAAGTTGATGTAGATGGTGTTGAAGATGGCAATATTCTTCATGTTCCTGTTTGTGTTGCGGTTTGAGGTGCACCTACTATAGAGCAAATTTTTTGGGATGGCAAAGATGCTTAGGCACATGCATTGATAGCCTTATCTATCAAACATGCCATTATTCCTCACATTCGCTCTTGTAGAACAGCTAAGGATGCTTGGGATACACTTACCACTTTATGCCAGGCAAGGAATGAGGCTCTTGTTGCTTACCTCCGAAACTAGTTGGAGAGTGAGCACATGAATGAAGGAGATTCCATGGATAGTTTTTTGACAAAGATCAAAGATTTGAAGGAACAGTTGATTTTTGCTAATGAATTCTTACCTAACAGTTCACTTTTGCAGATTCTTGTGAATGGTCTTCCCGATTCATATCAAAGTTTTGCTTCTACTCTTCGTTTGATGATGAAAGGCAATCAAAATGCCTTAACATTTGAGGAGTTAGTCTCTGGTCTATTACAGGAAGTTCAATCTAGGTACAACAAGTCCATTAGTTAGAAGGGCAAAGGTAAATGGAGCTCTTCTGTTAGTAAGCAAAAATCTGCTAATTCTACAAAATCAAAGAAGGATGACAGAGATGAGAAGAAAACAGAAAAGCAAAAATTGTTTTGCAAATGTTGTAAAGGAAATGATCATGTCATAAAGAGTTGTCCAAAACTCACTACTAAAGAGGCAAAGAAAAAAGAGGCTAGAATGGTTGCTGCAGAGGCCTCTACACTCAAAATAGAGTTTGCTAATCTTGTGCAGAATGAAGAATGGGCGTTTACTAATGTTTGCAATTATGATCCATCTTCTCATGAATAGTGTATGTCTACACTAGACTTAGATGTTTGGTACTTTGATAATGGGGCAACCAAACATATTACCTCACAATGCAATTTCTTCACTTCACTCGAGCCTGCCCCTACAAGGAATATTGTCACATGCATCAACAACTCCTCTTATCCTATCATGGGACTTGATAAGATCATTTTGGCTACTGCTGATGGTAGTTCTTTTACATTGTTAGATGATCTATTTGTGCCAGGAATCAAGAACAATTTTTTATTAGTTTTTGCATTAGCCAAGATCAGCTTGGTTGTGAAATTTATTGATGACAGATGTATTGTTCATGATCTATCAAATGGTGATGTCATTATTACTTCTGGAATTTTATGTCATGGGCTATATAAGCTCATAGACTATGAAAATCTATGAATGATTCTGTGTGTGCAGTACATGATTGTCAAGCTATGTTAGATGCAAAGCTTTGGCATGCATGCTTTGCTCATCTGAATTTTTCTAGTTTACTATGCTTGGAGAAATCTGAAATGGTGTCCTCTTTCCCCAAACATGAGGCACCCGCTAAACATGTCTGTGAAGGTTGTATTTTGGGAAAAATATAGCATTCCTCATTCCCAAAAGATGATGCTTCAGTTTGAGCTACTAGAAATTGCAGCTTGTTCACAGTGATGTCTGTGGTCCTATGTAGACACCCTCTTTTGGAAAGTATCTTTACTTCGTGACTTTCATTGATGATTTTTCTAGGCATGCATTGAAGGGCTTTGGTGTGTAGAACAAGAGGAGCAAGGAGGAGGTGGAAGGAGAGAGAGAGAGAGAGAGAGAGAGAGACAGAGAGAGAGAGGGAGAGAGAGAGAGAGAGAGGAGAGAAGAGGTGCGCACACATGCATGGGAACCTCGAAACCCACATAATGATCTCCGTGAGGCAATGCTCTATAAATTATGTATATATATGAATATAGGGGTAAGATCACATGACCCTTACATCCCCAATGATCTCCCACTTAAGGGTCAATGTGACCATAAGTTGAAGAATATACAAAGAATGATGTAGGACTATATACTAATGTACAAGAAGAGTCCAGATCTCAACCCATACAGATCAGCCTACACCAACTACCTCGAACAAGGTGTATCCATGCACCTCAAACTGCTCTAGACTCATATTGATAAGAGTCAAGTTCACATTTGACTGATGCAAGAACTGATGAAGTTCCTACAAAGCTCCCACTTGCTCTATGCATGTGTCAATCATCAAATGATTGACAAATCCAAGTGTGAATGCTCCAATAGCAACTGCAACATCTAGTGCCAAGCATAACAAGTCGTACATCAAACTCTTGAATGCTGACAAAACCTATGTTATATTGGCTAACTTAAGCATGTCAGCCATGCCTATATCCAAGGCGAAAGCAAATTCTGAAGTGTTTATGTGCTTCACACAGTTTTTGGTTTTGGCTGAAAATATGTCAGCATGTCAACTGGGCATGCTTCGTTCTGATCGAAGGAGGGGATATATATCTTCTGATTTTAATGCATTTTTGGTTGAAGGTGGGATAAAACATCAATGTATAGTGTTGTATACACCTCAACATAATAGAGTTGTTGAATAGAAGAACAAGTTACTGATGGAGATGGCAAGGTGTATGGTCAAGAGTTAGGCTTTACCACATAGTTTCTAGCTTGAGGTTGTTATGTGTGCAACATATGTACTTAACAAGTGTCCCACTAAAGCAATGCAGTCTATCACTCCATATGAGGCTTCGCATGGTCACAAGCCATCTGTTGCTCACTGTTGAAGCTCAAAGTCAAGGACAAAGCATGGAAGCACATCAAAAGGTGGACACACAAGGAAAGGGAGCAAGTAGGGAGCTCAAAGTCAAGGACAAAGCATGGAAGCACATCAAAAGGTGGACACACAAGGAAAGGGAGCAAGTAGGGAGCTCCATGAAGTGTATGTCAAATTTTCAGATGAATCCCCTACAAAAATAGTGATTTTCATCACTAAAAACCATTGTAAATACCATTATCTATTTTTATAACTCCATTTTGTTCAAGCCGAGGAGTCCTCGAGCTTGAGGAGTATTAGAAGTACCATCGTACCAATTTTCGTAATTTTTAGACTTCGTTTGAGCCCTCAAATAAGCCTTGGAACCTAATTTTTAACTAGGCCGGACACTAGGTCTGGACAAGGCCAAAACTAGTCAAAAAACTATAAAAAGAGCTAGAGAGCTCATTTTTTAGGTGAGCTTGATAGAGAATAGAGCTTTTGTAAGAGAACTCTTTGCAATCTAAGCTTTCCATTGTTCCTCTCTTTGATCTTACTTTGTGCGCGTGTGTGTGTATGTGTGTGTATGATTGTGTACTTTCACTCACGCACTTGTGCCTTCACTTGCTTGTGGTCTTCATACTGGTCCTCACGTCTCCGCGGATTGACAAGTAAAGGAGGTGGTGCTTACGCTTGAGCTACACTCACCTACGTGTTTTTGGTTGTGTGGCACGTGCATTAGTGCTTGAAATACACCGCAGGAAATTGGATGATAAAGTAGTGAAATGTATTTTAGTGGGATACAGTTGAGAACGTAAAGGCTATTATCTATATCATCCATAGATTAAATGCATTTTGGTTAGCCGTGATGTTGTTTTTGTGAAAGATGTTATTCAACCATTACTTTCATGTACTATGGAGACATCAGTTAGCTCCAAAGACATGTATGGCACATTGCTGCCTCTATTTACATGTGGACAGTCTAGTGTTGGTCCTAATGAGGCAACTTCTCAGCCTTTATAGGTTTCATGTGATGGTGTAGATCATTCCATTTCTAATGCAGATTTACATGATGCACTTGTTGATTAGAGAGTTGATATTGAGGAGGCAAAAACTATGCCAAAATGGTTGGTGTAGACTTTGCCTGAGATCAAACTAGATGCAACTTTGTCCTGTTGTACTCTTTTTGGCTCTCATAGTGCTTCTTTTGCATCAGATTGCTATGTTATGGCTGCCTCTAGTCTCTATGCGGAGAATGAACCTATTTTGTTTGATGAAGCACAAAATTCTAAAAATTGGATGGTTGCTATGCAATCTGAATATGATGTTATAATGAAGAATAGTACCTAGTCTTTATGTGAATTGCCTCCTCGCAAGAAGGCCATTGGCACTAAGTGGGTACACAAGCTGAAGCATAAGCCTGATGGAACAGTTGACAGGTATAAGGCTAGGCTTGTTGCAAAAGATTATGCTCAAGAAAGAGGCATTGATTTTGATGAGACCTTTGCTCCTACTTGCTAAACGAATATTGTTTGTAGCATTTGTGCACTTGCAGCTCATCATGGTTGGAATGTACATTAGTTGGACATTAAAATGAAATTTCTAAATGGTGACTTGCATGAAGAAGTGTATGTTTTTTAGCCCTATGGCTTTGTGTAGAAAGGGCATGAAAACCAAGTGTGTAGGTTTAAAAAGGCATTATAGGGTTTGAAACAAGCACCACATGCTTGGTATGAAAAGATACATGCCTATCTAATTGCACATGGTTTTGAGAACAGTCCAACTAAGAGCACCTCATATGTTAAGAATGCAAATAGTGTGCTTTCGATCATTGTTGTGTATGTTGATGACATGCTTCTCATTGGTCCTCATGATAAGCATATTGTTGATTTTAAGGCTGATCTACATGCCTTATTTGAGATGTCTGAATTGGGGCATTTGCATCATTATTTGGGCATTGAGTTTATGCAAGTTGATGGTGAAATAGCTTTGTGACAAACAAAATATGTTGACACATTATTGCAACATTTTGGCCTTGAAGAATACAAATCTATTACCACTCCTATGGAGACAGGTTTACGATTGAGTCTTCATGATGTTGTTCTCTATCAAGAGGCTATTGGATGCTTGATTTACTTATGCATTACTCGGCCAAATATTTAGTTTGTTGTCTCACATGCGAGCAGGTTTATGCATTGCCCAGGTGTCAAGCATTGGCACATGGTTAAGTGCATCTTTTGCTACTTGAGTGCCACCCAACTACTTGGATTTTTTTATCCCAAGGGGATCACTACCGCTAGATTTACATGCTTTTTTTGAATCTGGCTGGGTTGGTTGCTATGACACTCGTGTGTCCACCAGTGGTTTTTGCTTCATGCTTGGGTAGCTCATGCATATCTTGGTTGAGCAAGAAGCAGCCTACTGTGGCCACTTCTAGTTGTTAGGTGGAGTATAGGGAAGCTTTCATAATGATTGTTGAGTGTGTGTGGCTCAGACACCTTATGGCTGATTTGGGTGTTGGTCAGTCTTTTGCCACCACAATCTTCACTGATAGTCAGAGTGTATTGGCAGTTGCAAGGAACCCTATGTTCCATGCTCGCACTAAGCACATTGACGTGCACTATCATTATGTCACAGAGAGGTTCTCTGCTAGAGAGATCAATTTGGCATATGTGCCCACACAAGAGAACATTGCAGACCTTTTCACAAAGGCTCTACCTAGGGAGAAGTTTGAAGCTTTTTGCAAAGCTTTGGGCTTACTTCCTTTTGTGGATTGATTCCACATAGCTTGGCACTTCCTTATACATGAGTGCCAGCTCCTTGTTCACCACATCACTCCCAAGGGGGATTTGTTGATATATTTAGGTAGTGATGTGTGTGAACACACTAGGACTATCGGGGCACTTTTTTCCCTCTTTATAAGGTTTTCCCCCCAGCTTGTATATACGACTATAACCCTAATGGGTCACCTATCTTTGTAAAATTTAGTGGTAATACATTCAATATTGTGTGTTGTCTTCTTCTTCCTTGTGTTGTTCACATGCTTTCGTAGACCTTGAACTCCAGCAGTGATTTTCTCCTTGACATAATGATAGTGAACCTCTATGTTTTTAGTCCTAGCATGATAAATTGGATTTGCTGCAAGACAAAGTGAGCAAATGTTATCTCCAAAAATGTGAGGAGTAGAGGACAAGACCTAATTCTAAGTACAAGATCTTGATTCACATGGCTTTCTGAGTTGCATTGGCTAATCCTCTTGTAGGTTTCTTATTGGATGACCATGAAATGATATTTGTACCTACAAAAGTAAGATATCTTGAAGTACTTCTATTGTCATGTTTAAACATGCCCAATTTGCATCAGAGAAGAGATTTATGTATATATCATATGTATATGGATAATATAGACCTTTAGTAATGGTTCTCTTCAAGTACTTGAGTGTTCTCTTAGCGTTATCCATGTGATGTTTTCTAAGAGTATGCATAAATTGACTCAGGACACTTACACTATAGCAAATGTCTGCTCTAGTTAATGTTGCATAGTTCAAACTATTCACTGAACTCTGATAACTTGTTATGCCTTCATTGTGCTCTCTGTGATGAGCACATAGCTTCAAATTCACCTCCATGGGTGTACCTGCAATCTTAGAATTCTCCATCTAATCTTAGCAAGCATATCCTTGATGTATTTCATTTGAGTGAGATACATACCCTTTTTTGTGTACACAACTTCCAACCCTAGGAAGTAAGTGAGTTGCCCTAGGTCAGTGATCTTAAACTCCTCCTTCATTTGTAGCTTGATCCTCTTAATGTCTTCAACATCATTACATGTGAGTATTATATCATCTACATATACACAAAGGTATATGACTTCTCCTTCATTCCTCTTGATAATGAGTGAAGGATCTGTTTTGCTAACCATGAATCCTTTATCCTGCAAATAGGTGACAAGCCTATGATTCCACACCCTTCGGGATCACTTCAAACCATATAGGGGCTTCCTTAGCGTGCATAGATGTTCAAGAAAGATTGGATCTTCAAAACCAAAAGGTTGAGCCATATATACCTCTTCAAATATCCATCCATTTAGAAATGCATTCTTTACATCCATTTGGTAGATCTTCAATTCTTGGAAGCTGCAATGCTCATAAGCACTCTGATTGTTGGTATCTTTGCCATAGGTGAGAAGGTCTCCTCATAGTCAATTTGTTGTGTCTAAGCATACCCTTTAGCCACAATTCTAGCTTTATACCTATTGATGGTTCCATCAGACTTTTTCTTCACTTTGTATATCCACCTAGATCCAATTATCTTCATGGTTGAAGTCTTGGGTACCGATTCCCAAGTGTGATTCTCCTTCAAGGCTTCAATTTCTTCTTCCATAGCATTCATCCATTCTGGTTTCCTCTTTTCCTCCTCATAAGATGAGGGCTCCTCTGAATTCAAGTCATATGCTAAATAGCTAGAGTTTTTAGTTACTAGTGATGTATCATAACCATACCTTTCTGGCTTCTTCTTCTCCCTAGTAGATCTTCTAATGGTTTTTGGAGAGGATTCTGCTACATCCCTCAACTCTTGAACTTAATCCTTGCCTTTGAAGTTCCACGAGTTGATCTCTCTTCTTGCAGTCTTCTAATCATCTTCAAAATTACTTGATGCTTCAAGTGCATGTGTATTCTTGTTTGAGAGAGTTGGAAAATCTTCCTCTAGATCGTATGGTAGCTTGATCTTCTTATAATCATCTTCAAACCATGATTTTTTCTCATCAAGCACAACATCTTGAATTACTATAAAGCCCTTATTGCTAGGATTATAAATTCTATAAACTTTTTTTATTAAGATCATAGCCTATGAACATACACCTCCTTAGGGTCCAATTTACTACTGATTTGTGATGGTATGTGTGCATATCCAATGCACCCAAAGATACTACAATGTTCCAAGATTGGTCTTCTTCCATTCCAAGTTTCATATGGATTCATACCTTCCAAGATCTTTGAGGGTAATCTATCTATCAAATATATGGAAGTAGATACTACCTCTACCCATAAATAGTTAGGTCGCTTCTGCTCATTGAACATGGACCTCACTGCCTCCTAAATGGTCCTATTCCTTCTCTCTGCCACTCCATTCCGGTCAGGACTATATCTAGTAGTGATGTCTCTTATGATTCCTCTATCTTGGAGATAGGAATCAAATTCATGGGAGAAGTATGCTCTCGTTCCATCAAACCTTAGTGTATTTAGGGTTTTACCTATTTGATTCTCCACAAAAGCTAGATATTTCTTGAAGCATGAAAACACTTCATCCTTATGCTTCATGAAGTACAAAATAGTCCGTCTACAACAATCATCTATAATGACACATAGTACCTTGATCATGAGGTTGAAGGTCCTTTGCTTGGTCCCAAACATCTATATGGACAATCTCCACAAGGTCTCCATGCATGTATCCTTTCTTAGTAAATGGTTTTCTGTGTCATTTCCCAAATTGACATGCACTACATTTGTATATCATGTGCTGCTTTGAGATATTGGGTAGTCCAAGTACACTATGATCTCTACTAATTTGTTTGAGGGCTCTTTCTCTAATGTGATCAGCTAATCTCTTATGCCAAACCTCAAGTTTTGATAGGGTTTGGGTGCCATAGTTGAACAAGGCAATGTTCTTGGTGTCTTAGAGTTCAAATGTGAACAATCTACCTCTCTTTTCTCCTTTTGCTATCTTCTTGAAAGCTTGATATGGATCCTCTACATAGGCTCCATGCTTGGTGAATCTCACCTACAACCCTTTCTCCACAATTTGATCTACACTTAGAAGATTCTTTATAATGGTTGGTACATAAAGAAATCTACGTAGTAAGTGCATATTACCATTAGAGGTCTTCACATTTCCTATCTTCTCAATTAGATGTCATGTGTCATCACTTTTTTGGACTTCATGCTTGTTCTTTGGATCTTCCAAGTTTGAGAGTAGGGATACATTTCTTACCACATGATTTGAGCATATAGATTCCATGTAGAACACATGCTCATCAGAATTACCTTCCTTCATTGTCATGTTCATAAGTAGAAGTGAATCTTCTTGAGCTTGATCATCTATATAATTGTTGTAGTCTCTCCTTCCTTTGTATCATCCTTCATAGTTTTTGTTGTAGAAATTGTTGTATCCATAGGAGTTGTTGTACTTGCCTCTTGAAGCTCCATAGATTACTCTATTTTATCTTCTTCCTCTCTAGTTCCTTAAATAAAATAATTCTTTGTAATGTGATTTGATAGACAACATATGGCATAGGGTGATGAGCTTTAAGCTCTCCCCCTGCCTTCTCTACCTCCTCTGCTTCTTCCTTTTCTTTGTAGAGGGCACGGATTGATTACCTTTTTTGTTCTCACCATTCTTCATGAGCTTGGCTTCATCTATGAAGGGTTGCCCCATGAGCGTGTTGAAATCAGACACTTGCATATCCATGTAGAGGTCCATGGTTGTGGTGAAGGCTTCCCATTTATCATCAGCTTTGATCCCATTGATGTCTTGCCTCACAATTTGGTCTTCATCAATGATTTCTCCAATTTTCCAAAGTTGCCATGTCCTTCATCCTGGTGACAAAACCAATCACACTTTTCTTGGGTATTTTCTTGAGTGTTGTAAACTCCATCCATAATTGATTCTTCCTAGCTTTTGTACTTGAGGAGAAGAATGCTTCCAAAGAATTCCATGTCTCTTGAGAGGTCTTATAGTTCCTAATATGATGGAGTAAAAAAATCAAAGATAGAGTTGAGAATATATGACCTTGTCAAAGCATATTTTCACACCATGTATTCAACCTTTCTTGTTCCTCTTGAGTTGGTTGGCCTTGCTTCTAAGTATTGGCATCATCTCGTCTCTTAAGATATACCCATACATATTTCTTCCTTATATATAAGTGTTGCAGAGGATTGAAGACAAAACAAAAGAAGAAGCAAAGAAAAGAAGAGAAGAAGAGCAGGCCCACAAAATTTTTGAGAAATAGCCATTTTTCCTTTTTACAATTTCCACTATAAGTCCCTAAAAAGCCTTATGAATGCAGTAAAGGAGTCCTATGGATGCATATTATCTAAAGATTGTAACAATATCCTTGTACAATAGTAGGAACTTAGAGATTTCTAGAGAAAGTATTAGTCTCCTGTGTGAAAGGATCAAACTTAGGCACATGTATATAAGTCACTTTGTTGACTCATTTGTAAAGAATTTCGCCATAATTGGGTACTAACTTTTGAAATTTGAATTTGCTTCTTCTTGTCTATGTATCTTATCCTTCGTGAGTTTCTATGCATATTGTAGGCATAGAATGTGTATCGTTAGGTGTTGTCTACCCCTTCCCGATCTCTTTTCACTAGTATCGCTTGTGTGTGAAGTGTAGGGAGTCATTAGTTGTTAGTAGTTAATTCTTGCCAATCCGTTTTTTGGTAATAACTTGGAGCAAAGAGGTTCGATGGAGCCAAAAATGCAGCAGTATCATTAGATGTGCCTCACTGAGAACTCCAAAAGTAACTCGATATTGACTATATTTTTCTATTGGACCTAGGAGATATTGCTTGGTTTGTGTTTGTTGCTCCACCAAGTATCATCATACACACCTAAGTGTAAGAGCTCGAGTTTGAGGTTGATGCCCACTTGGGCATGCATCAATTGACCCTTTCCCACATTTTCCATCATTTAAGCACGTGTTTTGACACACTTGACTAGGTCATACTCTTCGTTTGATAGTTTAATGTGTGCATCAAACCACCACTATGTGCACTTGTTGGACATGTGAGGGCTAATTAGTCTCACTTGTCATAATTTCATAGGAGAGTCTAACGTACATATTTTTGGCACCATTTTGGAGGATTGAGGACCTAAATCAAGGTGCCTAAGTGATGGTTAGAGTATAGTTATGAAGTTCGTGAGTGTGAAAAGGGAATTAAGTACTTTGAAAAGTCATCAATCACTTGCACTTGTTTGTTAGGGTTATGAGTTAACTAAGAGAACTTTGCAGTAGGTTAGGACATCCAGCATCTCAAAAAAACAAAACCAAATTGCATTTTCCAAAAGATCACTAGTCTTGATCAATGACAAAACCCAAATTACTACATCAAAATTCATTTGCAAGAGCACATCTATCCGAGAGAGCACTAGCAATGATCAATATCATCTGATCAAGTATCATTTAGAACTTAGCTTACAACAAGAGTTTAGGGCAAAGAAATTGAGAGATAGACTCTCTTAGGTGAGCTCTACACCTTGGTCATATCATTTCCATGTATACCAAGACACATTCGAAAAAATGACACCAACCAAGTATCATGAGGCATTTTTTGGGAAAAACTAAAGTATTTATTTACTACAGACACATACGCAATAGAGAAGAGCACAAGGAACCCACTGAGCACATTCAAATTTAATTTTGAGTTACAAAAGTCCAAGTATCATGATTAGTTCAGTTTGGTATCATGATACCAAATTCTTGTGTGTCCCTCATACTTGGCAGGTATCATGTATCACCAATACTTTGCTCCTAGTTATGTATCACAATACCTAGGTATCATGTATCGTGACTAGTTGAGTATCATCATGTGATCCCAAGTATCATGTTCACTGATATATACAAGTATCATATGTCATCGATCTTGTACTAATATCGTGTATTGCCTATCGTGTGGTCAAGTATCATATCACTTATGACAAGTATCGCGTATTGTGAGGTTCCCAATTATTGTCTATCATGCCTTAAGTATTGCATCTCATGTATTTTATTTCAAAGTATCATGTTTCATCAATCGCAAACTTGTGTGTCATGTGTCACCTAAGATCCAGGTATCGTATCATCAATTCAGGTATCATGTATTGTCTGAGATCTTAGGTATCATGTATCGTGAAAATTCATGAGCAAATCTTAATTGATCCAAACCTATATTTTTGGAAGTTTTTTAGTTCAAAATACCAATTAAACCATCATCTAAAACCTAAGAAAACATCCAAAAATGAAGACAGAGAACTTAAGGTTAGAAAACTTGTGAGGATCATAGACTTTGAATGAGCTTGAGATCAAGACATGCCTTAGGGAGTTGAAGAGGTGTAGTATCATCAGCAAGGAGTGTGACTTAGGCAAGCATCCACTCCACCTACTTAAAGACCTCTAATGATTCTAAAGAGGAGATAATGACAACATCTGAAAACATGCACAATTCTATCTATGCTTCAGAAGTATTGTCCTTGATAGAGGGTGAATATAGAACATCATTGCAGTACGTTTTTACAAACTCACATGGAGTACCTATATAACTCAACAACTTTGTAGCAAGACTTAGAAATTCTACTGTCTATAAGGTTTTCCAGAGACCAGTAGTAAAGTTTGAAGAAGGCTTTTACATGGATAAGCGAGGCCATTTGTATTTGGTGATTGAGCATCTTGATAAGGTTAATGAAAGAGGAGAAGTTGAGGAACCTAGTAACCTAGCAGGTATAGACCATAGAGAGCATGTGACTAACCCCAAGATGAAAATCTATGATAGTGAATGTCTTGAGGGGGGAGAGAATTCCGCAAGATGATGATTTAATGGATTTCTATCTGATTGTCGAAATCAATAAGTTGTTGCAAGCAACTATGCAGATAGTTTGAAGCAGTGTCAATCATGCTACTATTTATGAGTTGCAAGATCCAGAAGACTCCTCTAGAGTCACAAACCTAGATCAAGATAGGAGAAGATATTGGGAAGTTACTAGTACAAAAAGATCTAGACTCTAGTACATGAATTTGTCAGTATTTCCCCCAAGGGATCAAGCAAAATCCTCAAAGTTAATGAAAAAACCAAGGAAACCCTATATTAGGGAAAATTAGTGGACATAATGTTCCACATAAACCTTAGGTTCACTTTTCTACACAAAATAACAACACAATGCTAGTAACTCAATTGGGAGGTGAAACGATGAACAAGCCACCCTTTCCTTTAAGACCTCCACAAGGAAGATGACCAGGTGTGCGCAATATTGTTCAAGTTATTCCTTGACCACTTGATATGGGCAAAAGGCTAAGACCTTACCAAGTATCAAGATACCTAAGGAATCACTATGAACTATCAAGAGATTCATATGATCACATGGCTGAATTTAAACAAGTACTACCAGCTAAACAAATAGATGATTTTTTTACTCACTATCAATCCTTTGGACTCACATTGATAGGAACAGCTTTGACATGGTTCCAACCCTTAGATCCCATTAGGTTCTCCAATATGGAACAAGTCTTAGATGAGTTCATTAGTGGATTTACAAAGAGAGGAATTAAACATTATACATCTTCCCTGATTCATAACTTTAAACAAGAAAGCAATGAGTCAGTGAGACTTGTAGCCAGAAGATTTAATGAATATATGGATCAATGTCGAACCACTGAGAGGCCAACCCAAAAAAAAATGATATCATTATTGTTGGATGGCTTAGCTAATGGAAATCTGAGAACTTTGGTGTATGTGAAACGTCTCAGAGCATTGATGAATGTCATAGGGAGTGTATAGACCTAGAAGATAATTTTGCATATCATCCGAAGATCCCTGAGATCCCAACTAAGTCTAATGATGCTTCTAGTAGTGTGTCTTCCCAATTTAATAATGTCAAACAATTGGCAAAATTAGTGGTCAATTTGGAGTCCAAAACCAATAGGGAACGAAACCCTATCAAGCTCAACCCATGCAAATGCCAATCTTAAGAAGATGTGTGTATTGCAGAAGGGGATCATGCATCTCATCCTTGTGCAAAAGGAGGACCTTCCCCACCACAACAATACACGTATGCAAGAACAACCATACAGACACCAAATCTCTACTGCCACATTGAGTAAATATACACTAACCACACTACTCATAAGTGTCCTTATAATTGACAACCTAGGCAAGCACAACCTCCTCAATTCAGGCCTCATGGGTGTCAACCAATAGAGTTAGTCAAATGAGCTCCAAGGTATGCTCCATATCAAGGACCTCCAATGGCTTAAAGACCTTATGAGTATCAATGGTATGCTCAACCTCAACCAGTGTTGGGACAGCAACCACCCCATTCTCAAAATGTGATACCAATAAAGTACACACAACCAAAAGAAAAACTAGAAAGAGTAGAAGTACCCATAAACCCATTGACAGGAAAAAAGCATGATCCAAGTCTATGAGCAGAGCTATGGTGAGTACTATGCCTATGATCACAATCCCATAGAATATGAGTTAACGTACGAACATAAATACTATGAATATGATGGCTATGGAAATTCATATGGATCTAAATATGCCAAGCTAATATATGTTGCACCTAGAGCTCAAGCCCCAGTAAGGTAGTGGATGAGACCACCTACACTGAGAGGACCATGTTATAGATGTGGAGGAGACCATTTTATTAGGGAATGCACAATGCCATACCCCCCACCTCCTCACCAAGTATGGGAAGGATATTGTGGTGATTTTGGAAAAAAAATGCGTTCAGAGATTGTCCCAAGAATCCATCCAAAGCACCTTCCACGACATAAATCAATGTGATTGAAGTAGTTGAGTCCTCTGGTAAAGAATAAATGATGCCATTACGAGAGCTAAGGTGAAAGAAATCAAAGAAACCATGAGTGAGCAAAGACCCAAGACCCCAATGAATGAAGGGGAGTAGAATCCTCACCACAAGTGGTGGAAGACTTTGAAGAAAAATTATAAAGTTTAAGGAAGAAGAAGTCTCAAAAATGGAAAACCAAATGAGAAAAATTAAAAAGTACGTGGATTAAGAAGTTGGTTGAGGACAAGGAAAATTCCACACAATGCACAGAGACCAATCAAACAATTCCATGCAAACAAAATATTGATGTGGTAAAGGAAGAGCAAATGAAGGACCTGACAGGATCAATTATAGCAGAACCTATGCATGAAGATCTACAAATGTGAATAAAATCTTATCAGTCTAGAATAGAGACAGGACCTATTCTAGAGCATCACGACTGATGTTATCCTAGAGGAGATCTAGAGAAGGAAAGATTGGAAATATTTAAGAAGATAATTAAGATTGCTTAGATTACACTAGAAAGATCAATACCAAGCATTCCTAAGATGAGAATTCAAAAAATCATTCCATAGATGTTTAGAAAACTTCAATGCAATGCAGGCAGAGCCAAAACCACCCAAGACAGTTGAAGAGGAGTTAGGGATAAAAAACTTAGAGAATGTTTCTTTAATTCTTAATGTAGAAGTGAACTAGGCACAAGACTTATGGGACAACATCCAAGAAGAAAAATGGGAAAAAACTAAAAGTTAGATCCCTCCCTTCATGGAACTAGATGCTTATATAATTGACCTATGATACAAAGAGAAGTAGAATTGGAGAATCTATATAAGCAAGACCAGGAGACAGAGGAAGCTATTAGCCTGACTACACTTAAGAACTACATGGGTGATTATGAATTGAAATTAGAATTCTTCCATGCTCCCATGTTAAGATGCAAAGAGACGAGAGCTCCTAAGGAAGTGTCAACCACTCTACAAGGGGTGAAGAAGGCTAAAGCTCATTGATATTTAACCTTAGAAGAGCTTCTACAAGTGAAGCCCCAGCTTTGGAATAATTTAACCACTCGATTAAACTTGAATGAACATAGTATTCAAGAAACTCCAACAATCAGAATACATGTGGATAAAGCAGGAGATTTCAGTGAAGGTGACAAAGGAAATACTATACCAATCACTTTTCGAGGGTACATGACTAAAGCAATATTAAACAGTGGTGTTAAAATAGGAATAACCACCAAGGAAATCTAGAAAAAATGGGGGAATCCAGCCTTAAGACCAACGAGGATGAAACATCAATTGGTAGATGGTCATGTAGAGCATCTCTTAGGGCTCCTCAAAAATGTGATCTTAACTATGTGTCAGGCTGAGCTCAAACACACCTTAGACATATGTCAATTTGGCAAGATAGGCAACCATGAGATTATCCTAGGATGACTTTACATGCAACAATTGAAGGTAGTTCAAGATTAGGGATGATATGTGTTGTATCTTCAACATCAAGGCACAAGCACCAAGATAAATCTCAAAAACTTCTCATATAGGGATGTTCCATATCTATATGAAATTCCATCCATAAAGAGGAAGATGATGTGTCAATGTGTAGAGCTAGATCTAGTGATCAATCTTGGATGAATGAAGACATCCAATTGTGGATCTCCAAGGTAGGCCAAAGAGAAGAAAAAAAGCTACAATATTGGAAGCTAGGGTAGGAAGAAGAAGGACCCATAGAAGACCCTGCTTACATGCCTCAAGGATTTCTTGACGAAGCCTTTGAACCACATGGATGGATGGAAATAGTAGCCACACTAGACATATGTATAAATGAACAAGTGCTAGCCATGAATGAGTGTGTAGATGAAGATGGATATGATTTAAGCGTAAATGGTAATAATCCAAGAAGTAGAAGAAGGTGAAATAATAGAATAGAAATTGAAAGAGGAGTATGAAAGTGTAGAAATGGGACCTATATTTACTTGAGAGGAACATTATTTGAAGAACGTTGAAATGAATAAATCAGTAGAAGATTGTAAGATCTTCTCCATAGAGGAGCACTTTGAAAATCCTAATAAGGAGAATGATGAAATAGAAGAAAAAGATCAGCAATAGAAATATTTTGAAGTTCTCAAACACTTCAAGAGATATGAAATAGAGGAGAGAAAGATAGCAATTCAAATGCCTAAGAGAGAAGTGCAAGATAGAATATCCTATGAAAATAAGAAGCAAACCAAGAAGATCATAGTGACCCTAGAAAATGATGAAGAGAGATGCACTTACATAGGCAACACCATATCGATGGAAGACGAACAGGAGCTTATAAAATTACTACAAGAGTATAGAGACATATTCACCCAGACTTATAAGGATTTTAAAGGAGTAGATCTAATGATTTTCTCTCATCAAATTCCTATGACTCTTGATGCTAAACCTTCAAAGCAAAGACCTTATACATACAATGATGCCCATCCAAAATTAAAGAAGAAGTAGACAAGTTGCTAGCAGTTGGATTCATATACAAGATCAAACACACCAAATGGGTTTCTCCTTTACTGGTTGTACCCAAGAAAAATGGGAAATTTAGGGTTTGTATTAACTTGAACAAGGTTAATGTTGCCACTATTCAAGACAGCTATCCATTGCCCATTATGGATCATCTATTGGAAAGTTTATAAGGTAAGGAAGTAGCTTTCTTGATGGATTTTCATGATATAATCAAGTAGCTATTCTTACTGAAGATCAACATAAAACCGCTTTGCTATTCAATGGGGAGTGTATGTCTTTTGGCCTAATTAACACCCCAATCACTTTCCAGAAATTGATGTGCCATGTTTTTAAGGAATTCTTGAGAAAGCGTATGGAAGTCTATGTGGATGACCTTTGTAGATATACCAAAACTAAGGAGAATATTTGATGGGTGTAGATAGTACCGTGTGCTTGAATCCAGAGAAATGTTATGTGCATATACCAATACTAAGGAGAATATTTGATAGGTGTAGATAGTACCGTGTGCTTGAATCTAGAGAAATGTGTCTTTATGGTAAGGCAAGGTAAAATACTTGGACATATAGTGTTAAAAAATGGTATTTCAATCCATGAAGAACTGGTCTGAGAATTGCCTAGGCCTAAGAACATAAAGGAAGTGTAAGCCTTTATGGGAAATTATGGATATTATCAAAGATTCATTCATATGTGTGCAATCATAACAAAACCATTATATGGACTCTTGACTCACTTTAAAAAGGAATGATGAATAGGAACAAGCATTCAATGAACTAAAAAGAAGATTGAGTTCAACACCCATCCTGAAAGTGCCAAATTGGAATAAAACATTTCACATTCACGTTGATGCATCTAACTTTGCTATTGGATGCATATTGGTACAATCAGCTAATGAAGGAAAGCTAGATCACCTTATAGCAATCCAAGTAGACAATTGAACTAGGTAGAGCAAAATTACACTACAACTGAATGAGAGGGATTAGGGATGGTCTATGCGGTAAAGAAATTTTGATATTACTTATTAGCTAATGAATTCAAGTTTTTTATTGATCACAAGGCTTTAATATACTTCTTCAATAAAGCTTGTAGCACAGGATGGCTAGTTAGATGGTTTCTTTTTCTAGTGAAATTCGACTTTGAAGAAGTTGTCAAAAATGAAACATGCATGTGAGAATCGATCACCTATCTAGAATGACTCATGGAGAATTGCCAATGGGAGTAGCAAATGGGTGCTAGATGCTTACCTATTTAATTTGGAAGTATGCCCAACATGGGCTGAAAACTTGTTGCCTATGCTTACACATGGATCTAATCCTAGGATCAATTCACCAAAGAGCAAGGAACTTTTCAAAGTAAGAAAGCTTCACATTGTAGAAGCTAGTTTATACTTCAAATATTCTAATGGAGTACTTCTAAGATGTGTCAAATATGAGGAAAGAACCAATTTAATCTAAAAATCTCATGAGAATAAATGGAGAATACATAAAGGTGTAAGAAGAACGACTTGAAAACTAAGAAGATTAGGAGTCTATTGGCCAGAAATGCAAAAGGATGTACACGAACATGTGACCACTATATATGCTAAGTCTCTACACTTGATGAACATTCACCTTTGTGCTATTCAACAATAACACCTGAATGGAGTAATCCACAACTTGAGTACTTGAAATCACAAACATACCCTAAAGGAGCTAGCTATGCTAGAAAGAGAGCTCTAGAAGAACAAAGCAAAGATTATGTGAATCTAGGAAAACAAATTATCAAAGAGAGAAAGATAATCAACTACGAATATGAATTCATGAAGGAAAATATCTTCCTATACTAGAAATGGCTCACGTAGGAGAATATGGAGGTCATTTCTCAGCTGATAACACAATAAAGATGACCTTTTTGCAGGATTATGGTGACCTACACTACACATGGATGCGGAAACCTATGTAAGAAGTGATATGTGTAAACGAAAAAAGTACCCAATTCTGAGATATGACATGACTTTCAGACCTATGGTTGGTGCAAGAGCTTTCTCTAGATGGGGAATATATTTTATTGAACCTATTAATCCCTTAGCAAAGAGGCTCTCATGCAAAATACGTCATAGTAGCTACGAGTTATTTAACTAAGTGGGTAGAAGCCTGTAGCTTAGTGGTGAGTAGCACCTCCTTTACTGTCAATCCAGAAAGACATGAGGATGGTATGGAGACCTCGAGCAAGTGATGTGCACAAGTGGTGATGGAGAAGCACACAAGCATGTACACACATACACACACACAAGTAAGATCAAAGAGTGAGACAATGGAAGCTTTGATTAAGATCCAAACACAATTACAAGAGCTCTTCTTTAGTTAAATCCACCATTTGTTCTCTTCAAAAATAAGCTCTCTAGCTCCTTTTATAGTTTTTGACTAGCTAGTGACCTTGTCCAGACCTAGTGTCCAGCCTAGTTAAAAATTAGGTTCCTAGGCTATTTTGGAGGCTCAAACGAGCTCTAAAAATTATAAAAACTGATAGGTAGGTACTTCTAATGCTCCTCAAGCTCAAGGACTCCTTGGTTTGCACAAAATGGAGCTACACAAATAGGAAATGGTATTTACAATAAGTGTTAGTGATGAAAATCACTATCTTAAAGGTTTTCTCTTTAGAATTCTGACATACATTCCCTCAGTCCTTTCTTCGTTGGCTCCTTTGTCGGCTTGTGCTTCTTGTCTCTTCACCTTGGTGCATACTTCCTTGACGAGTTAGCCCTTGACTTCCAACACTTCCCCGTCTCACATCTATCGTCCCTGACAGACCCTTGTCGAGGGTGTTTCTTGATATAGAACTCGACGACATTGGAGGTGACGTGATGTTCTTCAATCCTTAATCCTTTTGCAAGATCGGTAAGTAGTGTATCTCAATCCACTGGACCTGGAATGTCTGGATGTGTCAGGTGCAACTGATGTGAGGGTCTGGGAACAAATATTTCTGAATGGTACTCCTAGAACCCTGAAATGAACATCTCTTCAAAGTTCTGTTTGTAACAGGCTCGGAGGTATGTGATCCTTGTCTGCCATGCATAGATTACATTAATGGAAGGGGTTGTACTCATGTCGTATACTAAATCTAGATTTCCTTCATTGAAACCGACTATAGAGAAGTGAGGATCTTTGATGTTCTTGAAAGTCCGGAAAGTGACTAGCATCAATTCAATTATCTTCATACACATCTGAGCCATAACATCAAGGATGTTCCGTAGTCTAGTACCCGAGTGGCAGATGGTTGATATCATATAAGCTATCCTGGCAGGTCCTCGTGGTGGTGCTAGGTACACATAGTTGAGCCATTTTGCACAGTCTTTTACATTTTTAAAGGTGATTGCAAATTTGGGCCACGTGCATCTTCTAAGTAGTGCAGTGTAACATGGGTTGTATTTGATGAAGAGTGGCATATTGTTCCATGTACAAACCATCTCCAGATAGGTTTCAAGAAGATGTAGATGCCAAGTGGGTTGGTAGATGGATCCACGTGCAACGTTCTCGGGTATGTCGTCAAGACCAAATTGAGTAGCAAAAGTAGGTACCTTGATAGTACATCGTTGAATTTTAGCATTATAGTCAGCTAGTAGTATGCAATATGGCACATATTGATCATCAGTTGTTCCTATCCATCAATGATGGGACATTAGTTTGAAGTATTTTGACTTGATGACAGTCTCCTCAATCTTTGATATTGACTGGATTTGAACAACTACTCTGTCATCATGTGTGCTGCCCATCTTTTCTAGCTTCTGCAGCCATTCCGGGGCTTCGACCTTGAGTGTGTCTAATCCTTCAGCCGTTTGTTGACCTCCGGGCATGGGCATGGGGTACATATGGTTCCTCATATAACTCGTCCACTTCAATGGGTACCAACTCTTTAGGTTTCGGTTCTATGACGAGGGAGAGTTGTCTTTCATATTGAAATAGTTTACTCTACAGTTCTGCAACCTGTGCTTTGAGCACGTCCACCTCTTTTGTATTTGATATAGAGATTGGTACCCTCATTTTCTCTTCTTGTGCCCTTAGCTGTCGGCAGAGGGTGTCTCGCTCTGTTTCCAAAGAGTCATGCACTTCAAGAAGATCTGCATACGAATCGAGGATGGTTCTCATTGTGTCCGAAGGAATTGCTTTAAACTTTTCTGGATCTATTTCCTGTGGAGAACCTTCCATTGCTACTTCTAGATTCTCTTCATTCTGCTTTTGAAGTCGTTTATTCTCATCTATAGCAGTTGCCATATGCTTCCTCAGTAATGCCAGATTACGACGTACTCTGATATTATCGGCCTGATAAACTTCAATTAAAGCTTCTAGCTTTTTAATGTCTTGAGAATCTGATTGTCGAGGATTCTCCAATAAGGTTTGGTGGGCTTGCTCTAGAGTAGTATAGCCTTGATTGAGTGCTTCTTTCTCTTCTTCTAAGGTTGTCAGCCGCTCCTGTAATTGTTGTTGATTTGCTAGTATATTGCGGTGACAATCTTCTAAAGTATGAAAATCATTCGGCAACTGATATATACATTGATGTAGCGTAGAAAAAATATTATTTACATGTCTAGATGCTGGGAAAGTGGATGATGCAGGGGGAATGGGACTGAGGGGAGGGCTGGTGAGTGTAGTGGAAATGAGCAGTGATGTGGGTGGAGGGGGAAGGGGAGATTGTGTTCATGTGGAGGGAGGAGGTGGTGCAGTGGGTGGGGATATGTCCATACGATCAAAAGTGTGCGCTACCATGTATGTAGGGATGGTAGGTGCGGTAGACATGATGTTTGTGAAAAGTGTTGTGAATGTGGGTGTGGTAGTCCATCCTGGTTGGGTGCCAGAGGGGAAGGGAAATCCTATGACATAAAAAATGAGACGATGACCCATAGTCATATTTACAACTTCGGTGGGTTCCAGATGCGATAATGATGATGAGAGGGTTGTGGCAAAGGGTTTAGTGGTGGAGGTTATGGTGGTGGTGTCGTGAGAAGGGGTTTGGTGTGCAATGTTAGGTGAAGGGGGTGGGTTTGGAGGTGAGGGTCCGACAGGTGGGGACAAAGGTGCACCATGGTATTCTTCCGTGTGGGTGGTTTCAATCGGTGTCGAAACCTCTATATGAATTTGCTTGCCGGATTGAGGGGGGTGTGTAGGTACTCGTTGTTCAAAGCGACGAATTTGAGCCATGGCTAAGTGAATGGCTTCATCAAGCCCACGTGCATCAGTGTGAAGGTTCAGAGAGTTGATGAATAGTTCATCTACCCCTTCTTCTCCTAACATTTGGCTCATCAGTAATTTCCTTCTTTCTAATGATAGTTGGTGATGCTCTTGAACTCTCTTCATGGTTTCGTATAGTCGCTTGATTTGTGCAGTGTAGGCCGGTGCTCCCACAAGCTCTGGAATTGCATTCTTCTCTTGTTCATGCTCTTCTTCCGATTCTTCTTTGTCGGTCTCTTCTTCTTCTTCATCTACTTCCACTACTTTGGGCCAGGTAGGGGCTAGAGTCTCCGTTGTCGTGTGTTGTATGTTGGTCTCGTCTTCCTCGATCTCGAGACTCACTTCATTGATCATTCTTGCGATTTCTTCATCGGTTAAGTCATCCAAAGTATAGCCTTGTGGAAATTCCAATTTAGAAGGGATGGGAGGGAAGACAAGGTTTGGTCCCTCTGTACTCTTCTTGGGTAATCGAATAGTGAATGGGGGAACATGTCTATGTTGAGGTGGTGTCATCTCTAGAGTGAGTGGCACCCCTTGCTTGTGCATAGGGTATCTGAACGGTTCCCTTCATTTTCTTTGATGATGGACCAGTAGTTGATGCTCTTCTCTAGAACTCCTGGACTCTTGACCATGCCAATGCTCATTGGATGGGTACATCATAAGCCAAACACCTGTAAATGATCCTAGTAAGAGTGCAACATTCATGAATTACATTCTTTTGTTTCTTGTTCCATCGTTGATGTGCAAGGTGGATTCGGTCAAATGATCCAATGGGGCATGTTGATGGTGAGTCTGCTTTTGCCAAATACAAACTGAACCAAATTTTCTTTGGTGATAAAGCGTTCTTGAGCAGGGAAGGCAAAATGCTGCATACATGTGCATAAGTGGAGAGCAATGGTTGGAGCCATGGCCACCATATCCTTCAATTTGTTTAGGTCCTTGTTCTTCATTTGTCCAGGAATCAGTGTTTCCTTCTCTATCGGAATGTGCATGCCCTTCATGTCTAGAGCTACGCGTACTAAGTTGATGGTCAACTTGAACCTCTTTAATTCGTGTCCTCGTGTTAATGCTGGAAGCACAAAGGTACTATCTCCTCCCCTGGCTCTGCTGGGTGTGAGAGTGCTGATCAAGTATGAGCAGCGCAGAAAATTGGGTTTGGGCAACATAACTCTGAAGTAACTATCCAAGCTGGCTTGTAAATACTGATCTCATATTTTCTTCACTTTTTTCAAACTCGTGAGTGAAGAAGTGATATCTTCCCCATTTTCCATTAAATTCTACTTCAGCCTCCAAGAAGTAGGTACCATCACCTAGTGGTCCTGCAACATCACTAAACCAATGGGCACGCTTGCCAACCTGTGAGGTGTGCCCTTGTGGAGGGTCCTGAATTGGAATTACATGAACTGCTCTGAGTTTCTGGGGTCTCTCTGTTAGTTGTTCCTCGAGGAGGAGGGTTTCAATGTCAACTATTTGAGAGCTCGAGCCTTCCTGTGAACTGGTTCCTGCTGCTTCTGCCATGCTACTTCCTTGCTTGCTGATTTTCTCAGAATATAGAAGCACATGCTAACATTTTAGTGGACAAGATATGGCCATTTTTCCCCGTTACACCATTAATATGAAGCACCGTGATAAGGTTACTGGGTCAGTTGGTGCTCAGTGATCGTGTGTGTAGTTAGCGAATGAAGAGTTCTATGTGCTAAGTGGAATCGTGTAGTGTGAGGATGATGAAGTTAGTAGGTGGAGATGAATTTACAAATTGGGGGTCGGGGGGCTTATTACAAGCTTTCTATTGCCAAACATAATGTGTGGTTTTACAAGTTGACCGCCTGTGGACGATGGGAGACTCCACATTAGTTTCTACTTGGAAATGAGGCTTTTTAGAGACCCATTTACAAGTGATCCCGTTAGTGCCCGTTGATGTATGTGTGATTGTGTGTGAATGGAGCTTTGTCTTGTGCAGCTTATGGGTGGCTACTTGAGCCCGCAAGCAAGTCTTAGGCACCCAAATTTGCCTTGATTCTGGGACAGCCTTCATCGACTTCTTGGGTACCCATATAGACATTATTGTCGTCGCTGATTGTTGGGGAAATGTTTTATTAGGCGTCCTATGCTGATCACTAGAGTAGGGTTTGGTGCTTCTATCGAAGTTGCTTGGGGAAGTTTTCCCTTCCGCACCCATATCTGCTTCGATGGTCAACATGCCTTGGCCGAGGTGATCTTGGGTTTAGGACAGCTGCTTCTTTGCTTCATTCCGGTCTCCAAGATTGCACGTTTTTGGACCTGGACTTCCGTTGGACAAGCAGGGAGTTCCACTTGCACCACCTCATCTGGAGTGGAGGTTTTTTACATCATAGAGGGTTGGACAAGAAAAGCATCGTTTTGCATCAGTGTGCTCCTGGAAGGACCAAGAGTTGGTGCCTTTCCTACTTCCTTGAGTGCTTCCTTTTCTAATTCAATTGTAATGCGATTTTGACTTACCCAGACCTGAAGAAGTCCACTTCTTAGGTTCAGGTTGATTGCATGATCATAGATCCAGTCTTGACCCAAGAAAAGAGGCTCAGTGAGATCCTCGTCTTGACACACTACCACCTTTACTGTCATTAGAACCTCTTGAATGTGGAGGGGAAGCTCCACCTTGCCCATGCAAGGAGTTTCCACTCCTTCCAATCCTATGAGGTAGGATTTTATAGGATTGACACTTAATTTCAATTATTGACAGTAAGAAAGCCTAACCGCACTAGTGTCTGCACCTGAGTCAACCAAGGCCCATATAGTCCTTGCACTATTTCCTTGCCTTATCTCTAAGGTCACAAAACGACGTCGATCAATTATTCTATGAGAACTTACACCTGAGACTTCACACATAGCCATGTGATATCCTGGAGCTGCATAGGCATCTATCTTAGGTTGATCTCTCCCTTGTCTTCTCAATTTTATTCTTTGGATGCATTCCAAAGCTTTTGCATGTGCCTCTTCTCGGATTCGTTTTTCTTCTTCTTTGTGTTTTCTTGGCAGTATTAAGTCGACTAAGCATTTCCTCCGTGAGGGGTTCTTGATATAATTTGACTCTGCATCCACTAATGTAACTTGGTAGGATATCGCCTTCTAAGGCGGCTAATTGGACTGCCCCACTTGTGGATATCCTGTTAATAATCATGGGTCCATAGCCACGCTAGCTTCCTTGCATGTTGTTTCAGGGTATACACCAAAACTAAGTCTCCGACCTTCAAGCCTTTATCCTTCACATGGGCATCGAAATATGCCTTTTGCCTTTTCTTAGCTGCATAAATCCCTGCGATAGCTCTCAGTCTCGTTTCACCTAGCCGTTCAAGATCAAAGATCCTTGAAGAGAGTTCATGCCCTATCCACTCATGCTCCTGTGCTACTTTTAGTACAGGTATCAAGAAGTCTAATGGTAGCACTGCATTTTGGCCAAACACCATCTGCAAGGGAGTGGCTTGGAGTACCGTTTTATAGGCAACTCGGTATGCCCAAACAACATGGTGTAATTATTTGTCCCAATCAAAGTGGTTATTATTCACCAATTTGGTCAGCACATTGCATAGAATCTTATTAGTGCTTTTGGCTTGCCCATTAGCTTGTGGATGATAGGGGGCAGACTTCTTGTGTATCACCAAGAACTCTTGGAGAAGATTTTCAATGACTTCATTCAAGAAGTGATTGCCTCTATCACTTACTAGCTTTATCGGTAGCCCATATCTAGTGAACACGTTCTCAAATAAAAACTTAGCTGTCGTTTGAGCATCATTTTTCATTGTGGCTTTCACTTCTACCCACTTGGTTAGATAGTCTATGGCCACAATGATGTATTCGGCATGTGAACTCTTAGCTGGGGCATTAATAGGACCTACAAAGTCTATCCCCCACTTAGAGAATGCAGGTCCACCCATCATCGGTTTCAATGGCATCTCATCTTTATGTATGGGATAGTGAGTTCGCTGACACATGTCACACCACTTCACATAGGTATGTGCATCCATGTGAAGGGTTGGCCACCACAAACCTGCAAATAGGATTGCCTTAATCACATGGTTTGGTCCAAAGTGCCCTCCTGCTACACCTTGGTGAGCAGTTTCCAAGATCTTAAGATATTCACTCTCATGGACACATAGTCTCATATATCCATCTTTTCCACACTTGTATAGATTATCACCAATGAGTGTATAATCTAGGGCTTCTTGTTCTAAACTTCTTTGCCTAGCTAGGGTCATATCTTGAGGGAATGTTTTTGTCCTCAGGAAGGCTACTAATGGTTCACTCCAATCTGGTATTGGAGACACTTGGTACAGTGTAGCATGCTCCACAGGTGGTCTAATACGACAGACTAGGCATTCCTTACACAACTTATGGAAATCTGCTTCCATAGTCGGCCCATGCACTCTGAGTCTCCTTAGTGTCTGTAAGGTTCTTTGCCTTGAGTAGTGTTGCTCTAATGCACCCACATGTGCTAATTGCAACCATTTCACGTACTCCTCCTCTTCCACACAACAAGCTAATATCCCTTGATCTGTATGTTTGTACATACTTCCTGCCATGATATGGTACTTTTGGGCTTTTACTACCTCCCTATCTTGAGTGCTCAGTACTGGATGTTTAGGTCCATATGTCAATACTGGCACTAATGTCTTGGCCCACTGTGGTACAACTTCCAAATTGAACAAGTAAGCATCAGGGAGATCATTTGGTACTCCTTGTGGGGCCTCTCTAGATGTGAGCCTCAAGAGATGGTTTGCTCTCAAGTGAGTCTTACCTTTCCGCACTACTACCTCAAAGTCATATTCCATTAGTAAGAGGAACCATCTTACTAATCTACCTATATTGCATGGCTTGTTTACCAAGTACAGTAGAGCTTGATGATCAGTAAAAAATTTAAACTTATTTGCAAGAAAATAGTGTCTAAACCTTTTTATAGCATATACCATGCCTAATCCTTCTCTTTTGGTTGTGGTATAGTTCCGCTCAGCTGCATTCAATTGTCTACTAACATAGGCGATTGGAAGATCCATATGACCTTCGCCCGTAGGTTGTGCAAGTACACACCCAATAGCATAATTGGATGCATCCACGTGAACATGAAAGGGTTTGTTCCAATCGGGGGTAGTCAAGATTGGTGTTGAATATAATCGCCATTTAAGCTCATTGAAAGAGTTCTCACATTCTTCTGACCACTCAAAGTTAGTCAAAAGGGAGTACAGAGGCTTTGTAATGATCGCATACATGTGTATGAAACGTCGGTAATAGCCACAATGCCCCATGAAAGCTTGTACTTCCTTGACATTCTTGGGCCTAGGTAACTCTGCAATAGCTCACACTTTTTCCTCATCCGTAGATATGTCGTTCTTTGACACTATGTGTCCTAGAATCTTGCCCTGCCCGACCATAAAAACACACTTTTCTGGGTTCAAGCAGATTTGAAATTCTCTACATTTGTCAAAGATAGCTCTCAACTCAGGGATATGGGCTTGTCTAATGTTGGAATGAGCACAAAGATCATCAACATAGACTTCCAAATTTTTCCTCAAGAATTCTTTAAACACGTGGCACATCAGATTTTGAAAGGTGGCAAGCACATTGGTAAGGCCAAATGGCATTACACAAAAGGCAAATATACCCCACTCCGTAGCAAAGGTTGTCTTATGTTGATCTTCTAGAGCTATGGCCACTTGATTGTAGCCAAAGAAGCCCTCAAGGGAGCTGTAGACTTCCTTGCTTGCTACTCTTTCTAGTAGATGGTCTGTGATAGGAAGCGAATAGCTATCTTGAATGGTGGTTGCATTAACCTTCTTCAAATTAATGCATGCATGTAACTTTCCATTCTTCTTGGGTACCACTACAATGGGGGATACCCATTGAGTGTGCTCAATTTCATAGATAAATCCAGCTTCAACCAAGCGATCTATCTCTTCTTTGATCTTGGCAGCATAGTTATCGTTATATGTATATGGCTTCTGCTTAGAGGGTTTGGCCTCTGTGGTCATAGAAATCGTATGTGAGCATATGTCAGGGTCTACACCTTTTAACTCTTTGTAGCTCCATGCAAAAACATCTCCATATTCTCTTAGCAAGGCCACCAACTCTTGCTCTTCATCCTCAGTCAGGTCATGTCCTATGTAGGTGCACTTTTCTTCTCCTTCTTCCATAACCACAACAATCTTCTTGGTGGTTTCCTTGCTATCATAGGCATCTCTTGCTTGTGCATCATGTTTAGGCATTCTTATCATGACTCTCTTCTATCTCATACTTAAAATTTTAAGGGACCTCAAATAAAGATTCATCCTCCTCTGATGTCGATTCTTTCTTTTTCCTTTTCTTGCCTTCCTTGTTGGTGATCACTTGTGTGGTTAACCTCACATCATTTGTAAGCTCTTCATGTCTCTGAGGGTGAACTTCTACTTCGTAGAAATATTCCTCATCTGATGCAAAAGTTGGGTCCATAATGATTGACTCTAGGTCAAAATCACTTGCATCCTCAAATGCATCAGTGCTAGGTTCACATTCTTGAATAACCAAATCACCCATGATTGGCTCTATTATGAAGACTGAAATGTCATAGCCATCCTCGTCATAGTGGGGTGTCCATTTTTCTTCATTGATGGCTACATCCATTGTTGCTAAAACTTCTGCCCAACCATGAGGTTCAAATTCTTCATCAAGAAATACTAGAGGTGCATAGGCTGGGTCTTGAATTGATCTATGAGTTTCCTTTGCACCTACCTCTCTGGCTTTTTCTCTCTTCTCTTCTTCTACTACTACTTTTCACATCCATAGATCGGTGTCTTCATGCATCCATGAGGATCTTGATACTATGGAATGCACTGATTTTGTATCATCCTTATCTCTATGAGTTTGAGATGTGAGTTCAATTATCTTTGCTTTTGTTTCTCTCAAGCTTTCGTCAAGTTTCCTCATCTTCTTTGCCCATTGCCTTTTCATTATCTCTCGGCTATCTTTCCAAGCTCTAGTCCTCTTCTTGGATATGTTCTCAGTCTCACTAACCTCGTAACTCTTTTCCTATCCTAAACCTTGGTTTTGCTACAAAGCTTAAGCTCTAGTGACCGCTTGCACAGGAGTAGTGGAAGTTACACTTCCTATAGAGTCACTACTAACCCAATAATGTTGATAGAAGTAATTTTCGGCATATTTTTGGGGTTCTTAGGACAATCTCGCAAGAGATGCTCTCTCCCACAATCAGGACAAAAACCCTGAATTATCACAGACTGGGGTTGTGTAGGTGTAGGCATAAGCCAATCCCGAATGAGGTGATCTCCTTGACATCGATAACCTGGTCCTCTAGGAAATGGGGGTCTTACCTGCCTAGGTTGAGGTCTAGGGTTAGGATTTGCGTACATGACATTTGCATACTCTGGCTCCCAACTAGGTTCACTCGGGTCTTCATAGTAATATGACTCAATATGCTCAGGTGAGTGCATGTAGTAAGCTTGTGGGCTATCAATATGAGTGGAGTTAAAACTATGATCACTTGGGTCACTTTCTGAAAGCAATGGTGTTACTAGGACTATGGCGCTATTCAAATTTTCTTCTGTTGATGCATACTTCATTGGAATCACATTGGCCAAACCAGGGGGTTGTTGCGCTAGAAGTGGTTGAGGTCTCTGCTACCCTTGATAGGGTGGTTGATAGGGTTGCTTGGGCCTACCATACTATTGTGGTGGGTACTGGTTCTGGTATCTTCCTTGTTGTGGATATGGCTGAGAATAATTTTTTCTAACAGTTTGTTTGTTGTAGGGACATTCTTGCATAGTGTGGTTAGTGTATCTTCTCTCTATGGTGCATTATTGGCCGCTAGAGTTCACTTGGGGTTGATCCATAATGGGACATACATTTGCCATGTGGTCACCTCCACAAGTATAGCATCTTTTCACTGGGGCAAACCTTGGTAATTTTTTGCTTGAGACTCCTAACTTCTTAGCTACTTTCTTCGCAAGTTCCTCAATAGATGTGGATGGATTTGAATTGAGGCTAGTAGAGCTATCTGAATCTCTGTAGATTTTTGAAAGCTCTAATCCTCCCCTAGGTTATCCTCAATGTCTATGCACATGCATACACACTCTTCTATGGTCCTAGGGTCCTTCAAGTACACATATGATCTCAATTTGGTACTTAGAAATCCGTCCAAGAATAAAGCCACTTGGCTGGTGTGGATAACTCAGGAATGGGACATCTCTCTAGGTATTGCCTAAATCTTCTTCTTGCCAGTCTAACTGTCTCTTGAGGTGTCTGCTTGAAGCTATGTATCACAGAGGATGTGTTGTGCCTGATACCACTCTTAGAAAACTCAGTGATGAATGCTTCAAGGAGTTGATCTATATTCCTGAATTGACCTTAGTGAAGCAGTTGAAATTACATAAGGCTTGTGTTCTTGAGAGTTAGTTCAAATGCATTGTACTACATGAATAGTTCATCAACTTGATCGGCTCTCAAAACTTTCCTAAACTCTGCCACATGAGTGTATGGGTCTCCGGGACCATCGAAGCAATTCTTCATGGACTTAACTAGTTGTGTAGGCCTCAAGGTCCTCGTGTGTTCCCTAGGCCTTAGCAAAGGGAATTCGTCTTTATTTCTTTGATTCCTTGGGTCTCTAGTCTCTCTGTTTCCATTCTATCCATCTCTGTTCTTGTTCTTTCTCTCCCTGGTGGATTAGCAAAACTCACTTCTAGTCTATCTCTACTCCTGTCCCTTTGAGCTCCATGAGCATGGGATGTTCCAGCTCCTTGGTGACCATAAGAGACATTAGATCTTGGTGGGGGGAAAACAAATTCACCCTTCCAAGTGTAGGCATGCCTACCATGCTTTGTGACCACAAAGATCCTCTCTAACGTATTGTCTAAATAGGTCACTTTGCCTGGGCTATCTGGATCTTTAAATTCATAGATTGTGATCATTCCTGCTTCATTAGGCTGGTCAGTCTTATACCTCCAAAAGGCCTCATCAGTCTCTCGGTTTAAAAGTAGATATATGCTCTTGTTGTCCTGGGGCACCCACTCTGGAGTGATGATTCTAATCAGGGTTGATTTGCCTCAAGGAGTTATGGGCTCTCTTGCTAAGTTCCCTTGCTCTATGTCATCTATGTCTGTCTCTGGAATCACATTACCAAATTCATCTGTTCTATCCGATTGGTTGGTGACTACGTACATTGTCCCTTCTTTATCTAAGTATGCACCATTCTCAAATTTAACGACTAGGTGTTCTAATCCAATGGGTTGATCTGGGTTTTTAATTTGCACAATGGATCTCCTTAGGCTGTCCTCATAGATGCAAGCACCCAATCGGTTGGTCTTGATGAATTCGAGTTGAGTTTTGTACGAGCCTTCAGGTTTTTCTAGCCACACCTGAACTTCCTGTGGGTCTCTCCATGCCATAAGACATTTCTGATTCGCTAGTTTCAGAGCTAACATAGCATGGATAATTGCTCAATTGTTGTGTCCAAGACCTAGCAGTGTGATTGACACTAGCCTCAAAAGACCTAAGGCTTTGTCTATCTCTCCCTAGGTGTCGTCTTGATATAAGGTTCATATGCCTAATTAATCAATCCCAACTTTACCCAAAGTACAAACTCGTTGCTGATTCTTGTTTATCAACCATTGGATTCTTTTTATTTTATTATCGTGTTTATGATCTTATCTGATTTTGCATCGTCAAGAATACTTAAGTGATTTTTCGCACTTGAAGTTGATCGCAACAGAATTAGTTCTTTCCCTTGGGGTTATCGTCACACGCACAGATTATCTTTTGACTTGAACTTGATTACTTACAACTTGTCTCATGCCTATCGCTACCCTAACTTACTCCTAATACTATGCTAAGCTAGGAATTGACTGAGGGGGTTTCAAGAGAATTTCCAACCTCAAGTCCTTTGCCCTTTTGATTGCTAGTCGAGCCCAGGACGCACTCGCCCAAGCTCCATGATCACCTTGCTTAAGTTGCATGAAATCCTTGCTTGCACACCACAAACCTGTGAAATTCTACTAGTTAAAAAATGGATTTGACCACAATGTATTGGCAGACAAAACCCCCTTTGACATACACTAAAAAGTATAGACCCTTGCTTTCCTTTGTGCCCTAAAAAGTATTCTTACTCCCTAGTATCAACTGAGGGTCAACTTAAAAACAACTATACTAGAACCCCACGTATGAGTATTACAAAAACTAGTGGATGTCCACGTAGGATTCTCAACGAACTTTCCAACGGGCCCAAAATTGTAGCGAACGGAGTTTGTATGAAGAAGTTATAGCCAATCAAACACTTGGGAGTCAAAACAGGTGAAGCAAGCACTCAATAATAGATCACAGTGTTTTCTAACGTTTCTTTATGCTCTATTGACCCTTAATTTTCCTAATTTTGGCCAAAAAATAAGCTAATTTTTTTTAACCCTAAAACAATGCTGAATTTGCCCGTCAATCGTGATTGATTGGTCTGTAAATTGCGATTGATGTGTCTGTCACAATCGATTCATTGGTCGCGATTGACAAGTCCGATGTAGCCGTCCGTAGCGATTGATGGGTCGATCACGATTGACACGTGGCCCAAAAATTCAGTCGATCGCGGTCAAATAGTCATTGACTTGGTCAGTCGTGATTGATTGGTCCATCGTGATGGACTTGTGGATCGCGATTGACACGTGGCAGCGATAGCCTCACTCAATCGTGGGTCAAACAAACATGGACCGTGTCCGTCGCGATGGACACGTCCGTCGGTGCTATCGATCACGATTGATGGATCGGTCGCAATTGACATGTGGCATGTGATGGCTCTGTCAATCATAGTCGATCAATCGTGGATCCTGTCGGTCACGATCGACGTGTCGATCGCGATTGACTAGTCCGTCAGGATCTGTCCATTATCATTTGTCAATCGTGATTGACAGAAAATAGAGGAATTTGAAAGAAGTAATCACACATTTAGGATCCCCTAGGCCTAAGCATCATGATTTTACACTTAGTTTTGCAAAATAGTCAACTTTTCTGTTGATCGCGATTGACAGAAATCAATGCCTTGAGACCTGCACATTCAAATTTTTAACCTATTGGAGCCGGTATAGCTGTTGGAGATTCTGATTCTTGCAAAAAAAATCGCAGAAAACACACAAAAACAACAAGCACACAATCGCTCTCTCGCTCTCTCTCATAAGTGAAATGAGGGGAATGGAATGGGGAAGGTGGTATGACCAAAAAACTGAAAATTTTGCAAAGGGGGAGATCGAGGTGGGAGATGGTGAGGATGACGATGGTGATGAAGATGGTGAAGAAAACAAAAGGAGATAGAGAAAAGTGAAGAAAATACCTATGACTCCAACATCTCAACTCTATGTCTTACCATCACATGCTCATCCTCAAAGCTCGATCCCTAGCAACGGCACCAAAATTTGATGTAGCTCAGTGGTGAGTAGCACCTCCTTTAATGTCACTCTGGAAAGACATGAGGATGGTATGGAGACTTCGAGCAAGTGATTTGCACAAGTGGTGATGTATAAGCACACAAGCATGCACACACATACACACATGCGTGCACACAAGTAAGATCAAAGAGTGAGACAATGGAAGCTTTGATTAAGATCCAAACACAATTACAAGAGCTCTTCTGTAGTTCAATCCACCATTTGTTCTCCTCAGAAATGAGCTCTCTAGCTCCTTTTATAGTTTTTGACTAGCTAGTGGCCTTGTCCAGACCTAGTGTCCGGCCTAGTTAAAAAATATCTTCCTAGGCTATTTTCGAGGCTCAAACGAGCTCTAAAAATTATGAAAACTGATAGGTAGGTACTTCTAATGCTGCTCAAGCTCAAGGACTCCTTGGCTTGCACAAAATAGAGCTCGACAAATAGGAAATGGTATTTACAGTAAGTGTTAGTGATGAAAATCACTATTTTAAAGGTTTTCTCTTGAGAATTTTGACATACATTCCCTCAGTCCTTCCTTCGTTGGCTCCTTTGTCAGCTTGTGCTTCCTATCTCCTCACCTTGGTGCGTACTTCCTTGATGAGTTAGCCCTTGACTTCCAACAAAACCTAAGTGTGTACCTATTGAGATAGTCAGTGATAAAGGTACACACTTCATCAATGAAGTCATTGGATCACTTATGAACGAGTTCTTGGTGATTCATAAAAGATCAATGCCCTATCATCCACAAGACAATGGACAAGCTGAAAGTTCAAATAAGGTATTATGGACAATTCTAACAAAAATAGTCAACAATGGTAGATTTGATTGTGATAAACAATTGCACCATGAAATTTGGGCTTTCCAAGTTGCTTATAAGAGAGCTATTGCTGCTAAGGCATTTAACCTAGTTTATGGGCAAAATGCAATGCTATCCATTGATTTCCTAATTCCTAGTCTTTGAGTAGCTAAGAAGTAGGAGTAGAAATGACACAAGCTATCTAATCAATTGGATCAAATTGAAAAATTGCATGAAACTAGGTTACAAGCAGTAGCAATTATATATGCTGTTAAGAGAAGGCAAAAAGCTTACTATAATGCTCACATAAAATACAAATGTCTTAGAGTTCGAGACTTAGTACTAGTCTACACCTTGAACCAACATGCCAAAAAACTCCAACAATGAGGATATGGTCCTTTAATTATTACTTGTATTTCCTTTGGAGGAGTGATTAACTTGGCCACATTGGATGGAGATATATTTCCAAATTACATCAATGGATGTTGAGTAAAAAAAAATACATGGAGCCAATCATGGACTTAAATGATGAAGAACCCATTGCCATGGCAAATTATTGTGCCATCAATATCAAGAAATTTGGTAATGTACCAAGAAAACCGTACTTAAATTTGGGAATTGGAAATGAAGATTATCACCTAGTTAATTCTTTAATTGACATGGGAGTAGCTTTAAGCAGTATTTGTGCTTCCTTAGTTGTGGAACTAAAGATGCCAATCACCCCTATAGAATCATATATCATTAGAATTGGAGGTAATAATATCAAATTAGGTGAAAGGTAACCCTATCCTTAAACCTAGGGAATAACTCAATGCAATAGAAACTTTTGGTCTATAAAGGCTCTGACCTGTTAGAAGAGTTTATCCTAGGATAAGATTGGATGTATGAATTTGAGGTAACCTGGAATCTCGCACAAGGATACATATCTTCCAAAGTAGGGCATAGAGAAGTCTTCAGCCTCCTAGACAAAAAACCTTTGAATACAGTGAACATGGAAAACCCTAATGTATTTACTTTGAGTGTGCATTACATAGATCTTAAGGAGAAACCTAAATCGAATGAATCCTTACGTCAACCTAATTTGTGAGTTACAAAACCCTTGTTCTACTATGAATGAACAACCTACCCCTCCTTATCAAGAGAATATTTAAGAGAGCCATAATGAGGATATTACTTCTCGAGAGGAAAGTAGAGATTTTTTGATAGGAAGAACTTCAAGAAAGATTAGATGGCTACAACCCAAAGGAGTCAAACGAAGGTGGATCCCCAAGGACCAACTAAAATAGTATCAGTCTACTCAAAGACAATTACCACCGTGAAACCCAAAAGGAAAGAAGTCAATCTGAGTAAGAAAATAAAGACAAATCAACTCAAATATCATTCAATTTTGGGTGCCAAAGGAGCTCATAGAATCCCAAAGACATCATCAACAAACTTGGATTCCAAAGAAGATTTTGATGGCAACAAAAGAAGTGATGCGAGTATTAGACAAAAAGATAATGCCTCAACCAAAAGATTACTCGATGCACTTATGAAAAACAAAGACTACCAAAGTCACAAAAGCAAATGAAGACACATAATCAGAGCATATGTATGTGGAGAATCAAGACAAAGGAAGTAGTACTAAATCAAAAACAATCTAAACTAAAGGAAGATCAACATTGAGCTACCAAGACATGTCAAGTGTGGAGATCGAAGGACAATCAATCAAAGCAACAACTTGAGGAGTGGTGTCATTTTTGCTTACATGCTGAGCTGAGTGCATCTAGAGTATACACCATAGGGCCACAATACAAAGCCTCACATTCGTCACATGGATTCTCTATGACTGTTTAGTGGTGCACATTTCCTTAAAAGAGGAATAGATCTTCACTTATACTCTAGCAATTTAGTAATTTTACGAACCATAAATAATTTTTGCTTCGGCTATTACTAATCCATTTGTTTTCTTTTTCATTAAAAAAATCAAAAAACAAAAAATATACATTCAAGCATTAGGGACAACAAGGAAATGATATAGTTAATGTGAGAGGGGAACCACTTGAAGGAAGGACAATCAATGCATGAGCATTGTGGAACTCCTTAAAGCTTCAATACTCTCTCATGTGAATCGACTTGCTGAATTGAGTGCAAATGGCTTCATAGGATATAAAAGAAGTACCTCAAGTGGACGATTTTCCTCTAGAATGCACTATCAAAGCATGATGTCATTAGTTCAAGGGTGATCAACCTATCGGTGACCATCTCTTCTTGATTACAATAAGTATAATGGATTCAGACCATCAGTTTTGAGTGATGAGACAAGATTTACACATCCTCCATGACATGCCAAGAACCATTGAGATATGGATCAAATCTGGGATTGATGCATATCCAAATCATCCAACAACGAACAAGTTGTAAATACCAGAAGTGCAAGTCATTGACTTAAGATGCAAATTGTGAACAATCCTATTTACTCATGAACTAATCAAAGATGGTTTTGGCTGGATTAAGGATGGAATTATAGGCTTGAAGAATGAAAGTCACCTGAAGCAAAGAAGAGAACATTTATAGATATCAACTGCTTGAATATAGAAGAAGAAATGTGGCTGGTGCATCAACACTTCTATTTCCCAAAATATGCATCGATACACAACACCCCAAAAGATTGTAGTTCAACTCTTATCTCATGTAGTAAAACAAGTAGGGTATTATATCAATCTAACTCCATATATTCAAGAGAGATTCTTCAAAGGGAAGAAGTAATTGGCAATCAAAAAGTTTTCCAATGGAAGAGGCTTTGACTATCTTGATCTATCATGCTCTGAAGATCCGTGATCACTTATGATCTATGCCCACAACACTCGAGATGGCCAAGTATGCGAAATCCACCTCAATTCCTAAGAAGAAAAGATTTGTTGCTTCGACTGATGACATTGGAACAAGTTCCATGCCAAGAATGAGAGGATCCAAGAGAGCCAGAGAGCCTAATGAAGCGGCTACAACACCATCGGCCAAAAGAAAACATACGTTACCAGCATCTACTTTAGCTCAGCACCTCCCATTACTGAGGCAAAGCTAGAAGAAGCCTTAATAGCAACTCATGCATTTATGGAGGGTGAAGTCAATTTGAATGTCCAAGGCCATCATTATCACCAAATGATTGAAGCAAAAGGATCGCAATAGGCCAATAAGCAACTTTCAAGAATGACACATTATAAAGACCTAGGGCTAGAGAACTCAAGTTCTTATTTGGGTTCTCAAGATGAAGAAGAGTAATCCACATTAAAAGCTGACTTGAACACATATGTGAATGATGATGGTAGATGGGATCAACTATCATGGCATAGGGATGGGTTTAACCCTCACCTCCACCTCAAGAGGCGAAAGGCTCAACTAGGAAGCCCCAAATGGCCAATGAGCAAGAACTTGCAAGTTAACATCAAGAGCCTGAGAATGAAGAAAAGATGAAGACATACTACATACACCAAGGCAATGCATGGATTTCACAATCCTGATTAACCCTGCTACTAACTTGCAAATTAAAGAAGCATCTTTAGATGCTAGAGAAGAAAAGGTCTATATCAAGGAACAATCACCACCACGGGATGTTAATAAAGAACCTCTCATTCTGATTAGGGTGATGATAGAATCTTCTCATCTAGATATACATATTGTGAGTAGAATCTCAAAGGTAACTCTTGAGAAATCTAACGACCACACCAATGTTCACCTACAAATCAGACAACCCTTCAACAAGACTTTACACATAATTAAAGAAAAGCAACTAGAAATTGGTAAACCACCAGTCATTCCAAAGACATGGATGAATGTGGATGTCGTTCAACTCAAATTAGTGGTAAAGCAGATGATCGTGAGTGTTATGGATACACAACAAGAGTTGATGGAAGCACAAAGAATATGAAAAAGCTCGCATCAAAAAGAACCAGTTCAAAGCCTTAAGTGAACAATTATAAGAGAAGTTGGTAAACTCACAAAAACATTTAGAGAACATAAAGAAAGAGTTAGCAAAGGCCATAAAAAATATAGACAATTTAATGTTGAAGAATGCGACATGGACATCGAAATTCAAAGAGATAGTCAAGAATATGAACAAACAAAGAAAGAGAATGTGGAGATATAGAATAAATATTCATAGAGTGAAGCTAAAAGGTGTGCATTACAAATAGAGCTAAATGAATAGAATCACAGATAAAAGTTTATATGGAAGAAGAAAATCCACTTAGGAGCCACAACAAGGATTTAATGACATCATTACTCCTCAATCAACCAATCAAAGCATAGGCATCAAGTGATGAGGAAGCTTAAAGCTTAAAGAAACAAACAAAAAATTATGCAAACCAAATAGAAGCAAAAAAAGTACATCATACACAGCTAAAAGAAAACTATGTACAAGACACTACGAAACTGAAAAAGAATTGGAACAATGCCATCAAGAATTATGCCGAAGAGTGTAAACAGGATGCAAAGCAATCAAAAGAAATCTACAAAAGCAATATCAAGGTAGAAATGGAATTAAGAAAGGTAAAAAACCAACTAGCGGATACAGATCAACTCATAGTGCAACTACAAGAACAAATAATCAAACTTCAAAATAACAAAGGTGCTCAACTGACAAACATGGGGATACCAATATTGCCCAATCCTAATGTGGCTATTTTGGAGACTGAGGTACGTCCTCTTTCTCCCCCCATTGTTCATTCTCCCATACAAGAGAGACATGAAGTAGTTCCTAAGGAAGTCCTAGTGTCGAAGCAAAGATGTGAAGCAAAGACCTCAATCAGATAATGAATCTTTTTAATGTACCATATGGCATAATGGAGGAATAGACAAATTGTTATATACAGAAGAACCTAGAAGGATCTAGATCAGGATTTAAACTTCATGAATAATACATTTACATACACATAAGATGAATTTAATGAAGTTGATCCTATTTGGTGAAAGAGATTTTTGGAAAAGAATCTAACCTATGGGTGCACTAGCAAGAGGCATCATTCCATTAATCCATCTTTATGTCCAGTGCCTAGGCAAAGACCATGGCTCGAGTTTTGGGAAGTGAAGCAAAAAGGTACCATTGATAAACAATGGCTCAATTTTCCATTAATATCAAGCCCAACACGTAATTATTTACCTATCAAAGATTATATGATTCACACTATAGAATTTTGGCTCAGAAGACATGTCCATGTCCTAGGTCTAGCCATCAAGCTCACCAATAAAATACTCAATATGATTCTTACAGTTTTGAACATCTTTGAGCGTGTGGAGTATACATTTTTTAATTTCATCAACATTAATCAAGGAGTGGCCCCAATCACTTTTTATTTATCACATGGACTAACTATCATCGCATATTATTCAAGGCTAATGTTCTTTCCAAGTCCATACTTACAAACCTTTGAAGAAGCTTTCTTCATGGGATTTTTTCAAGTGGACTTAGAGATTTTTTTTAAGATGTCAGTGAACCTTAATGCCAGACTAGTAGCATATGAGCTTAACTTTTTTGGAGACTATCACAAGCACCCCATGATGATGTTGAGTCTGAACAGTGGAAACAATTCATGATCCAGAAAGCCAACCTCACCAATGCCAAAGAAAAGAAGTATATCAGACTTAGACACGTTGCCATCAAAAGGTTGTCGGGGATAACTGAGTTTAGGAGGAGGGATGTGTGGAGGAGAATCAAGCAAAAGAAAAAGACAAAGAAAATCAAAGAAAAAGGTAATAAATCAATAATCTTGCACTCTTCTCAAAGCCCGTAGGGGCACAAATCAGGCTAAAAGGAGATTTAGGAAAGAAAAGACACAAGCTGAATAAAAGAAGTAGAACCCTATAGATGTAAGTAAAGAATTATAGAAAATTGAAGCATCAACAAGAAGACCAGACATTAGAAAGGGGAAATAAGGACAACAGCCCTTTCCAAAAAAATATTGAGTCTTCCTCGGTCACGGGCGGCGTGCATGGCCAATGACAATACAACGAGCCAGAGGATGTAGATCAAGAAGCCTTCATCCGATCACTACATACAAAATGTCATTCGTAGGTTGCATGCGAGGCCAATGACAATGGAACTAACCTTTTGAAGAAGTTCTATGCAGGGCTTGCAAAGCATAATAAGGGTGTATCAGAGACCTGATGTTCAGAAATTCAAACAAAAATAGATTTAAGCTAGGAAATAGATTTTGCAGCTTCATTTTGGAAGTATTGATCAAAGCATTCTAGAGTATCCCATTTTGACTTTAATGTTGCTTTGACCACCTTAGCTTTAGTGTAATATGAGGTAATAGTTTCCATAAAATTTTGGTTGGCACTCATAGCCTCTGCCAGTTGGGAAGTGATGTGAGAAATCTACTTCTCCTTTCGAACGAGGTTTTCATTCTTAGCCTCCGCTAACTACTACAATTCAATCTATAATTTCCAAATTTTTGAAATCTACAATTATTTATCAATAAAATTTGATACTTATTTAAAATTACCTATTTTGCATCTTGGAATTGAAATTTTAATTCTTTGATACTATTAAGCTTAGCAATGGCGGCCTACAAATTGTGTGGATTTTCAACTCTTCCTTTTTAGTTAGTATTCGGCCACTTGGTTCTACAATAGGTCTTTATCTATCCTTGCACTACACAATTGCCCTTGGACATTATGCAATTGATCACACAAAACATTGTGTTCTTCTTCTCCTTTTTCCAACTTAGCTTCGAGATCATATATAACATTCTTCATAGATTATACATGTTCATTGGAAAGATTAGCTTGGAGCTCGCAATTTGAGATTGCAATCTTTTCAATTCTGCATCATCTCCGTGCAAAGTTGCTTCCTCACTTTCCATGTGTAAGGAACAAATGGATAAAATTCTAGTTGCATGAGCAATCATTTGAGAAGTAATTTGGCAGTCCTTCATAAACCAAGGGTAAATGAATGGTGCGCAACCAATTTGAGGTAGTTACACTTTACCTGTGTTAGTGCTCTAAGGATATTTGACTTGTTTGTCAAAACTCAGGAATTTCATATCACTTTTGGAAGATTGCTTCCTGGCAGAAACTTGGTTTGTATGTGATTGGGTGGTATTATGGGCTTGTTGCAAAATAAATGGATGGTGATCAGATACGTGGGAATGCCCAAGTTCTTCCTTCCTCTACAACTCATCCTATAGTGCCACTTCTTCTACTTGGTCTCTAACCATCTTCTGCTCTGTCATTATCTAGTGTTGTTCAACCTCGGCTTCCTCTTGGAGAGGACAAGCTTCTTCCTCTTGGAAGATGGATGATGTGGCCTACTTTTGAAGCATTCAAAGTCATTCTTCCGCTGCTCGTTGTAGCATTTCCTTGACAATTTCCACCTTAAGTCATTTCTATGCACAATTTACTTCATGTTCTACCGTTGCTTCCTTAGCCTTACATTGGTGCTTAATTTCCTATAGGAAAGTCACCTCTAACACCTCTATAACCTATCAAACTAAAGGTAATGATCTAGCCACAACTAACAAATTCAAGAAGATACCTATCTTAGTGTCCGAATGCAAATGCGCTCAAGACATGGCCCGACATCTGCCCGGAGATTACTCAGTTTCCCGTGCATCGTCAAACACACTACCCGCGTAGAGGAGAGAGAGAAGAGAAGCAATTTCCACACTCTTCTTCTTCTCCATGTTGAAGAATCGTTCATGAGTGCACTCTATATGAAGGCATCTCCTTGAAGATCCAGCGATGCATGTGGGATTACTTACCTACCTCACGTGCTCTTCTGGCTGAAGGTGTAGATACAAGAGGATAAAAGTTGAATCTCTTTTGGAGTCCTTAGTGAAGAGCTCACCTAATCTAGTTTTTGTACTACCTACCTTCACCTATTTAGCCATATCTTGAGCATCCAAGATCCAAATCCAAAGATTTTTGTTGTTCTTGATAGCTCTCTAAGAGATCTTTTGAGAGAGTGGTTGCAAGCCAGCTTTTGGCTTCACTTCTAGTCCCCTTTAGAGCTTCAAGTTTGCATGTTTGTCATCATCGACTCTTTTTCAAGCATAGTTTTGAAGCACCAACTATCGGGAGAGTCTTGGAAAGCTATTTGGAAGGAGTGTGGACTATCTCCAGCACCTGCACACACCTGCATATTATCTCTTGGGCCTCCAAATAAGTTTCTTTCTCAATCATTATGCATTCTTGCTTTCTTTTTGCTTCATACTACATATAGAATATGCAATTTTGCATAACATATATAGTATATGTGTAGTAAGGACATTGTATACTATTGTATAGTGCATGAATTCTTATTTGCAGGGATAGGTAAGTATTTTCTTGCAGAATCTGTGAGGAAAGAACAAGAAATTTTTCAAGGTATGTAATCCCCATCGGTCTATTTGTATTTAGATTGTGCCTACCCGATTACTTAGTATAACTTTTTTTATTTTCAAAATTACGTTGTTATGTTGCTGAAATTTCTAGAATTCATGATGCATATGCATTACAGAATACAAAACATACTAAAAGTTTCTTTTTTTACCATTTTCATTTGAGCAAAGGCTTGTGACTTGTTTCTTTTCCATTGCCACTTACTTATTCTAGGCATACATAGAGCATACTATTTAAAAAAACACAAAAAAATATAAAATAGAACATTATAAATTGGCCAAAACCATATCCTACTATGGACCTAGGACCTTTGTCACCACTAGGAGAGATAAAATCATGGAAGAGCACCTCGCAGATCCCATTTAGACCATGAGTAATAGGATTACCAATTTAGAGAGCGCACTCTATGATATCTTGGAACACGTGCATGGTTCCAAGAAAGAGGGAGATGTGTCAGAGCCTGATTTGCTAGGGATGGATGTAGATGTTCCAGATGAGCATCAAACTCCAGAAGTCCCTAGAGATAGCATCCTAGTCAGAGGCCAGATGGAAGCTTAAGGATCTTACGCTACCTAGATACCATGGCTCGACTAGTGCTAGGACTATTGTTGCTATTGAGCAGTGGCTCAACAAGTGGGAGCAATGCTTTCTCTTGTGTTATTTCATTGATGATAGACAGAAGATTCAGTAGGCCACATATAACCTTATGGATGTCACCCATAGGTATTGGCACAAGATAGAATAGAATAACAAGGAGCCCCAGACCTGGGATCAGTTCAAGATCTTGTTCTATAATAATTTCATAACACCTGATGAGAGGTCTAGAGCACTAGGCACCTAGTTCTTCATCCGTCAGAAGAATCAAAGAGTTTAGGAGTATGCGGATAAGTACAATGAGGTGCTTCTTAAAGTGCCTAATACTATCCTTGAGTTTCTTAAAGTTCACAAGTTTATCTTGAGACTTCGAGAAACTATTAGACCATTGGTGAGGAAGGAGAGATGTCAGTCCTTAGCACAAGCCATGGAAATGGCTTTAGTCTTTAAGATGGCCATAGGGGCATAGGCTCCCAGGGTCAGAGGTCCTCATGGCCTAAGGTCAGCCGACCCTTCCCCACACCTACTCCTAGCTCGATCAGTGCACAACCTTCTAGAGAGGCTAAGCAGGTGTTGCAGAGAAAAGAGGCACAAAAGAGGAGCAGAGAAAAGAGGCACAAAAGAGAAGCCCCAAAATTTTCAAATTAATGAGTACGAATTTTCTTCTTCAATATCCTAGGAAACTCCCTTGAAGCTATGTAAATGCACTAGCGGAGTCCTCTAGATGCATAAGCCAGAATCCTTGTAACATAACTCTTGTAAAATATTAGGAAATTAGAGATTAGTCAATAAAGTGCCGATCTCTTGTATGAAAGGACCATTTTTAGGGCACATGTATATAAGTCACTTGGTGACTCTTTATAAGCACTTTTTTGCCATTGTGAAGAAAAAGAGCAAAAATTCAAATTTGCTTCTTTCCTACTGATTTCCTCCTTCTCTATGATCTTTTGTGTAAGTGATGCTTGGAATGTGTGTGTAGGACTGTTAGCTATCCCTTCCCGCCATTTTTTAACTATTGTAATGTGTGTGTGAGCTACCACGAGTTGCGAAGCGAGTGTTGGTGTTTCCCGCCATTCACTGTTTTGCATATAACTTGAAGAGTGTTTGTCAAATTTGAGTGAAAATACATCAATAGATGCAACTTGTTGAGAGCTTTGAAATGAAATCGCTATTCGCCATATTTGGAGTTCGGATCTGGGAGAAAAGTTTGAATTTGTGGTTACTGTTGTAAGTGGTATCACAGCATGCATTTCCAGAAAGTTAGTGAGTTGGAGAGGTAGTTAAGTCTTTTCACTTGCATTGTAGCTCAACCACTTCACTTTCCATCATGTGTGCACTCGTCCTCATACACTTGGTTGGTGTGGTTCCTCGGATTGATAATTAAACATGTATCAATCCAACACTATATGCAATTGTGGGGCGATTGAGATTTAGTCTCTTCGACACAAGTCCCTAAGACATCACGACTTAGGCACACATGTTTTTGGTGTCGTTGCCAGCGAACAAACTTAACCAAGGTGCCTTCATGATGGTTATAGCTCTAGAGTGAAGGAATCATACTCGTAGAGGTAAATTTGTTCAGTGGCAAGTAGTCGAGCACTTCAGCACTTGTTACTTCACATCCTTGAGGTGTGTGTAATGAGTTTTTAGGTTTAGGGTTAGGAGTGAGGAAGAAAGGGAAGATTTAGGGTTAGGTTAGAGAGAGGAGTAGAGTAGGAAGAAGTAGAAAAACCCAAGAAAAAATCCCAAAAATTATCAAAATTAGTGTAGAGTAGGTCTCAGGTATCACAAAGGTATAAAAACCAAAAAAAATCAGTTCATTTGACACAAGTGTGAGAGCAGGTATCATGAGCAGAGTAGCAATCGATATTGCCAGCATGGTATCATGCCTAGCGAGCTAAAGAGTGAATTTGGAAGGACAAATTTGAGTTGAGGTATCCTTGAAGGTAAGCTACACAATTTTTTGATAAAAAAATCGTTTTCAGGATCGTGGGGAAGTACATAGAATTTTTTTAGGGTTTTTGAGTGATACAAAGGGCCAAGAGGGAAGAGGTGAGGAAAAACACTTTGAACCAAAAAATAATGAGTTTAGATGAAATTTAACTAAGGTATCACGATTAGTTGAGTTTTGCTATTGTGATACCAAAATTCCCTAGTATCGTGATACTCGCGTGATATCGTATCGTTGCATACCCACTTGGGGTATCATGATACCAAACCAGTATCGTATCATCTTGGTCATGGTATCGTATCATTGACCAAGCGGTATCGTATCGCATGCAAGGTTGGTATTGTATCGCCAACTCAGTATCGTATCATGCCTAATATAGTATTGTATCATCCTCTCTTTTGGTATCGTCAATTGCACTAGTATCGTATCGTGGAAAAAATGTTATCGTATCATCTGACCAGTCTGGTATCGTATCGTGAGAGTTCTAGTATCGTATCGTGCAAAATTTTGGTATCGTATCATGAGGAATCCAGTATCGTATCGTCTAGTGGTATCGTATCACCGAGTAATTTGGTATCGTATCATTGAATGCAGAGATATCATATCGTGCATACTCTGGTATCATATCATCTCATTTGGTGGTATCGTATCGTCTCATTCGATGGTATCATATCACCTGAGGTTTTCGGTATTGTATTGTGCAGAAACCGGTATCATATCGTCTGTGTGGTATCACCAAGAGTGGTATCGTCCAAAACCTATCAAGCCATTTGAGGGCAAAATTGGATGTATTTGAGGAGCTAATTGTGGGGATAAGCCCATAAGGCTGAATGAACTTGAGATCAGGATGAGTGCTAAGTAGCCGGAGGAGTGTCATTTCATCGGTAGGAAGTGCAACCCAAGCAAGTCATCACTCTATCTATACGGACACCTCTAGTGATTCAGAGGAGGAGATACCCATGGCCTCAGAAGACATGCAGGGTTCTGTCCCTAGGGAGAACTTTATGTCAACTATAGAGGGGGAATACTGCACCTCTCTGCAATATGTGTCCACTTATCCCCAAGGGATCCCTATTTACCTGGATGGATTAAATAGGTCTGTAGCAAGGATGGTGAACTCTACTGAATCAGCAATAGTGCCCAGACCCACAGTCAAGTATGAAGGAGGAGTGTACATGGATAAATTAGGTCACATCTACATGGTAACCGAAAACCTAGATCGGATCAACGAGAGAGGAGGATTGGAAGGACAAGGAAACTCGGGGAGACCTGATCCTGAAGAGTTAGTAACTACACCAAGAGGAAAGTCAGTGGTGACTCGAGTCTTGAGAGGGGATTTGATACCTCAAGATGATTACCTATTAGACGGCTACTTAATCCACAGGTCAGACCTACTGTTACAAACCAACTCACCCAAACAAGGACAGGAAGAAAGCCCAATGACTTTCTATGAGTTAAAGGATCCCAAAGATGATTCTAGAATCACATACCTAGACCAGGACCAAAGAAGGTATTGACTAGTCGATGCAATTGATAGAGATCAATTGAAGTATATGAGGTTGCATGTATTCCCTTCTCGAGAGCAGGCAACTACCTCCCACAACCCTTTTGGAATGCATTAAGAGCTAGAGAATACAATGTCAGGACAAACAAGCCAACGAAGTGTTCCTAACCAAAATCATGTGCAATTTACAATGCCAGGAGTGCAATCACACAACCAAGCCTACTCAGGAATAGGTAACCTACATCGGCCACCAATTAGGCCAAGGCCACAACCAGGAGTGCAGGCTGGAGCACCTCCAATTAGACCAGCAATTCCTATGATGCCCATACCAATGAAACCTATAAGAAGAATAAGACCAATTCAAGTGGCCAAATGTATGAGAAATCACTATGACGGAATGGGAGAACCCTATGATCACATAGCTGAGTTTAAACAAGTATTACGGGCCAAACAAGTGGATGATTTCTTTGTGCAGTATGAATCCTTCGGACTTACCCTCACAGGAACTGCTCTAACTTGGTTCCAACCATTGGATCCCAATCAATTTGGAAATATTGAGAAATTTTTTCAAGAGTTCATTGGAGAATTCACCAAGAGAGGGATTAAACACAACTCTTCATCCTTAATCCATAGCTTCAAACAAAATCCAAATGAAATTGTGAAAACAGCTGCCCAAAGATTTAATCAATATGTTGATAGATGTCCAGCAACAGAAAGACCCTCTCAGCAAAAAATGATATCACTATTCTTGGACGGATTGACAAACAGGACTTTGAGAACCTTAGTCTATGTGAAATGACTCCAGACATTGAGCGAGTTTCTCCAAGAATGTATTGACCTAGAGGACAACCTAGCTGACGATCTCAAAAGTACACCAAGCCCTACAAAATCAAAAGACACTAGAAGTGCAGTGACATCTAACTCCAGTAATGTAGAGGAATTAGCAAAGCCGGTAGCCAAGAAGTTAGGAGTCCACGGACAGAGGAATTACCAGCATCCATCAATGAGAATACCCATGTTGCGACGATGCAGCCTATGCGGTGGAGATCATCCATCTCCCATGTGTGCAAGAGGAGGAATAGGCATGCCTCAAGCTTATCCATACAATAGGCGGTCACATCAAGGACCCACCCTATATTGCCATATAGAACAGAAATACACTAATCACACTACTAAAAATTGCCCATTCAACAGGCAATCAAGACCCTTAAATCAACCTCAGTATAGGCCTTATGGATAACCTCCTAGAGAGCCAAGAAGGGAGATTCAAAGATACAACCCCTATCTAGGCCCACAAGGAGCACCTAGACCATATGAACAAGGGCAATATGAATGACCTCAGCCAGTGTTAGGACAACAACCATCCCTTCCACAAAACATAGTGCCAATTAAATATACTCAACCAGAGGAAAACATGGAGAGAGCCATAGTACTAGCTACACCAATAGCTAGTATAGAATCAACGAATCAAGGATATGAGCAAACCCAAGGATAATATTATCCCTTTGACACCAGTTTGATGGAGTATGACCAAACTTATGACCAACAATACTATGGTTATGAGGGATATGACAACAACTATGGACCGGAGTTTGCAACCCTATTGTACACCGCACCCAAGGCACCAACACCCATGAGACCACCCATTAGACCATTTGTGCCAAAGGGACCATGCTATAGATGCGGAGGAGACCATTTCATAAGAGAGTGCACTCGGCCATATAACCCACCACCCCCGAGGACTTGGGAAGGGTACTGTAATTTTTGTGGAAAGGAACATCTATTTAGAGACTCCCCAACAAATCCCAATAAGACTCATGACACAACACAAACCAATGTGATTGAAGTAATTGAATCGTCAGGCACTGATAAAGAGTACACAATACCATTAAAAGCTATCACGCGAGCACAAGCCAAAGGACAAGAGAGAAAAAAAATAGACTCTAAACAAGAAAAGAAAAAGCACCTAGTCCCCAAAACACAGGTAGTGGAAGACTCTGAAGACCCACGTGAGAGTACCCAAACAAAGAAGACAAAACAAAAGTAAGGAAGACATGAAGAACACGAGAAATAAATGGATGAAAAACAAAAGTAAGGAAGACAAGAAGAACACGAGAGACAATAAGAAACTTAATTAGAGATACGAGAAGACACCCCACTTACGTCTCATACACAAGAACTAAACGAGTTAGGATCAATCTTAGCAGACCCAAGACTAGACGATTTGGACATGTGGCTAAAAGCTTACCAAGCCAGAATCACGACTAGACCAAACATAGAGCAGCACAAGAAACTTTACCCACAAGGGGATCTAGAAAAGGAGAGACTCGCTATATGTAGAAAGCTCATAGAGGTAGCTCAGGCCACTCTAGAAAAGACTATTCCAATCCTCCTGGAGACGATAATATATGAGAATCAATACAATGAGTGTTTTAAAGAGAATCACCAGAAGCCAAAAGAGAAAGATAATACTGAAGAATTACTTAACACTCAAGACAAATCAATATCCATAGTCCCTGAACTAGAAGCTGATTGACCAAGAGAGTTGTGGACTAGGATTCAGGAAGACCGATGGAAAAACAATGGAAATTCAAGACCTCCTTTTGAGGAATTAGATGTGGAAAACGATCAGCCAACTCCACATTTAGAAGAAATATATGACGAGGTTTCCATGCTAGACTGAAATAGGGAGGAAGCACACAACATTTCTACCCTATCGAACTACATGGGAGAATATGAGAAGGAATCCATAATCTTCTGTGCTCCCATAGTACGAGGAAAGGAAAATGAGTCTTCAAGCAAGACCTCTCACAATCTAATAGAACTCAAGAAGACCAAGGTACAATGTCAGTTAACTGTGGAAGAATTACTACGCGTCAAGCCTCAAATATGGAAACAATTAGCGGGACAGTTGAAGTTAGAGCATGATGAGAATGAAAAGGAAGGTAATGAACCTGAAGTCCCTTCTACTATACAAATCCCTGTGGATAAATTCATGAAAATTTAGTGAAGGAGACGAGGGCAACACATGTTTACCCATCACATATAATGGATACATGACCAAGGCCATTCTGGACACAAGAGCAGGTGTAGGCATAGCCACCAAAGAAATTTGGGAGAAATGGGGAAAGTCAGCCTTGTGATCAACACGTATGAAGCTTCAATTAGCAGATGGTCATGTAGAGAGACCCCTTGGAATACTAGAGAAAATCAATTTAGCCACCTGCGGAGTGGAGTTTGAACACACATTATCTATATGTCAATTTGGAAAAGAGAATAACTATGAAATGATATTAGGACGACCATTCATGAGACAACTTAGGGTAGTACAAGATTGGGGAAGAGACGCTTTATACCTACAACATCAGGGGACAACTACCAAGATAAATTTGCATACATTTTCATATAGGGATGTACCCCAAGTACAATGGAATTCCATACACAAGGAAGAGGATGATTTGTCAATTCATAGTGTTGGTTCAAGTGACCAATCATGGATGCACGAAGATGATCAATTATGGATGCGTAAGGAAGCAAAGAGAGAAGAGAAAAAAAATTCAAACATGGCCTATAGGACATCAAAATTACCGACCCATAGAGGACCCAATGTATATGCCCCAAGTTTTTCCTAATGAAGCATTTGAACCACACGGTTGGATGGAGATTCTGGCCACTTTGGATGTATGTGTGAATGAAGAGGTATTAACCATGAATGGATGTGTGGATGAGGAAGGTTATGATGTAAGCTTTTACATGGTAGTCCTTTAGGAGGTAGATGCAGGAGAAGTGTTAGAAAAGGAAAGGAAGGAAGAGTATGAAAGCATAGAGATGGAACCGGAATTTGATTCAAAGGAACAATATTTAGAAGCAATTCAATCCGATGACAAAGAAGGAACACCCAAGGTGTTAGCAATAGAAGCAGCTCAGTTGAGACAGAACCATGAGGAAACCATAGATAAGACGAACCAACCCAAGATCTGTTCGAAGTCATAGAACACTTCAAAAGATATGAAGTAGAGGAGAGGAAGATAGCCATTCAGATGCCTAAGAGAGAGGCAATAGAAGGAGAAGCATATGACAACAAGGAACAAATGAAGAAAGTAATAGTGACCATGGAAGCTGGAGAAGAAAGGTGCATGTACATAAGAAAGGATGTGTCACATGAGGAGGGAGAAGAATTGATAAGATTAATTCAAGAATATCAGGATGTGTTTGCATAGACCTACAAGGACCTCAAAGGTGTGGAACCATCCATTTGTTCTCATCGAATACCAATGACACCTGGTGCGAAACCATCGAAGCAATGCCCTTACACTTATAATGATGTCTATTCAGCAAAAATTAAGGAGGAGATAGACAACTTGCTAAAAAGCAATCCCTAGAAAAAATGAGTAGGGACTATGTTATCTTGGGGAGATAATTATTCAAAAGAGGAAAAGACAATCAGCTACGACTATGTGTACATGAAGGAGAGTACTTACCCATATTAGAAATGGCACATGCAGGTGCCACAGGAGGATATTTCTCAGCTGAAAGAACTGTAAAATTGATTCTCTTTGCAGGCTTGTGGTGGCCAACTCTACATATGGACGCAGACACCTACGTACGAAGTTGTGAGGTATGTCAAAGAGCTAAGTACCCTTGTTGAGAGCAGTATGGGCACCCAAGGACTGACTATACAAGGAAGCCAGCGGAGAGAGTCAGAGCGAGGTGAAGGATTAAGTAGACAGAGCAATCGACGCAAATCTGGCAGATAGGCCCTTCAAATTTTTCCAAATCAACATCTTTACAACAGTGATTCTCATCACTAACAATCATTGTAAATACCATTTCATAATTTTGTAGCTCTATTTTGTGCAAGCCAAGGAGTCCTTGACCTTGAGGAGCTTTAGAAGTACCTACCTGTCAGTTTTCACATTTTTTAGACTTCGTTTGAACCTCCAAATAGGGTAGAGAACCTAATTTTTAACTAGGCCGGACACTAGGTCTGGACACGACCAAAACCTAGTCAAAAACTATAAATAGAGCTATAGAGAGCTCATTTTTGAGGCTAGCTTGTAACTGAATTGAACTTCTATGAGCTTTTTGAAAGTAATCTAAGAACTCCATTGCTTCTCACTCTTTGTCTTGCCGTGTGTGCGCGTGTGTGTGTATGTGTGTGCATGTTCGTATGCTTCTCACTCACGCACTTGTGCCTTCACTTGCTCGAGGTCTTCATACCATCCTCTTGTCTTCTCGGATTGACATTAAAGGAGGTGCTACTCATCACTGAGCTACACCAAATTTTGGCACCGTTGCCGGGGATCGAGCTTTGAGGACGAGCGTGTGATGGTAAGACGTAGAGTTGTGATGTTGGCGTTGTAGGTAATTTCTTTACTTTTCCTTATTTTTCTTGTCCTTACTTCATCATCATCATCATCATCAACTTCCACCTCCATGTCCATCATCGCAAAAATTTTAGTTTTTTTACTATATCTCCTTCCTCCTTTCATTTCCCTCATTTCACTTGTGAGAGAGAGCGAGAGAGCGAACTGTTGTGTGCTATTTTTTGCATGTTTCTTGAGTTTGCTTGCAGGTATTGGCTATCCCATCATCCCCAGCACGCTGCGCAAGTACGGAAATGTGCAAAATTGTCTCTGTGTCACAAGTTTCTGTCAATCGCGATTGACAGAAAACTTCATCTTTGGTAAAACTGAGTGCACCACAGTAGACTAGAGACCTTGCACTTCACAAATCCACCAAAATTTCAAAAAAATCTGCATTTTCTCTGTCCATCGCGATTGATAGCATCAATCGCGATTGACACTGTCCATCGTGACGGACAGCCAGTCCATCGCGACTGACAGACCCCGACGGACACGTGTCCATCGCGACGGACACCCCTGTCCATCGCGACCGACAGAAACATCGCGACTGATACCTGTCCATCGTGACTGATACCTGTCCATCGCGACTGATACCTGTCCATCGCGACTGATACCTTTCCATCGCGACTGATACGTGTCCATCGGGATTGACAACAGTCCATCGCGACTGATACCTGTCCATCGCGATTGACAACAGTCCATCGCGATTGACACCAGTCCATCGCGATTGACGGGCCACGACGGACAGCCCTGTCCATCACGATTGACAGCCCAGTCGATCACGATTGACAACCATTTTCGGCTAAATTTTTAGGGTTTTTTTTTTAATTGAAGATTTTGGCTAATTTTGGACATGGATAATGGACTCTAGAGCACATAAGGAGGCTATAGGCAAATAACCCGAGGAAAACCTGTCGCCTTGTTGGCCTGTTTGAACCCTGTTTTAATCCCTGAAGCCTGAACTGACATAACTTTCTCATACGAAATCCGTTTGCTGTGATTCTTGTTTTGTTGGAAAGCTCGTGGGGAGTACAACCAAAAGTTCCACTGGTTATGTGAAAATTAATATTAGAATTATTAGATAGGGTATTTTGAAGTTGACCATACCCCGAGGTAGGAAAACTGAGGGATCCTTGGGATTGTTTTCCATAAAGGCAAAGGATAATTTGGTCTGTGAGTTACATGCATGAAAGTGGTCTATTGTGTCATTTGAATCTAAGTCTTGAGCTAACCGTGGGACTTTTACAGGTCCAGTAAGAGCACTTGAGGGCATTCTAAGCAAGAGTAAGTGGCCTGGGAACACGCGTCCTGGGCACACCAGGGCAACAACACAAGGAAAGAAACTCAAGGTTGGAAAATCCTCAACACCCTCTATCAATTCGTAGCTTAGGCTAAGTGCGGGAAGTGCTAGGAGTAAGTCAGGGCAACGATAGGCATCAATCAAGTTGAAGACTACCTATGCACTCAAGTTCAAGATTAAATCTCTTCGTGATGCAATAACCTTAAAGGAAAGAATCTAACGTGGAACAATCAACTTACAGTGCGAAAATTAACTCAAATACTCCTGACGACGTGATTTTTGACAAGAGCATAAACACGGTAACCACTAAAAAGAATCAAGTAACTGATACAAAAGAACTCAGCAACGAGGTTGTACTTGGGCAAATTTGGGCTATTCAATTAGGCTTATGAACCTTAGATCAGGGCGACATCTAGGGAGAGATAGACAAAGTCTTAGGTCTTTAGAGGCTAGTGTCAACCACACTGCTAGGTCTTGGGCCCAGCAGTTGAGCCACCACTCATACTACCCTAGGTCTGAGACTAGTGAATCAGAGATGTCTCAAGGCATGGACCGACCTACGGGAAGTTCAGGAGTGCCATACTTGCACAGGGTAGAAGGCCCGTACAAGATGCAGCTGGAATACCTTAGGACCAACCGATTAGGTGCTAGCATCTATGAGGACGACCTAGGAAGATCCGTGGTCCAAATCAAAAACCCAGAACAATCTATTGGGCTAGAGCACCCTACTGTCAAGTTTGAAAATGGTGCATACCTTGATAAAGAGGGAACCATATACGTGGTCACTAGTCACCCGGAGAGGATAGATGAATTCGGGAATGTGATCCCTGAGACGGACATAGATGACCTAGAACAAGGGAACATAGGAGGGGAGCCCAGGACCCCTCGAGGGAAATCTATTCTTACTAGAATCCTCAATAGCATAGATATGCTTCTGAACCGAGAGACTGACGAACCCTTTTGGAGGTATAAATCTGATCGGCCAATCGATATAGGAACAATCATGATCTATGAGTTTAAAGATCCAGATAGCCCAGGCAGAGTGACCTATCTAGATCACGCTTCAAAAAGGATCTTTGTGGTTACAGAACATGATAGACATGCTTACACTAGGATGGGTGAGTTTATTTTTCCCCAACCAAAATCTAACGTGTCCTCTGGCCACCCGGGAGCTGGAATGTCCCATGCTCATGGAGTTCAGAGAGACATAAAGAGAGACAGACATGAGGTAAGCTTTGCCAACTCCTTGGGAAGAGGAAGAACGAGAACGGAAACAAATAGAGTGGAACTTGAGGGACATAGAGTCCCAGGGAACCGAAGAAATGCGGATGAATTCCCTCTACCAAGACCAAGAGAGCACACGAGGACCCTGAGACCGACCCAACTAGTTAAGTCCATGAAAAACTACTTCGATGGCACTAGAGATCCCTACGATCATGTGGCTGAGTTCAGGCAAGTCTTGAGAGTTGAACAAGTGGAGGATCTATTCACGAAGTACAATGCCTTTGGTCTAACCCTTAGGAACACAGCCCTTACGTGGTTTCAACCATTGAATGAGAGACAATTCAGGAGTATAGACCAACTCCTAGAGGCTTTCATTATTGAATTCTCTAAGAGTGGCATAAGACATAATACCTCCTTATTGATTCACAGCTTCAAGCAAACCCCTCAAGAGACTGTGAGACTTGCAGGAAGAAGATTTAGGCAATACCTTGAAAGATGCCCTGTTTTGGAGCTACCCACACGAGCTAAGCAAGTGGCTTTATTCTTGGATGGATTGCTAAGTACCAAATTGAGGTCATATGTGTATCTGAAGGACCCTAGGACTATAGAAGAGTGTGTACGCATGTGCATTGACATCAAGGATAACCTAGGGGAGGAGTTAGAGCTTTCCAAAATATACAAAGATTCAGATAGTGCCTCTAGCCTCTCTTCCACGCAATCCACATCAATTGAGGAACTCGCTGAGAAAGTGGCACAAAAACTAGGTGTCTCTAGCAAACAAATCCCAAGGTTTGCCCCAGTAAAGAGGTGCTATACTTGCGGTGGTGACCATATGGCGAACGTGTGTCCCATTACGGCTCAACCTCAAGTAAATTCGAGTAGCCAATACTGTACCATAGAACGGAGATACACAAATCACACAGCACAAGACTGTCCATACAATAAGCAAGCGGTTAGGCAAACCTACCCTCAGCCATATCAACAGGGAAGATATCAGAACCAATATCCACCACAGCAGTATGCTAGGCCCCAACAAACCTACCAACCACAATATCAAGCCCAGCAAAGGCCTCAGCCTGTGCAAGCCCAACAACCTCCAGCTCCATCCAACGTGATCCCTGTAAAGTATGGAGCTGCAGAAGAAAACCTGAATAGGGCCATAGTGCCAGCAACCCCATTACTATCAGAAAGTGACCCCAGTGACCATAGTTTCGATTCTACACATGTTGATAGCCCCCAGGCCTACTACATGGAGTCTCCTGAACATGGTGAGTCCTACTATAGTGAAGAGCCAAATGAACCTAGTTGGGAGTCAGATTACACAAACGTCATGTATGCAAACCCCAACCCTAGACCTCAACCTAGACAAGTAAGACCCCCATTCCCTAGAGGACCATGCTATAGATGTCAGGGAGATCACCTCATTCGTGATTGCCCCATGCCTGCACCTACCCAAACCCAATCAGTGACGATCCAGGGCTTTTGCCAAGAGTGTGGAAAGGAGCATCTCTTACGAGACTGCCCTAAGAATCCTAATAATATGCCAAAAATCACTCCTATTAACATTATTGGGTTAGTGGTAGATTCCACAGGAAGTGGCACTTCCACTGCACCCATACAGGTAGTCACTAGAGCTCAAGCATTGCAGCAAAACCAAGGGGTAGGCCAGGAAAAGAGCCTAGAGGCTAGTGAAACTGAGAGCATAACCAAGAAGAGGACTAGAGCTTGGAGAGATAGTCGTGAAAGAATGAAAAGACAATGGGCAAAGAAAATGAGTCAACTTGAGGAAAGCCTGAGAGAAACCAAAGCCAGGATAACCGAACTCACAGCTCAAACTCCCTCTCACACTGCCCCACCTCCATCACCTCCACCATTCCCATCTCCATCCAACCCGCCTCACCTAAGCCCACCACCCCCTAGAGTAGGATCAGTCCTAGCAGATCCCACTCTCGAGGACCTTAATATGATGTTTAAAGCCTATCAGGCCAGAATCCAAGAAGGGCCAAACGTAACTGATCATGAAAAGTGTTACCCTAGAGCAGAACTAGAGCTAGAACGAACCAAAGTTTGTGCTAAGATGGTGGAATTGGCTCAGACCATGTTTGAAGCCAGTCGCCTATTTAACATCTCTAGTTCAGCGAAGACACAGTTGCACTTTGATGGACTGTTAGAAAGAATAGAGAAGCTAATTGCACAATCAAAAAAGGAACCCGCCTCTCAACACAAGGACAAGGCAAGTGAAAGGGCAGGTCTTCCTGCCCAGGAAGCCTATGTGCCTAACTCTACGGAACCAGACACATCATCTTCTATGAATTGGTTCACACCAGAATTCCTACGAGAGATTCAAGAAGACAAATGGGCTAAGGAAAGTGAAGTCCCTCCTCCCATTGAACTTGTGGATGATGCACATGACCAATTCCCACAAGACATCCCATCCATTTATGAGGAGCAGGAGAGCACCCACTCTCAGGAAAGATTAGACTTTGAGTCTAACTCTCTACAAGAATTACCCCACTTCACAGGTCCATGGGAAGCTAAGTCTACTTGTATGAGAGCACCCACGGTCATGGTACAAAATGAGGACTCAGTCATACCTAGGAACACAGAGGTAGTGAAAAACACTAAAGTACAATGCAACCTCACCTTAGAAGAGCTACTCAAAGTAAGGCCAGAGCTATGGAAACATGTAGCCAAACAAGTACCAGAGATAGCAAAACCTCGTTCCTAGGTAGGATCCCAGAGAACAGTGCCAGAAATACCATTGGACAAGATAGGAGACATGAGTGAGGGCGAAGAGGGAAACACATATCTTCCTATCACCCATCAAGGATACACCACCAAGACCATTCTAGACTCAGGCGCAAGTGTTGCAATTGCTACCACTTCCCTATGGAAGCGTTGGGGCAAGCCAGCACTCAGGCCCACGAGGATGAAACTGCAAATGGCCGATGGTCGCATAGAGAGACCCTTAGGGCTGTTAGAAGGAGTAACTCTCACCACGTGTGGTGTCGAGTTCGAGCATACATTTGCTATATGTGATTTTAGCAAAAATCATGCCTATGAAATGATCTTGGGAAGACCATTTATGCGACAGTTGCAAGTGGTACAGGATTGGGGAACCACTTCTTTATACTTGCAACACTTAGGTGTTATGACCAAGGTGAATCTCAAAGACTACTCTCATAGGGATGTCCCTCCTATCCAATGGAATCCCATCCATAGAGCCAAAGATGATACGGAATCGGTGCATTCCATAGGATCAGGATCCTCATGGATGCATGAAGACACCCACTTATGGATGTGCAAAGTAGGAGTAGAAGAAGAGAAGAGAGAAAAAGCCAGAGAGATAGGTGCAAAAGAAACCCATAGATCCATTCAAGACCCAGCCTATGCACCTGTAGTATTTCTTGATGAAGAATTTGAACCCCACGGCTGGGCAGAAATCCTAGCAACAATGGATGTAGCCATCAATGAAGAACAATGGACACCTCACTGTGATGAAGATGGCTATGACATTTCAGTCTTCTCCATAGAGCCAATCATGGGAGAGGCAGTGTTAGAAGAGTGTGAACCTAGCCCTGATGCATTTGAGGATGCAAGTGACTCCGATCTAGATTCAATCATTATGGACCCACCTTTTGCATCAAATGAAGAATACTTCTATGAAGTGGAATTTCAACCCAAGAGACACGAAGAGCTTACAAATGATGTAAGGCTAGCCACACATGTGACCCCGAAGGAAGAAGGAAAGAAAAGAAAGAAAAGAGCAGTCACACCAGAAGAGGAAGAATCTTTGTTTGAGGTCCCGAAAAATTTTAAGAAGTATGAGATAGATGATAGGAGAGTCATGATCAAAATGCCTAAACGAGAGGCGCAATCAGGGGAGGCCTATGATAACAAAGAAACCACCAAGAAAATAGTGGTAGCCGTGGAAGAAGGAGAAGAGAGATGCACGTACATAGGCCATGACCTAACAAAAGAGGAAGAACAAGAGCTAATAGCCTTGCTAAGAGAATACAGAGATGTATTCGCTTGGAGTTACAAGGACTTGAAAGGTGTGGACCCTGACATATGCTCACACACCATCCCCATGACCTTAGATGCCAAACCCTCTAAGCAAAAGCCATATACGTATAATAATAATTACGGTGCCAATATCAAAGAGGAGATAGATAGACTGGTTGAAGCTGGATTTATCTATGAAATTGAGCACACTGAGTGCGTATCCCCCATCGTAGTGGTGCCCAAGAAAAATGGAAAGCTGCGTGTATGCATTAACTTGAAGAAGGTTAATGCAGCCACAATTCGAGATAACTATCCGCTTCCTATCACAGAGCATCTCTTAGAAAGAGTAGCAGGCAAGGAAGTGTACAGCTTCCTCGATGGATTTTCGGGCTACAATCAAGTATCCATAGCTTTAGAAGATCAGCATAAGACGGCATTTGCCACTGAATGGGGCATATTTGCCTTTAGAGTAATGCCATTTGGGCTTACCAATGCACCAGCAACCTTCCAGAGGCTGATGTTCCATGTATTTAAAGAGTTCTTGAGGAAGAGCTTAGAAGTCTATGTTGATGATCTTTGTGCTCATTCCAACATCAGACAAACCCATATTCCTGAACTCAGACAAATCTTTGACAAATGTAGAGAATATCAAGTCTGCCTAAACCCAAAAAAGTGTGTTTTTATGGTCAGGCAAGGCAAGATTCTAGGACACATAGTGTCAAAGAATGGCATATCCACTGATGAAGAGAAAGTGAGAGCCATAGCCGAGTTACCTAGGCCAAAGAACATCCACGAAGTACAGGCTTTCATGGGGCATTGTGGTTACTACCGCCGGTTCATTCACATGTATGCTGTCATTGCAAAGCCCATGTACGGACTTCTGACTAACTTTGAGTGGACTGATGAATGTGAGAATTCCTTCAATGAGCTTAAACGGCGATTATGTTCAGCACCAATCTTAACCACACCAGATTGGAATAGGCCTTTCCATGTTCATGTGGATGCATCCAATTATGCTATTGGGTGTGTACTCGCGCAGCCTACCGATGAAGGTAATATGGACCTTCCAATTGCCTATGCTAGTAGACAATTGAATGCAGCTGAACGAAATTATACCACTACGGAGAGAGAAGGATTAGGCATGGTATATGCAGTTAAAAAGTTTAGACATTATTTGCTTGCAAATAAGTTTAAAATTTTTACTGATCATCAGGCACTGCTATATCTCGTGAACAAGCCATGCAATACAGGTAGATTAGTAAGATGGTTTCTCTTACTAATGGAATACGACTTCGAGGTTGTGGTAAGGAAAGGTAGGACTCACTTGAGAGGAGACCATCTCTCTAGACTCACATCTGGAGAAGCTCCACAAGGAGTGTCAGATGACCTTCCTGATGCTTACTTGTTTAATTTGGAAGTGGTGCCACAGTGGGCTAAGCCACTAGTGCCAGTATTGACATACGGGCCTAACCATCCAGTAATAAACACACAGGATAGAGAGGTAGTAAAAGCCCAAAAGTATCACATCATGGCAGGAAGTATGTACAAGCACACAGATCAAGGGATCTTGGCTTGTTGTGTGGAAGAGGATGAGTACGCTAAATGGTTGCAATTAGCACATGTAGGTGCATTAGAGCAACACTACTCAAAGCAACGAACCCTACAGACACTAAAGAGACTCGGAGTGCATTGGCCGACTATGGAAGTTGATGTCTAGAAGTTGTGCAAGGGATGCCCAATCTACTGCACTAAACTACCTGTGGAACATGCCACTCTTTATTAGGTGTCCATAGTGCCACATTGGAGTGAACCACTAGTATCCTTCCTGAGGACGAAAACATTCCCTCCAGACATGACTCTGGCTAGGAAAAGGAGTTTAGAGCAAGAGGCCCTGGATTACTCACGCATTGGTGATAATCTATACAAACGTGGTAAAGATGGTTACCTCAGACTATGTGTCCATGAGAGTGAATATCTCAAGATATTAGAGACTGCTCACCAAGGTGTAGCAAGAGGACACTTAGGTCCAGATAGGGTGATCAAGGCAATTCTATTTGCAGGATTTTGGTGGCCCACCCTTCACATGGATGCACATACCTATGTGATGAGGTGTGAGGTTTGTCAGCGAACCCAGTATCCCATACGCAAGGATGAGATGCCATTGAAACCCATGATGGGTGGACGAGCATTCTCTAAGTGGGGAATAGACCTTGTTGGTCCTATTAATCCCCCAGCTAAGGGTTCTCATGCAGAATATATCATCGTTGCTACAGACTATCTAACAAAGTGGGTAGAGGTAAAAGCTACGACAAAGAATGATGCTCAGACAACTGCTAAGTTCCTATTTGAGAATGTGTTCACAAGGTATGGGCTACCTATAGAGCTAGTAAGTGATAGAGGCACTCACTTCTTGAATGAAGTGATTGAAAATCTGCTCCAAGAATTCTTGGTAGTTCATAAGAAGTCTGCCCCCTACCACCCACAAGCTAATGGGCAAGCCGAAAGCACAAACAAGATTTTGTGCAACGTGTTGACCAAATTAGTGAATAATAAACGCTCTGATTAGGACAAACAGCTACACCATGCTGTTTGGGCATACCAAGTTGCCTACAAACGGTACTCCAAGCCACCCCCTTTTAGATGGTATTTGGCCAAAATGCAGTGCTACCGTTGGACTTCTTAATACCTACACTGAAAGTAGCACAAGAGCATGAATGGACAGGTCATGAACTCTCCTCTAGACTGTTTGACCTTGAACGATTAGGAGAAACAAGACTGAGAGCGGCTGCAGGGATATATGCAGCTAAGAAACACCAGAAGCCCTACTTTGATGCCCACGTTAAGGATAAAGGTTTGAAGGCAGGCGACCTAGTACTAGTATACACGTTGAAACAACATGCAAGGAAAGTGGAGAAGAGAGGCTACGGACCCATGATCATTAATAGAATCTCAACAAGTGGAGCAGTGCAACTAGCCACATTAGAAGGCGATGTTCTCCCAAGCTACATAAGCGGATGCAGGGTCAAGTTATATCAGGAACCTCTCACAGAGGAAATGCTAAGTCGACTCAATACCGCTGAGAAACGCAAAGAAGAAGAAAAGAGAATTCGAGAAGAAGCTCAAGCAGAAGCTTTAGAGTGCATACGGAGAATGAAATTAAGAATACAAGGTAGAGAGCAACCTAGGCCAGATGCATATGCAGATCAAGGATATCACGTGGCTATGTGTGAAGTTTCAGGTGTCAGCTCTCATAGGATAATTGATCGACGTCCTTTTATAACCTTAGATATAGGACAAGGAAAGGGTGTAAGGACTGTAAGAGTCTTGATTGACTCAGGTGCAGCCACTAGTGCTATTAAATTGTCTTACTGTCAAGAGTTGGAATTAACTGTCAATCCTATAGAAGCATATCTCATAGGATTGGGAGGTGTGGAAACCCCTTGCATGGGCGAGGTGGAACTTCCCCTCTATATTCAAGATGAAGCAATGACAGTCAAAGTACTAGTGTGTCAAGATGAGGACCTCACTGAGCCTCTTGTCTTGGGCCAGGACTGGATCTATGATCATGTAGTCAACCTAAACCTAAGAAGTGGACTTCTTCAGGTATGGGTAAATCATAGCCGAATTACAGTTGAATTGGAAAATGAGGCACTCAAGGAACTAGGTAAATCACAAACTCCTGGTCCTTCTAGGGGCGCACATGAAGTTGACAATGCTATTCTTGTCCAAAACTGTATGATGCAGAAAGAGGCTTGTCTCAACAACGGAGTCAAGGAGAAGACGGCACTCCCTTCTTTTCCAAAGGCCAGAAGAAGGCAGCAACCAAGGGCAGTTCAAGTACAGAAGGAGCAGAGTACTACCTATACTGGAGGCCAAAAAAAGGAGCAAAGCAGATTGTTTCACCCGTTGAAACAAGTATGGATGCGGAAAGGCAAACACTTTTCGCGACCAGGCCAACCCCACGGCCAAAACCTCTTATTAGTACTCAACAACACGACACTAATAAGAAGTCTTTCATAAATTCTTCTGCGAAAGTAAAGTCTATTTGGATACCCAAGAAGTCGATGAAGGCCAGCCCACAATCACAACAAATCTGGGTGCCTAAGGCTTGCTTGCGGGCTCAAATAGCTACACCAAGGCCACACCCGGTACAACACGTTTCACTCACTCGAACATCCGATGCCCATTCTTACACATCATTCACGAACACATATTCTTCCATGAGCACAAGTAAAATCACTTGCAAATGGGTCCCTAAAAAGCCTCATTTTCAAGCAGATACTCCTATCAAACTCTCCAGATCCACAAAATCAAGATCAAAACCCATCCACTGCATTTGGAAGCCTAAAACTTGTAATAAACCCCCGGACCCCAGGTGTACATCCATGCCCACCTACTAACTACATCACTCTCACACTGCATCATTCCACTTAGCTCCTAGGTCTACCCAATTCCTAACTACACACACAAGCACCGTGCACTCACTAAATGACTGACTTATCACTAAAAGCTCATGTTAATGTTGTAACGAGGACACAGTGTCATTTTTGTGTCCATTGCAATGTTAACATTTATTCATATATTCTCACAGAACCGGCTGCGAATTTTTCAACATGGCTGAGGCGGCAGGAACTAGCTCTCAAACAGAAATGAGCCAGCAAGTGGTGGACTTAGACAGTTTACCCGTTTTGCCTGAGACAAATGAAAGACCAGAAGAATTTCAGGCCATCAAAATCATACCTATAGCGGACCCTCCCAATGGCCATACCATGCCCGTAGGAAAAACTTCCCACTGATTTAGTGAAGTTGCAGGACCCTTGGGAGAGGGATCATACCTATGGGAATCAGAGTTGGAAATCAATGGGAAGCAAGGTAAATACCATTTCTTTACAAGGGAATTCGAGAAGTTACAAAATGCAGAAGGCCTACGTCCGGTATGGGAGAAGGCAAGATTGGGTGCATACTTCAGTGCCCGGCTCCCAAAGCCTGACTTCATGCGATGCTACTATCTCATCAACACCTTGACTCCAAACAAGAACCCAAAAGGCGCAAGCTCATTTGTGCTTCCATCTGTGACAAAGGGAAATGAGCTCAAGAGGTTTAGGCTATCAAACAACTTGGTGAGAGAGGCCCTAGATATGCGCAGAATGCATATTCCAACAGAGAAGGAGACCCTAGTGCCTGATTACATGAAGAATCGAAGCCTCACCAAGCTCAAGGACATGGTGGCCATGACGCCTAATATTGCAATCCACCTTCGCATGTGCATGCAACACTTTGCTTTTCCTGCCCAAGATAGATTCACCATGCCACCCAAAAAGATATGGTTTAGTTTGTATCTGGCAGAGACACAGAGCCTTACCATCAACTTAACCCATTGGATAATTGACCAGATACACCTAGCCCACAAACGATGGCCGCGGATCTGACTCGAATCATTTATAGATGTTTGGCTTACGACATCCCTATTCAACAAGCTCTGATGTGGAATCGAGTGGAGCAGTTCAGAGGCATTACGTCCACTCGACCCCCTTCTAAGAAGATGAGAGGAACTGTCCAAGTCCCTTGTGCTCAACCACGTGGAGCCACCCTAACACCGGATGTTACCCCTCCACCCTGAAGAGTCCGACCATTCACACTCCGACTTCCAAGACGCAGCACCGATGGTTCTAACTTGATATTCCCTCCCATCCCAACCGATCTTGAATTTCCTGGTGGTGCACCTTTGGAAGAACTCACGAATGAAGATTTCGAACAATTATTACAAGATGTAGAGCTGGAGGCAGAAGAGGCACAACAAGTGGAGAATGTGCAAACGCAGGCAACAACCTCCCAAGTACCGGTCACCACAGTTGAAGTGGATGAAGAGGATGATGAAGATGAAGAACAGGAGGAAGATGAGGAGGATTATGATCAAGAGCATCAAGATGAGCAACAAGAAGTGCCAGAACTTGTAGGTGCACCTGCATATACAGCTCAACTACAAAGGTTATATGACACAATCAAAGCAGTACAAGAAAGGCATCAACTCTCTCTTGTGTCAGGTCAAGCTTTGATGCAAGAAATGCTATCAGATGATGGGGTGGATCAACATTTCATTGACACCCTCAAATTAGTGTCAGAATCTTTAGGAGTTCCGGAGGCTATCCACACAGCAGTCCGCCAGTTCGTGAGGTATGACAAGCGCAGAGTTGACACATTACCACGAGCAGGTAAGACTATCAGGATGCCCGTCACAGAACAAGAAGTAACCATTGAAACCACAGCTACTCCCACCACCACCATTGACCTCTCTACTGAAACCTTTGTTCAGACATCACCCATCTCACCCCAGCACCCCCCATCACCACCTTCTCCACCCCCACCACCACCTCCCACCATGGAAGAAACGACAGTCATCACCTCTACCTTCACTTATAACCCACCCTCATTCACATCATTCTCATTTCAAGAACCCACCTCACAAGACACCCTCTTCTCTTTCGTCACCAATCCCTTGTACACTTCAACCCTTCTATCCTCCAAACCCATAATTGGCCATCCCATAATTCCCAGTGTGGTTGGAAACCCTGCACCCATGTAGCTCAATGATGAGTAGCACCTCCTTTAATGTCAATCCGGGAAGACGTGAGGATGGTATGAAGACCTTGAGCAAGTGGCGGCACAAGTGCGTGAGTGAGAAGCACACAAGCATGCACACACATACACACACACGCGCACACAAGGCAAGACAAAGAGAGAGAATCAATGGAGTTCTTTAGATTACTTTCAAAAGCTCTTACAAGTTCGTTTCAATTACAATCCAACCCCAAAAATGAGCTCTCTAGCTCTTTTTATAGTTTTTGACTAGTTTTGGCCCTGTCCAGACCTAGTGTCCGGCCTAGTTAAAAATTAGGTTCCAGGGCTTATTTGGGGGCTCAAACGAGATCTAAAAAATACGAAAATTGGTACGCAACTACTTCTAAGGCTCCTCAAGCTCAAGGACTCCTTGGCTTGCACAAAATGGAGCTACAAAAATGTGAAATGATATTTACAATGATTGTTAGTGATAAGAATCACTGTTGTTGTAGGGATTTCTTCTAGTGATCTGCCATACATATCTTCGAGCTCTCTACTTGCTCTTCCTCCCTGCATGTCCATCTCTTTGATCTGCATTAGTGCCTTGAAAAAATATTGGTCTACTTGCCAGATCTTCTTTGACTGCTCTGTTTGCTTGTGCTGTCACTTCGCTCTGACTCCCTTCTTTGACTTTCACGTCTTGTGAGTCCTGGTGTACCAAGACTACTGCCAACACCCCCCCCACTCTCGCGTCTGTCGCCCCTGACAGACCCTTGTCTAGCTGCTTTTTGGACGTAATATTGGACAACATCCGCGGCGAGGTGGTGTTCTTCTAGCCTGAGTCCCCTTGCTAGATCTGTCAGCAATGCATCCCAATTGACTGGCCCTGGGACATCTGGATGTGGCACCCATAATTGTTCTGAGTGAATGGTTCGCTCCACAGCAAATAAATGGAGGAGATGTGAGGGTCTGGGTACAAATATTTCTGAGTGGTATTCCCAGAACCCTGTTATGAACATCTCCTCGAATGTTTGTTTAAAGCAGGCTGGGAGGTATTTTATTCTGGCGTGCCAAGCATATATCACCTCTATGGAAGGAGTGGTGCTCATGTCATAAACTAAATCCTGGTTTCCTGTAAGGAATCCGACGCCTGAGAAGTGTGGGTCCTTGATATTCTTGAATGTCCTGAATGTAATAAGCATTAATTCAAAAATTTTCATGCACATCTGGGCCATCACATCAGGGGTATTCCTTAATCGGATGCTCCAGTGCCGTATGGTGGAAATCATATAATTGACGGTGGGAGGTCCTTGAGGGGGTGCTAGATAGACGTAGTTTAACCATTTGGCGCAGCCCTTAATATTCTTGACTGCAAGGGTAAACTCTGGCCATGTGCGTCTGCGGAATACAGGAACATAACAAGGGTTATATTTAATAAAAAGAGGCATATTCGTCCAGGTGCGAACCATCTCCGGGTAGGTTTTGAGGAGTCGGATCCTCTAGGTGGGTTGATGAATGGATCCTTTTTGAGCGCTCTCGGGGATGTCATCTGGCCCAAATTGTGTAGCAAACGTTGGAGGTTTGCCACATCTTTGTTGGATTTCTGCATTGTAGTCCGCCAGGAGTATACAATATGGCACGTATTGATCATCATTGGTTCCGATCCATCTATGGTGGGACATGCTGCGGAAGTATTCTGATTTAATAATAGTGTCCTCTATTTTTGCCATAGATTGGATTTGAACTGCCACTCGATCTTCATGAGTTGATGCTGTTTTCTCTAGTGTTTGGAGCCACTCAGGTACTTCAATTTCTAACGTATCCATTCCTTCTGCGGTTTGCTCACCACCTGGCATTGGCATAGGAACGTATGGTTCCTCATACGTCTCGTCTACCTCGATGGGTACCAAATCCTCGCGTTCTGGCTCGACAACTGGAGAGGGCTGCCTTTCGTGTGTGAGTAATCTTGCCTGTAATTCGGCCACCTGCTCTTTCAATGTCTTGACTTCCTCTGAAGTCGTGGTCGTTTCTGTGACTCTGGGTGCTGTCTGTTGCTCTTGGAGTTGATTGCGCAGCGCATCACGTTCCCTTTCCAAGTCATCGTGAGCTTCTAATAGATCTGCATAGCTGTCCAAGATGGTCTTCATTGTCTCTGAGGGCACAGCTTTAAACTGCTCTGGATCAATTTCGTGGGGAGAGCCTTCCATTGCTGCTTCTAGATTTGCTTCATTTTGCTGCTGCAGTCTCTTGTTCTCTTCAAGGGCGGCCGCCATGTGTTTTCTGAGAAGTGCCAGGTTACGCCGGACTTTGAGATTATCGGCTTGGTATACTTCGAGCAAAGCTTCTAGTTGTTTGACACCTGATTCTGTCGATGGTTGGGGTGTCTCCAATAATGTTTGGTGAGCCTGCTCAAGCGTTGTGTAGCGTTGATTCAGTTCTGCATTTTCTGTTTGTAGAATGTGAAATTGTCTTTGTAAGTTTTGATGGTGCATTGCCAGTTGTTGGTACCGGTTGTCCAGAGCTCTGTACTCATTCTGGAGCTGGTATACACATTGATTTAATGCTAAGAATATGCTATTTACATTAAATAATGCTGGGAGGGGTGAAGATGCAGGGGGAATGGGGGCGGGAATGGGAGATGTGAATGATGTGGATGCAAGTGGAGAGGTAGGTGGAGGGGGTATGGGCGATGAAGGTGGCATGGGGGGAGGGAGCGGTGCTGTGGCAGGTGACGTTTCCATCGTGTCAATTGTTTGAGTGACGGTGTAGATGGGGATCGTGGGTGGAGTGGATGTGACATCGGTGAACAGGGTGGTGAAGGTGGGCATGGTGACTCCCCCGAATTGGATTCCCGGAGAGAGTGGGATGCCCATGACAATGGTAGTGGTAGTGGACGTGGTAGTGCTAGTGTCCTGTGGTGGAGTGAATTGTGTAGTGCGAGGTGGGGATGGTGGTGACAACGGTGCTTCCTGATATTCTTCTACTTGCGCTGCCTCGCCTGGAGCTGATACATTGATGTGAATTTGCTTCCCGGACCTCCTGGGACAAACGGGAACCCTTTTCTCAAACCTGTGAATGTAGGCCATTGCCTCATGAATGGCCTCATCCAATCCTACGGCGTCGGCATGAAGGTTCATGGACTCAATGAACAACTCGTCCACACCTTCCTCAGCTAGCAAGTCGTTCATGAGTCTCTTGCCCGATTCTAGTGACATCTTGTGTTGTTCCTGAACCAGTTGCATGGTTCGATATAGTCTCTTGATTTGTGCCGAATACGCTGGGGCACTTGCTAACTCGGAGAGTTCGTCATATTCTTGATGTTGTTCTTCGTCGGCTTCTTCTTCGTCTCCTCCTGCCTCTTGTTCATCTACATCGACTTCTACAACTTGTGGCTGGGTGGGGGCCGATGTTGTTGTTTGGGGTTGTGGTTCCTGAGCTCGCTCTGCTTCAGCTTCGAGATTAGAGTCATAGATCAACCTGGCAATTTCTTCATCCGTGAGGTCCTCAAGAGTAAATCCCTGTGGAAATTCCAAATCTGATGGAATGGGTGGAAACACCAGATTAGGACCCTCTGTGCTTGGTCTTGGTAGCCGGATTGTGAATGGCCTAACTCGTCGTGTCTGGGGAGGGGTGATTTCTGGTGTAGTGGTAGCTCCCCTTGGTTGAGCACAGGGTAGTTGGACTCCCCCCCTCATCTTCTTTGATGGGGGACCTGCAGCTGATAGTCTTCTCTGGAATTCTTGGGCCCGGGACCATACGAGTGCCCGCTGAACAGGCACGTCATAAGCCAAGCATTATTCTGGTCAGAGCACAACACCCGTGGAGCACATTTTTCTGCTTCTTGTTCCACCTTTGATGGGCTAGGTGGATCTGATCTATGATCCAGTGTGGCACATTGATGGGCAGGCTTTCTATCTCTGCTAGATACAAGCTGAACCATATTTTCTTCGGAGGCATTGTGAATCGTTCTTGGGTGGGAAAAGCAAAATGTTGCATGATGGTTCGCAGGTGAAGCGCAATGGTAGGTGTCATCGCTACCATGTCCTTCAACTTATTAAGATCTTTGTGCTTCATTCGACCTGGAACCATGGTTTCCTTTTCTGTTGGGATGTGCATGCCATACATACCCAATGCTTCTCTTACCAAATTGACGGTCAACTTGAATCTTTTAAGCTCATGACCCGGCAGCAGTGATGGCAACACAAAGGTGCTGTCGCCTCCCTTGGCCCTGCTTGGCGTGATGGTACTGATCAGATATGAACATCGTAAGAAATCCGGCTTTGGTAAGTGGGCCCTGAAATAGCTGTCCACACCCGCTTTGATCCAAACTGATCTCATGACTTCGGCGTTTTGATAGCTTTCAAACTCACGCGTGAAAAAGTGGTATCGACCCCATTTGCCATTAAATTCCAATTCTGCTTCCCAGAAATAGGTTCCATCGCCCAATGGTCCAGCGACATCACTGAACCAATGCGCATGCTTACCTACTTGAGAAGTGTGCCCTTGAGGAGGATCCTGAATGGGGAGCACATGCACGGCTTGAAGTTCTTGCGGCCTTGCGGTGAGACGTGGCTCAAGGAGAAGTGTTTCTATGTCCACAATCTGGGCACCAGATCCGGCTTGAGAACTGGTACCTGCTTCTGCCATGGCCCTGTTTGCTGGTTGGTTCTGTGAGAATATAGAACCAAGTGTTAACATCGTAATGGACAGAATAAATCCGTTGTTGTCCCCGTTACAACATTAACATGAGGTAGATGGTGAGTTAGTGGTTAGTAAGTGCACGAAGACAGTGTGTGTAGTTAGTGCTTGTGTTGTCCTAGGAGACTACTGCAGTTAGTAAGTGGGTATGAATTTACAAATTGGGGTCGGGGGGTTTATTACAGGCCCTAGGCTGCCAAATGCAGTGAATGGGCTTTGCTTTCGGTTTCGGAGAGGCTCTAGAGAGCTTTCTCGGTGTCGTGGTTTGAAAACGAGGCCTTTTTGGGACCCATTTACAATTAATTACATGCACGCTCTTGGGTCTTGGTGTGTTCATGAGCGTTGAGAACGAGTGAATACTGGCAGTATGCGTAGCTGCGTTATGCTGTTTAGGTTGTGGCCTCAGCGTAGCTACTTGTGCCATCAAGCAAGCCTTAGGCACCCAAATTTGTCTTGATTGTGGGCTAGCCTTCATCGACTTCTTGCGCACCCAAATATATTTCACGTTAGTAGAAGAATTTCCGAAAGACTTCTTATTAGTGTCGTGTTGTTGGTTACTAATAAGAGGCTTTGCTCGTGTGGTTGGCTTGAGTGCAACCGGGTGTTCGCCTTTCCGCACCCACACTTGTTTCACTTGCTGGGACATTTTGCTGCGCAGGTACTTTGGATCCCCCACATAGGTAGTACTCTGCTTCTTCGGCATGTGATCCACCTTGGGTTGTTGCCTTCTTCTGGCCTTTGGAAAAGAAGGGAATTCCTTTGCATCCCGGACTCCTTTTTTGCGAATATCCTTCCTCTGCAACACATAGTTTTGGACAAGAACAGCATGGTCAACTTCATGTGCACCCCTGGAAGGACCAGGAGTCTGTGCCTTTCCTAGTTCCTTGAGTGCTCCATTGTCTAATTCTATTGTAACTCGACTATGATTGACCCATACCTGAAGAAGTCCACTTCTTAGGTTTAAGTTGACTGCTTGGTCATAGATCCAGTCTTGACCCAAGACAAGAGGTTCCGTGAGATCCTCATCCTGACACACCAGTACTTTAACTGTCATTGCCTCATCATGAATGTAGAGGGGAAGTTCCACCTCGCCCATGTAAGGGGTTTCCACGCCTCCCAATCCTATGAGATATGCTTCCACAGGATTGACAGTTAACTGCAGCTCTTGACAGTAAGACACTCTAACAGCACTAGTGGCTGCACCCGAGTCAATCAAGGCTCTTACGGTCCTTGCACTCTTTCCTTGTCCTATCTCTAAGGTTACGAAAGGACGTCGATCAGTTATCCTATGAGAGCTGGTTCCTGCGACTGCACACATTGCCATATGATATCCTTGATCTGCATAGTCATTTGTCCTAGGCTGCTCTCTACCTTGCCTACGTAATTTCATCCTTCTAATGCGTTCTAAAGCTTCTGCTTGAGCTTCTTCTCTAATTCGCTTCTCTTCCTCTTTGCGTTTCTTAGCAGTGTTGAGTCGGCTGAGCATTTCTTCCGTGAGGGGTTCCTGATACAACTTGACTCTGCATCCGCTAATATAGTTAGGGAGAACATCACCCTCTAATGTGGCCAATTGTACTGCTCCACTCGTGGAGATCCTATTGATAACCATAGGTCCGTAGCCTCTCTTTTCTAGCTTCCTCGCGTGTTGTTTCAGTGTATAGACTAGGACTAGATCTCCTGCTTTCAGGCCTTTATCCTTCACATGGGCATCAAAGTATGCCTTCTGTCTCTTCTTGGCTGCATATATTCCTGCTGCGGCTCTCAGTCTCGTTTCTCCTAATCGTTCAAGGTCAAAAATCCTAGAGGAGAGCTCATGACCCGTCCATTCGTGCTCTTGTGCTACTCTCAATGTAGGGATCAAGAAGTCCAAGGGTAGCACAGCGTTTTGGCCGAATACCATCTGAAAGGGGGTGGCTTGGAGTACCGTTTTGTAGGCGACTCGGTATGCCCAAACAGCATGGTGTAGCTGTTTGTCCCAATCAGAGCGTTTAGTGTTCACTAATTTCGTCAGTACATTGCATAAAATCTTATTAGTGCTCTCAGCTTGTCCATTAGCTTGAGGGTGATAAGGGGCAGACTTCTTGTGTATTACCAAGAATTCTTGGAGTAGATTTTCAATCACTTCATTCAAGAAATGAGTGCCTCTATCACTTACAAGCTCTATAGGTAGTCCATATCTCGTGAATACATTCTCAAACAAGAATTTGGCAGTTGTTTGAGCATCGTTCTTTGTCGTAGCCTTTACCTCTACCCATTTGGTGAGATAATCCGTCGCAACAATGATGTATTCCGCATGAGAACCCTTAGCTGGGGGATTAATAGGACCTATGAAGTCTATTCCCCACTTAGAGAATGCACGTCCACCCATCATAGGTTTCAGTGGCATCTCATCTTTGCGTATAGGATACTGAGTCCTTTGACAGACATCACACCGTTTCACATAGGTATGTGCATCCATGTGAATGGTAGGCCACCAGAAGCCCGCAAATAGAATTGCCTTGATCACCCGATCTGGTCCAAAGTGTCCTCCTGCCACACCTTGGTGAGCAATTTCCAAGATCTTCAGATATTCACTTTCGTGGACACATAGTCTCAGGTAACCATCTTTACCACGCTTATATAGATTATCACCAATGAGTGAATAATCCAGGGCTTCTTGTTCTAAACTCCTTTTCCTAGCCAGAGTCATGTCTGGAGGGAATGTGTTTGTCCTCAGGAATGATACTAGTGGTTCACTCCAATCTGGCACAATGGATACTTGATAAAGAGTGGCGTGTTCCACTGGTGGTTTAGTGCAGCAGATTGGGCACTCCTTGCACAACTTTTGGACATCCGCTTCCATAGTGGGCCAATGCACTCCGAATCTCTTTAGAGTCTGTAAAGTTCTTTGCTTTGAATGGCGTTGCTCTAATGCACCTATATGTGCTAATTGCAACCATTTAGAGTACTCATCCTCTTCTACGCAACAAGCCAAGATCCCTTGATCTGTGTGCTTGTACATGCTTCCTGCCATGATGTGGTACTTTTGGGCTTTTACAATCTCTCTATTCTGTGTGTTTACCACTGGATGGTTAGGCCCGTATGTCAATACTGGTACCAATGACTTAGCCCACTGCGGTACAACTTCCAAATTAAACAAGTAAGCATCAGGAAGGTCATCTGGCACTCCTTGTGGGGCTTCTCCCGATGTGAGCCTAGAGAGATGATCTGCTCTCAAGTGAGTCCTACCTTTTCTTACCACAACCTCAAAGTCATATTCCATTAGCAAGAGAAACCATCTCACTAATCTTCCTGTATTGCATGGCTTGTTTACGAGATATAACAATGCCTGATGATCAGTAAAAAATTTAAACTTATTTGCAAGCAAATAGTGTCTAAATTTCTTAACTGCGTATACCATGCCTAATCCTTCTCTCTCCGTAGTGCTGTAATTCCGTTCAGCCGCATTCAATTGTCTACTGGCATAGGCAATTGGAAGATCCATATTACCTTCACCAATAGGTTGTGCAAGCACACATCCAATGGCATAATTCGATGCATCCACATGAACATGGAATGGCTTATTCCAATCTGGTGTGGTCAAGATTGGTGCTGAACATAATCTTCGTTTAAGCTCTTGGAAGGAATTCTCACATTCATCCGTCCACTCAAAGTTTGTCAGAAGTCCGTACATGGGCTTTGCAATGACAGCATACATGTGTATAAATCGTCGGTAATAGCCACAATGCCCCATGAAAGCTTGTACTTCCTTGACATTCTTAGGCCTAGGTAGCTCTGCTATGGCTCTCACTTTTTCTTCGTCGGTAGATATGCCATTTTTTGACACTATATGTCCTAGAATCTTGCCTTGCCTGACCATAAAAACGCACTTTTCTGGGTTCATGCAGACTTGATATTCTCTACATTTGTCAAAGATTTGTCTGAGTTCAGGGATATGGGTTTGTCTAATGTTGGAATGAGCACAAAGATCATCAACGTAGACTTCTAAACTCTTCCTCAGGAACTCCTTAAACACATGGCACATCAGCCTCTGGAAGGTAGCTGGTGCATTGGTAAGCCCAAATGGCATTACTCTAAAAGCAAAAATGCCCCATTCTGTGGCAAAGGCAGTCTTATGCTGATCCTCTGGAGCTATGGCTACTTGATTGTAGCCCGAAAATCCATCAAGGAAGCTGTACACTTCCTTGCCTGCCACTCTTTCTAAGAGATGTTCTGTGATGGGAAGCGGATAGTTATCTCGAATAGTGGCTGCATTAACCTTCTTCAAGTTAATGCACACACGCAGCTTGCCATTCTTCTTGGGCACCACTACGATGGGGGATACCCACTCAGTGTGCTCAATTTCGTAGATAAATCCAGCTTCAACCAGTCTATCTATCTCTTCTTTGATCTTAGCAGCGTAATTATCGTTATATGTATAAGGCTTTTGCTTAGAGGGTTTGGCGTCTGAAGTCATGGAGATGGTGTGCGAGCATATGTCCGGGTCAACCCCTTTCAAATCCTTGTAACTCCAAGCGAATACATCTCTGTATTCTCTTAGCAAGGCTATCAATTCGTACTCTTCTTCTTTTGTTAGGTCATGGCCTATATACGTGCATCTCTCCTCTCCTTCTTCTATGGCCACAACTACTTTCTTGGTGGTTTCTTTGTTATCATAGGCCTCTCCTACTTGTGCCTCTCGTTTAGGCATCCTTATCATGACTCTCCTGTCGTCTATCTCATACTTCTTAAAATTTTTTGGGACCTCAAACAAAGATTCTTCCTCTTTTGGTGAGACTTCTCTTTTTTTTTCGTTTCTTTCCTTCTTCCCTTGGGGTCATATGCGTTGCTAATCTTACATCATTTGTAACCTCTCCATGCCTCTGGGGTTGAAATTCTACTTCATGGAAGTATTCTTCATCTGATGCAAATGGTGGGTCCATAATGATTGACTCTAGATCGGAGTCACTTGCATCCTCAAATGCATCGGGGCTAGGTTCACATTCTTCTAGAACTGCCTCTCCCATGATTGGCTCTATGGAGAAGACTGAAATGTCATAGCCATCCTCATCACAGTGAGGTGTCCATTGTTCTTCATTGATGGCTACATCCATGGTTGCTAAGATTTCCGCCCAACCGTGAGGTTCAAATTCTTCGTCTGGAAAAACTATAGGTGCATAGGCTGGGTCTTGGATTGGCCTATGGGTTTCTTTTGCACCTACCTCTCTGGCTTTCTCTCTCTTCTCTTCTTCTACCGCTACCTTGCACATCCATAAGTGAGTGTCTTAATGCATCCATGAGGATCCAGACCCTATGGAATGCACCGATTCTGAATCGTCTTTGGCTCTATGGATGGGATTCCATTGGATAGGAGGGACATCTCTATGAGAATAATCCTTGAGATTAACTTTGGTGGTAACACCCAAGTGTTGCAGATACAAGGAATTGGTCCCCCAATCCTGTACCACTTGCAACTGTCGCATAAATGGTCTTCCCAAAATCATCTCATAGGCATGATTTTTGCTGAAGTCACATATGGCAAAGGTATGTTCAAACTCGACACCACAAGTGGTGAGAGTTATTCCTTCTAGCAATCCTAGGGGTCTCTCTATGTGACCATCGGCCATTTGCAATTTCATTCTCGTTGGCCTGAGTGCTGGCTTGCCCCAACGCTTCCATAGGGAGGTGGTGGCAATTGCAACTCCTGCACCTGAGTCCAAGATTGCCTTGGTGGTGTACTCCTGGTAGGTGATGGGAAGATAGGTGTTCCCTTCTTCACCCTCACACATATCTCCTATCTTATCCAAGGGAATTTCTGGCACTGTCCTATGGGATCCTGCCCGGGAACGAGGTTTTGCAACTTCAGTGACTCGACTGGCTGCATATTTCCGCGCATTTGGTCTATCCTCAGGCAGTTCTTCCAAAGTGAGATCGCGTTGCACCTTCGTTACTACCTCCGTGTTCCTCGGTGTGACTGAGTCGTCGTTCCTTACCATGACTGTGGGTGCTCTCATACATGCGGACTTTGCTTCCCATGGGCCTGTGAAGTGGGGTAACTCTTGTATGGAATTAGACTCAAAGTCCAATCTCTCGTGAGACTGAGCACTCTCATGTTCCCCGTAAATAGATGGGATGTCTTGAGGGAATTGGTCGTGTGCATCGTCCACAAGTTCAAAAGGAGGGGCGACCTCGCTTTCGTTATCCCATTTGTCTTCTTGAATCTCTCGTAGGAAGTCTGGTGCAAACCGATTCATAGAAGAGGAAGTGTCTGGCTCCGTAGAATTAGGCACGTAAGCAACCTGGGAAGGAGGGCTTATTCTATCGTTGGCTCTCTCCTCGTTCCCATAGATGGCTGGAGCACAAGCTTCTTGGGGAGGATTACTTATGCTATTACTTTTCCGAACAGGCTCATACGCTCTCTGGGAAGGAATGTGGGTTACCTGTGGAGGTACGTAAGCTTTCGAGGGAGGCTCCTGTGACTTTTGGGGGGGAAGATAAGCTTCTTGGAAAGGCACGTGGGCTTCCTGAAGAGGCTGGCTTTTCCGTTCTCTTGCCCTTTCCTTTCTTTGAGGGGTAGGTTCCTTTTCTGACTGTGCAATTAGCCTCTCTAATCTTTCTAAGGAGGGAAAGGTGTCTGGTTTAGTGGAATTGGCCACATACACTTCTGATGGGGAATGCTTCATGTTTTTGCTTGCTTTATCTTTTCCTTGATTTTTTTCTTCCTTGGCAGATCTTGCAATTATTTCCTCTAACTTCTCTAGGAATCCATCCAAGTGTAATTGCGTTTTGGCTGAGCCCGAGTAATTGAAAAGGCGACTGGCTTCAAACATAGTTTGAGCCAATGCGACCATTTTTGCGCACAGTTTGGTTCTTTCTATCTCTAGGTCAGCTCTAGGATAGCACTTGTCATGATCCATGATGTTTGGCCCTTCTTGGATTCTGGCCTGATATGCTTTGAGCATCATGTCTATGTCTTCAGGAGTGGGATCAGCTAACACTGATCCTACCCTAGGAGGTGGTGGAATCGTATGACGTGGTGGGGAAGGTGGTGGGTCGGATGGAGATGGGAGTGGTGGCGGTGGGGTAGTGTGCGAGGGGATTTGAGAGGTGATTTCAGTTATCCTAGCTTTGGTTTCTCTTATGCTTTCCTCAAGTTCACTCATCTTTTTAGCCCATTGTCTTTTCATTCTTTCCCGACTATCTTTCCATGCTCTAGTCCTTTTCTTTGTTATACTCTCGGTTTCACTAGCCTCTGAGTTCTTATCCTGGTTTACTCCTTGATTCTGCTGCAAGGCTTGAGCTCGAGTGACTACCTGTACGGGAGCAGTGGAAGTGACACTTCCTGTGGAATCTACTACTAACCCAATAACGTTGATAGGCGTGATTTTTGGCATATTATTGGGGTTCTTTGGGCAATCTCGTAAGAGATGCTCTTTTCCACAATCTTGGCAAAAGCCTTGGATTGTCACGGACTGAGTTTGTGTAGGTGGAGGTAAGGGGCAATCACGAACGAAGTGATCTCCCTGACATCGGTAGCATGGTCCTCTAGGAAATGGTGGTCGTACCTGCCTAGGTTGAGACCTAGGGTTGGGGTTTGCATACATGACATTTGTGTAGTCTGACTCCCAACTAGGTTCACTCGGTTCTTCACTATAGTAGGACTCACCATGTTCTGGAGACTGCATGTAGTAAGCCTGGGGACTATCGACATGGGTAGAATCAAAGCTATGGTCACTCGGGTCACTTTCTGAGATCAATGGGGTTACTGGTACTATGGCCCTATTCAGGTTTTCTTCTGCAACAGCATACTTTACTGGAATCACGTTAGCGGGGTTTGGGGGTTGTTGTGCTAGCACAGGTTGGGGTCTCTGTTGGGCCTGATATTGTGGTTGGTAGGTTTGTTGGGGTCTAGCATATTGTGGTGGTGGATTTTGGTTCTGGTATCTGCCTTGTTGGTAGGGTTGCGGATAGGGTTGCCTAACTGCCTGCTTGTTGTATGGGCAATCTTGTGCGGTGTGATTGGTGTATCTCCGTTCTATGGTGCAGTACTGGCTACTCGGATTTACTTGGGGCTGCGCCATAATAGGGCAGACATTCGCCATATGGTCACCACCGCATGTATAGCACCTTTTCACAGGGGCAAACCTCGGAATTTGTTTGCTAGAGACGCCTAGTTTTTGTGCCACTTTCTCTGCGAGTTCCTCAATCGATGTGGATTGCGTGGAAGAGTGACTAGAAGCACTATCTGAATCTTTGTAGATTTTGGAAAGCTCTAGCTCTTCTCCTAGGTTATCTTCAATGTCAATGCACATACGTACACATTCTTCTATGGTCCTAGGGTCCTTTAGATACACATAGGATCTCAATTTCGTACTCAGCAATCCATCAAGGAATAAGGCTACTTGTTTAGCAGGTGTGGGTAGCTCCGAAATAGGGCACCTTTCAAGATATTGTCTAAATCTTCTTCCGGCCAATCTGACAGTCTCTTGGGGGGTCTGTTTGAAGCTGTGAATCAATGAGGAGGTATTGTGTCTTATGCCGCTCTTAGAGAACTCTATAATAAATGCTTCTAGGAGTTGATCTATGCTCCTGAACTGGCGCTCATCCAATGGCTGAAACCATGTAAGTGCGGTGTTCCTAAGGGTTAGACCGAAGGCATTGTACTGTGTGAACAGATCCTCCACTTGTTCCGCTCTCAAGACTTGTTTGAACTCCGCCACATGATCATAAGGATCTCCTGTGCCATCAAAGTAATTCTTCATGGACTTAACTAGTTGGGTGGGTCTCAGAGTTCTTGTGTGCTCTCTAGGTCTCGGCAGAGGGAATCCATCCACGTTTCTTTGGTTCCTGTGAGCTCTCAGCACCTCAGGTTCTACCCTGTTCGTCTCCGTCCTCGTTCTTTCTCTGCCTACTGGGTTGGCAAAACTTACTTCTGGTCTATCTCTGCTTCTGTCTCTTTGCGTACCATGAGCTTGGGAAGCTCCAGCCCCAGGGTGACCATAGGATACATTTGATCTTGGTTGGGGGAAAATAAATTCACCCTTCCAAGTGTAAGCATGCCTATCATTTTCTGTCACCACAAAGATCCGTTCCGAAGTGTGATCTAAGTAGGTCACTCTACCTGGGCTATCCGGATCCTTAAACTCATAGATCATGATATTTCCTATATCAGTTGGCTGATTGGATTTATACCTCCAAAAGGCTTCATCAGTTTCTCGATTGAGGAGCAACTCTATGCTCTTGTTGTCTTGGGGGACCCACTCAGGCGTGATAATCCTAGTGAGAACTGATTTACCTCGAGGGGTTCTAGGTTCCACACCCATGTTCCCTTGTTCCGGGTCACCTAAGTCCGCTTCTGAGATTACATTCCCAAAGTCATCTGTTCTATCCGGGTGACTCATGACTACATATATAGTTCCTTCCTTGTCTAGGTATGCACCGTTTTCAAACTTGACAGCTGGGTGCTCTAGTCCTATGGATTGGTCAGGGTTTTTAATCTGGACCACGGATCTTCCTAGGCCGTCCTCATAGATGCTAGCACCTAGTCGGTTGGTCCTAAGATATTCCAGCTGTGTTTTGTAAGGGCCTTCTACCCTGTACAAATAAGGCACTCCTGAACTTCCCGTAGGTCTGTCCATGCCTTGAGACATTTCTGACTCACTGGTCTCAGAGCTAGGGTAGTATGAGTGGTGGCTCAACTGCTGGGCCCAAGACCTTGCAGTGTGATTGACACTAGCCTCTGAAGACCTAAGGCTTTGTCTCTCTCTTGCTAGGTGTCGTCCTGATCGAAGGTTCATATGCCTAACTGATTAGCCCAATTTTTTGCCCAGAGTACAACCTCGTTGCCGATCAATTGGTATCAGTTACTTGATTCTTTTTAGTTATTTCCCGTGTTTAAGGTCTTATCTGATATTACGTCGTCAGGAATACTTGAATGTTCTTCGTGCTTTCAGATTGATCGTTCCACGTTAGGTTCTTTTCCTTTATGTTATCGACAGTACAGTAACTAAGTTTTTAGCTTGAACTTGAGTTTTTAGATAGTCTTCAACTTGATAACTGCCTATCGTCAACCTGACTTACTCCTACCTCTACTCGTTCTTAGCTTGAGCTAGGAAATGACAGAGGGAGTTGAGAATATTCCAACCTTACTTGTTGATCCCTTGCTTTATGGTGCTCAAGAACCCGGTTCTCAAGCTTGCAAAGAAACCTTGCTTTGTATGCTCTCTGTTGCTCTCAATGGACCTATAAAAGTCCCACGGTTAGCTCAATGCTTAGATTCAAAGGACACAACCAACCACTTTCATTCATGTAACATAAACACATATTTGCATTGTGACTTTTAGGAAAATAATTCTAAAGACCCCTGACTTTGAGCCCCCTGGGTATGGTCAACTTCAAAATACCCTCTCTGAAAATCAACGCATTATCTTTATAAAAAACAGTTGAGGGCGTGTAGTATATGCCACGAGCTTTCCAACAAGCCCAAGAGCTCAAAAATTGGATTTCATATGAAAAAGTTATGACTGCTCAGGGTTTAGGGGGTTAATTCAGGATTCAAAACAAGTTAACAGTCAAACAGGAATACTCGAGTAGCTTGTGGCACGGCCTTGCGATGCAATACTACACCCTAGTGTTTGTCCCAAATTTAGTCAAAATTTAGACCAATAATTTTGCCTTAAAAATTTGACCTAATTTGCCCTTCTAACGCGTTCGCAAAGTCTGTCGGTCGCGATTGACAAGTCAGTCGCGATCGACGTGTCGATCGCGATTGACAGGTCCGTCGTGGCTGTCAGTCGCGATTGACTGGTCAGTCGCGATTGACACGTGGCCGAAAAGTCAATCAATCGTGGTCAAAGGGTCGTTGACTCTGTCAGTCGCGATTGATGGGTCGATCGCGATTGATAGGTCGGTCGCGAGGGTCTGTCGATCGTGGTCAATCAGTCGTTGACTGTGTCGATCGCGATTGACTGAGCCGTCGTGGTCTGTCCGTCGTGGTCAAACAGTCGTTGACTGTGTCGGTCGCGATTGATGAGTCGATCGCGATTGATGACTCGATCGCGATTGACACGTGTCACGCGTATGATCCGTCAGTCGTGGTCAATCGGTCGTTGACTCTGTCGGTCGCGATTGATAGAGCCGTCGTGGGCTGTCGGTCGCGATTGACGTGTCGATCGCGATTGACAGGTCTGTCCGTCGTGGTCAAACAGTCGTTGACTGTGTCGGTCGCGATTGATGAGTCGATCGCGATTGATGACTCGATCGCGATTGACACGTGTCGCGCGTATGATCCGTCAGTCGTGGTCAATCGGTCGTTGACTCTGTCGGTCGCGATTGATAGAGCCGTCGTGGGCTGTCGGTCGCGATTGACGTGTCGATCGCGATTGAAAGGTCTGTCCGTCGTGGTTTGTCGATCGCGATTGACAGAGCGATCGCGATTGACAGAAATCTGTGGAATTTCAAAAAACTAAACACATTTTTGGGAAGCTCTAGGCCTGTAGGTCATGGATATGCACTTTGTTTAGCAATTAGAGCACTTTTTCAGTCGATCGCGATTGACAGAGCTCGGCGACACACAGACAATTACTCAGATTTCCGTACCTGCGCGGAGTGCTGGGGATGATGATGCAGCCTGTACCTGCAAGACAGCTCAGAAAACATGCAAAAACAGCACATGCAAATTCGCTCTCTCGCTCTCTCTCACAAGTGAAATGAGGGAAATGAGGTGGAGATGGGGATATAGTCAAAAAACTGAAATTTCCGCGATGATGGAGATGGAGGTGGGAGATGGTGATGATGATGATGGAAATGAAGATGGTAAAGAAAGTAAAAGAAAATCGATGAGAGTGAAGAGAATACCTACAACTCCAATGCGTCAACTCTACGTCTTACCATCACACGCTCGTCCTCAAAGCTCGATCCCCGGCAACGGCGCCAAAATTTGGTGTAGCTCAATGATGAGTAGCACCTCCTTTAATGTCAATCCGGGAAGACGTGAGGATGGTATGAAGACCTCGAGCAAGTGGCGGCACAAGTGCGTGAGTGAGAAGCACACAAGCATGCACACACATACACACACGCGCGCACACAAGGCAAGACAAAGAGAGAGAATCAATGGAGTTCTTTAGATTACTTTCAAAAGCTCTTACAAGTTCGTTTCAATTACAATCCAACCCCAAAAATGAGCTCTCTAGCTCTTTTTATAGTTTTTGACTAGTTTTGGCCCTGTCCAGACCTAGTGTCCGGCCTAGTTAAAAATTAGGTTCCAGGGCTTATTTGGGGGCTCAAACGAGATCTAAAAAATACGAAAATTGGTACGCAACTACTTCTAAGGCTCCTCAAGCTCAAGGACTCCTTGGCTTGCACAAAATGGAGCTACAAAAATGTGAAATGATATTTACAATGATTGTTAGTGATAAGAATCACTGTTGTTGTAGGGATTTCTTTTAGTGATCTGCCATACATATCTTCGAGCTCTCTACTTGCTCTTCCTCCCTGCATGTCCATCTCTTTGATCTGCATTAGTGCCTTGAAAAAATATTGGCCTACTTGCCAGATCTTCTTTGACTGCTCTGTTTGCTTGTGCTGTCACTTCGCTCTGACTCCCTTCTTTGACTTTCACGTCTTGTGAGTCCTGGTGTACCAAGACTACTGCCAACAACCCACAGAAGGCACTATGTGTTTCCCAGCCTATCCCCCAATACGGATACCTCCATTCCATGACCCTCCCTTCCCAGTTGTCCCCTACACCTCATTCAACCTAACCGCACTACCCCAACAACCATCCTTCGTGGCGCAGTCCATCAGCACTCCAATGTTTCAGAGGCACATTTCCCCGATGTTCGCAATGACATCAATCTACACGAACACCACACTCACTTCACCTACCATACCCACCTACATGGTAGCCCCTGTACACACCACTATGTCTGACCCAATGGACATTTCACCCACCACAACACCTCTCCGCACAATTCCACCCTCTCCCCCTCCACTACCCCCCACCTCACCACTCAACACATCATTAGCAGACACAGCATTCACTACCTCCCTTCCCATTCCCACCTCCCCTGCATTCCAAACTTTTCCCCTTGCATCTCATAATGTAAATAGCACGTTCACTATATTACTTCAATGTGCACATCAACTACAACAAGAATACCATCAATTGGAAGAATGCATTGTTGCCCTCCAAGCAGAATCTCAGCGTCTACAAGCTAGAGTCAACACTCTCGAAGATGATTACCAAACACTTCTAGCAGAACATACCACCTTACAACAGGCTCACACAGAATTGGAATCAAAAATATCGACAGTGGATGATCAAGCAGTGAAGGAACTGGAAAGTATGCTCGAGTCCCAAATGATATCCAATGCTACACTTAGACGCAATCTTGGGCCATTAAGGAAGCATATGGCAGCAGCACTAGAAGAGAACAAGAGGCTTCAACAACAAAACCAAGACAACTTTGAAGCGGCTATGGAAGGAACTGCAGGAGCAACCATTAGCCCTACCAAGTATAGAGCAGTCCCATCTGAAGACATTCGCATCTTACTCGAAGAGCATGCAAATTTCTTGGAGTCATATGAAAAGTTAGAGGTTGAATGTGCGGATCTAAAGAAGCAGATAGCCAGTGCCCCCACAGCTCAACAGGAGCCGATAATCTTGCAACACTCTACAGAAGAAGTAGAGACCCTCCAGAAACAGGTGGTAGAACTCCAAGCACGCCTCTTATCATATGAAAGGCCACCCTCGCCAACTGAAGAACCGAAACCTGAAACAGTTGTGGAAATCCCCATCGATGACAGCTATGAAGAGCTGTACGAGCCGATGCCCACACCCGGCGGTCGGGTAAAAGAGGAAGGACAGGACACTTTAGAAATTGGAGTTCCAGATTGGGTTAAAAGAATCGAGAAAGTAGGAAAGACACATGATGATCGCGTTGCCGTGCAAATTCAATCCCTCACAAATCTGGAAGAAACTGTCCTTCGATCTTCTTACTTTCAGAACCTATCCCACCAACGCTTGATCACAACATCAGAGACGCAATACATGCCTTACTTTGTCTTGCTACATGATTATAATGCATAAGCTAGAAGGCATATAGGGAAGGAGCCCACATTCGCCACTCAATTTGAGCCAGCGGACTTACCGGCAGATGCCCGTGCTGGCTCGATCTTATACATCAAGTATAATCCATGCTATTGCCCAATGGTACGTTGCAGATCCTGGCAAGCATTTGCAATCAAGGTACGCAACAATAAAGAATGCTCGGTTTGGGTTAACTATCCATATTTTGCTCTGCCTCGAGGGACCCCAACCGTAGCCTACATGATATCAACAATTCGACACTGGTCTACTCGTCTAAACAATGTACCCGACATAGCAGCGAAAATGTGTATGAAAATATTCGAGCTCATGACCATTGTCGTCAAAACCTTTCGGAAGGTACAAGCTCCATACATCTCTGCCCTTGGATTCTCTCAAGGTAATAAGGATTTAGTCTACAACATGAGCCAAACTCCCTCGGTCAATATAATCTTTGCTTGGCATGCACGAATAAAGTACTTACCCGCATGCTTCAAGCAGACATTTGAGGAAATGTTCTCTACGGGATTCTGGAAATATCATTCGGAAATTTTCATTCCCAGACCAATAGATTTGCTACATCTATTCGTAGTAGAACAAGCCATCCATGCAGATCAGTTACGTCTGCCACATCCGGACATTCCAGGATCAATTGATTGGGATTGCATGATGACAGATTTGGCCAGAGGACTACGCATACAAGAACATCAACTTGCCACTCATGTGGTGGACTATTACATCCAGCACTCCCACCAACAAGAGTCTGTCAGAGACGACAGACGCGAGAGAGGGGGGGGGTGTTGAGAGCAGTATGGGCACCCAAGGACTGACTAGACAAGGAAGCCAGCGGAGAGAGTCAGAGCGAGGTGAAGGATTAAGTAGACAGAGCAATCGACGCAAATCTGGCAGATAGGCCCTTCAAATTTTTCCAAATCAACATCTTTACAACAGTGATTCTCATCACTAACAATCATTGTAAATACCATTTCATAATTTTGTAGCTCCATTTTGTGCAAGCCAAGGAGTCCTTGAGCTTGAGGAGATTTAGAAGTACCTACCTGTTAGTTTTCACATTTTTTAGACTTCGTTTGAACCTCCAAATAGGGTAGAGAACCTAATTTTTAACTAGGCTGAACACTAGGTCTGGACACGGCCAAAACCTAGTCAAAAACTATAAATAGAGCTATAGAGAGCTCATTTTTGAGGCTAGCTTGTAACTGAATTGAACTTCTATGAGCTTTTTGAAAGTAATCTAAGAACGCCATTGCTTCTCACTCTTTGTCTTGCCGTGTGTGCGCGTGTGTGTGTGTATGTGTGTGCATGTTCGTATGCTTCTCACTCACACACTTGTGCCTTCACTTACTCGAGGTCTTCATACCATCCTCTTGTCTTCCCGGATTGACATTAAAGGAGGTGCTACTCATCACTGAGCTACAACCCTATTAGATAAGATGACATGCCTTTGAGACATATGGTTTGTGTGAGAGCATTTTCCAAATGGGGTATTGATTTCATAGGACCCATTAATCCACCGGCCAAAGGATCACACGTTGAGTACATAATAGCGGCAACATACTATCTTACCAAATGAGTAAAAGCAAAAGCAACTAGAAAAAACAATGCCCAGACCACAGCCAAGTTTCTCTTCAAGCACATCTTTATTTGCTTTGGACTACCTATAGAGATAGTAAGTGATCGAGGAACGCACTTCATTAACAAAGTAATAGATTCCTTGATGAATGAATTCCTAGTGATTCATAAAAAATCAGCCCCTTATCACCCTCAAGCCAACTGTCAAGCAGAAAGTTCCAATAAAGTGTTGTGTACGGTATTGACAAAGATAGTCAATAGTGGAAGGTCAGATTGGGACAAACAATTGCATCATGCAATTTGGGCCTTCTGTGTGGCTTACAAGTCAACCATTGGAACTACTCCTTTTAACCTAGTGTATGGACAAAATGCAATCCTGCCAATCGATTTTTTGGTGCCTACTTTAAGAGTAGCACAACAATATGAGTGGACAAGACATGAGTTATACAAGCAACTTGAATAGATTGAGAAGTTACATGAAACAATACTACAAGAGATTGCGAGAATTTATGCTGCTAAAAGGAGATAGAAAGCATATTATGATGCACACATCAAAGATAAAGGCCTAAAAGAAGGAGATTTAGTCTTGGTTTATACATTGAAGCAACATGCCAAAAAGCTACAGAAACGCGGATACGGACCCTTACTGATTAATAGGATCTCGACTAGCGGAGCAATGAATCTAGCCACATTAGATGGAGATATACTTTCGAACTACATAAGTGGCTGTCGGGTAAAACGATATATGGAGCCATTGACGGATTAGATGTTAGCAAGACTAGTAGGAGCACAAAATCGAAAAAAAAAAGAAGAAGAGAGAATTAGAGAAGAAGCACGCCAAGAAGCCATAGAGTGTATCAAGAAATGAAAGAGTGGATAAGGCAAAGGGATGAATGATATCTACAAGGAGAAGAACCCATTCCCATGGCCAATTACCTAGTCCATAAAGCCAAAAAAAAGAACCTTAGTAGATCTCAACCATATTTGAACCTAGGGATTGGAACCACGGAATACCAGTTGATAGATTCCTTGATCAACTCAGGAGCAGCCCTAACTCCATACGAATGATAGTTATTATGCATCTTCAAATGACCATAAACCCAACTAAAGCTCGCATGATCTGCATTGGAGGCCAAGTCATAGAATGTGTTGGAGAAGCCCTAATATCCCTCCACCTAGGAAATTCCACTATGAGCAACAAATTTTGGTATGTAAAGATGAGGATTTAATGGAAAACCTGATCCTAGGGCAAGATTGGATTATTGAGCATGAAGTGAGCATTCATCTAGCACAAGGATACATCTCAACCAAAATAGGGCATAAGGAAATCTTTAGCTTGTTAGAAGAAAAACCTCTTCACGTGCATGAAGTTATCAAGTGGGAGAAAGAAACCCTAGAAGAGGAGTTAGAAAATGAATCAATCGAGAGCATACCCAAAGGATACCCTAAGCTAGAATTTCCAACAAATATGAATGTGTCACTTGATAATGTGCCTTCATTCCCCATGAAAGATGAATCCAAGAGAGAATCTGAGGAAAATGCTCCTAAAATTACCTATGCCAAGGGACAAACATCCACATGGAAGTCTACTACTTGATTACCATAGCCCAAAAATGCTCATCTACAATGGGTTCGCAAGGATCAAATGAGGGAACCAGAGAAGCCAACACTAAAGCAGGTCAATCACCCCATGAAGGCAAGGGGGAACAACAATTCCTCTTCATTTCAATCAGAACCAAATAGGCTCCTAAACATATGGCTTCCAAAATCACTAGTAGCAGCCCAAAAGACACACCAATGTATGTGGATTCCAAAACAGGTCAGACAGACTGCTATCCAAGAGCGAGACAAGCTCAATGAGATATTATGCCAAAAAGATGAAACAAAGCAGTCCAAAAGGAGCCACCAAAGGTACAAGAGGAACACGACATCAACCAATTAGACTTCAAAAAAGAAAGAGAAAAGTTCTAGAGCACGACAAAATGAAAGAAGCAAAGGCCTCAAAAATCAACTACAAAATGGATATGGAGACCTAAGAGGCAGCAAGGACAGGAACAGCCGACTCAATAGGATTCCACTTGCACTCATGAAGAGTCCATTGCACCTAGAGTGTGCATGCCAAGGCCACATTACAAGGCCATGCATTCGGCATATAATCTTTTCAAAAAAACTAGTGGTGCACATTTTCAACTTGGGAATAGATCCTAGATTCTACTCACATAGGAATGAACCTACAATGTAAAGAAATAAATGCTTTGGCTAAAACTAACTTTTGTTTTCTTTTAGGAATATAAATCCAAAGAAGTGTGGTAAGAGACTTTACTTACTTAAGCAAGGGAAAACGGAGTGAAGAAATAAGCAACATGTCACTAAGCCACACATAACACATGACTTGATTTCTAAGAGAAGTTGATGTTCTCCCTATTATAAGTGTAGAAGGCCTCTGAGGATTCTGAAGCAACTATTCAAGAAGAGGTGCTAGAGTTCCCATTACAGAGTGTGACAAAAGCCAAAGGTCATTGGTTTCAAGAGGAGCAACCCGCTAGGGATTATCTTTTCTTAGTAACAATCAAGATTATGGACACTGACCATCAGTTCCCAGTAATGTCTCAAGATTTCAAAGTCATACATGAACTTTCATCAACTATAGACATAATGAAAAAGGTAGGTATTCAGAAGTATTTCGAACTGCCCATCTACAAACCAGACTTCCAAAGATGTACTCAGGTGATGAATACCCTTCAACTTGCTTTACATGATCCGTTAGTGCCCGAAGCAAGAGTTCTAGATGCGGCAGGAGAATGGGTAATCATCCAATTCACCCATGACTTAATCAAAGGAGCTTTCGGGTGGGAAAAGGATGGAAACATAGTTTTGAAAGAAGAAAGCTGAGGGACTAAGACACGAACATTCACGGACATCAATCATATTGATATAGAAGAAGAAGTCCACCTAATTCATCAACATTTTTGCTTTCCAAATATGCATCGATACATTGCACCACAAAAAATCATAGTACAAATGCTATCTCATGCTATCAAACAGATCGGTAACCAAGTGAATACGACGCCATACATCCAAGAGCGTCTTTTTGAAGCTAAGAAGCAATGGAACCATAAAAAGTTTTCAAATGGAAGTGTTGTACTAACAATACTTATTTATCATGCATTGGGTACAAGGGAACATTTGAAAGAAATGCCCTCATCTGTAGAAATGGCTAAGTATGCGAAGTTAGTCATGGTCCCAAGGAAGAAGAAGGGAGTGAAAGTAGTGGAAGAAGCCAAAACCAGTTCTCAACCGAGAATGAGAGGCACCAAAAGACTACGAGAAATGATGAAGACAGAAGAATCCCTTCCAGTTTCCAAGAGGATACATGTACTCCCAACGACAAGGTTAGAAGACAACAATCCAATCACGGAAGAGGAATTAACAAAAGCAATGGAAACAACTCATCAATACATGGAAGGTCAGGTAAACCTACTAGTCTAAGGACACCATTACTACCAGTCTCATGAAGACATTGAACAAAGAAAGAGGCTCAATAAAGTACATCGATATAGAGAGTTGGGATTGGCCAACTCTAGTTCATCGTCCGATACGCAAGAAGAGCAAGAACCATCTATGTTGAATGTGGACATTAAAAGTGACTCAAAAGATGATGGTCATTGTGAGGAATTGAATCAAGTACCATATGACTTTGGAGTAGAAGATACAAAGGTAGATCAAACTATTGATGAAACTATCAAAGGCAAAACAAGCCAAGAATCACCTAAAGAAAGAATTCATATATTCAAAATGAACGAAGAGACAAACATTCAGATCACAGAGACTTATTTAGATGGAGCAGCTCCAGTAAAGAGACCAAAGGAAGAGAAAGGACAGACAGAAGTGGAGGAAACTGAACCATTCACACCAATCAGAGTGATCATGGAACCTTCTAATTTCGATGTTACCTTTCAAGGAAGCACTACAAAGTCAACCACAAACAAAGATGAGGAAAAAGAGAGAGAAGTTCTCCTTCAAATAAGACAACTGCACAATGATACTGTACATGTGGAACAAGGCAAGGATGTACGAACGGGGGGAAGAACCTAGCATCCCCAAAACATGGCTAAATGTGGATGTAGCTCAATTAAAATCTATTGTGAAGCAAGTGATACAAACTGCTATGGACACTCAACACTTAATGCTTGAAGCAGATGCCGACTATGACAAGGCTATGCGAGAGAGAAGCCAATTACAGGTAATAAGTGAAAACTTATCTGAGCAATTAATTCAAGCTCAACAGGCACTCTTAGATAAGGAATCAGAAGCCAAAGAAGCCAAGGACAGATGCACCATGCTAGCAACAAAGAACCAGCAGCTTCGAGATCAACTTAATGAGCTGCAAAGAAAATATGAAGCTGGTGAAGCAGAGAAAGCAAGAATGAATGCCAGAAGTAAGTTGCTTGAAAGTAAAATCAAAGTGTATATGGAGGAAGCATACAATAAAAGAAACAAGAATAAAGAACTGATGATTGCCATACTATGCAACCAACCCATCGAAGCACCAAAAATGATCGCAAACAACACAAAGGCATTGGAATCTCAAATCGCAAAGTATGAAGATCAGCTAAAAAAAGAGCAAGCCATCACACAGGAATAGGAGAAGAGATACATGTACGATACTAATGAGCTGAGGAAAAAATGGAAGATGGCAAAAAGTAAACTCATTGAACAATGCAACGAAGATGCTAATCAAATGGCTGCCATAGGTGAAGAACTCCTGAAGAACAAGGAAACAATCATGAGAGCGGTTGATGAAATCAAAGAGAAGGATGAACTCATTGCAAAATTAAAAGCTCAAATAGAACAACATGTAGCAATGGGGACACCAGTAGTTCCAAGCTCCACAGCGGCTACTGAGGAGACTGAGGTACATCCTCTTTCTCCCCCCATGCATTATTCACCGATAAGGGAGGAAGCAGAGCCCAACATTGAGAGAAATAATCGGGCTATTGTAGAACTAAGCCAAAATGATCGGGCACTATTGGTATCTCAGCTTACGGAACAATTTGAAGAATAGGTGGTCAAGATGATGAAAGAGGCAAAAATTGAGAGCAAGAGCCTAGAACAAATTTTGAAGCCTTTCAATATACCTTACGAATTACTCAAAGAAGAGACATGCCAGTATATAAAGATGACCACCAATAAAGAACCAGATAGCAATCTGCAATTCAACAGGTAGACATTCACCTATACACAAGAGGAATTTGATAAAGCAGACCCTATTTGGAGATGAAAGTTTTTGGAAAAGAATCCTACGTTACAGGTACACTAGAAATCGGCACCGTACATGCTTCAAATCAATCCATCTTTTTTCCCAGTACCTAGAAGACGTTCCTGGACGCAATTTTGGGAACCACAACATCAAGGAAGCTTAAATAATCAATGGCTAAATTATCCGCTATTACCAAGTCCACCCCGTAACTACTTATCGACGGAAGAATACATGATGAAGACCATCAAGTTTTGGATCTCTAGATATGCCACAGTACCGGATTTAGCAATTAAGATGACAAACAAAATTTTGAGTATGCTACTTACAGTATTAAAGGTATTCCAACATGTGCAGTACACATTTTTTAATTTCATCAAAATTAACCACGGATCAGATGCACTAGTTTTTTATCTATCTACTATCCCTAGTCGCTTAACGCTCATGGCAATATAATCAAAACGTATGTTCTTGCTGAGTCAATACATGCAAACATTCGAAGAAGCATTCTTTACAGGATTTTTTGAAATGGATTCGGAGATCTTTGTAAAAATATCTTCTAACTTAAATGCACAACTAGTGCCCTATGAATTAAGCTTCTTTGCAGACCATAGAGAGGCACCAGATGACAGAGTAAAGTCAAGCCAATGGAAGGAACTTATGATATGTCAAGCAAATTCGATTAACCATAGAGAGCAGAAATTCATACAAACATACGCATGTCGCCACAAAAAGCCTATCAGGGACGACAGAGTTCAGGAGGAGGGACGTGTGGAGGGAGAATCGAGCAAAAAGAGAAGAAGAAGAAGATCAAAGACCAAAATGGCTCAATGAAGAGCAAGCTCAATAAGAAAGAACCACCCTCTGCCCAAAGCCCTGCAAGGGCACGCATCAAGAGACAACACCAAAGAACCAGGTCTTGAAGAATGGAAATACAGAAAGATAACAACCAGGACTTTTCATGGGAGGTTGCACTCAACTTCCTCATCCATCAGGTGCATGGGATGGCAAAAAATGAACAGGCTAAAGAAATGCATCAGGTCCTAGAGGATGTGAAAGAAGATTCAAGAACAAGGCCTTTAAAACGTAACGCAAGCCTGAAAGGGAAGCAAGGCCGACCAAGTGATGCATGCGGTGGAAAGAAGTAAACAGGCTACAGAAAACACAACAGTGAAATGTATGCAACAAGCAAGGACGGATCAAGGCCAACACGTATCCATGAAGAAGGTAGATCGTGAGCCCTAGGAAGGTGCTTCAACCTCTTGATCTTCAGGAGGTCCAGATCAAAGGTTGTAAATCCAAACCTTCATACCTTCCGTATGGTGCTTACAGTGCAGATACAAAGAGGCAATTGGAAAATTAGACTACAAAGTTATTATATTCCATCTTCACTGGTTGCTCGAAAGTTTGTATCGAGGAACATATAAGTGTAACAAACCCCCCTGGAGCAAATGATGTGAACACATATGGGGAGTGACAGATCAGCCCCCACAAGGTAATAAGCTTAAAGCTTTGCGAAAAGCTTCAAACTTTTCCCATGGAAGAGCTTTGGTGAATATGTCTGCCATATTATCTTGTGTAGGCACATATACCAAATCAATATCTCCTGCATGCAGGCGCTCTCTCACATAGTGATAATGCACCTCAATATGTTTGGTCCGTGCATGAAACACTGGGTTTCGTGCAACAGCCAAAGCACTCTGACTATCTGTGAGAATATGCGTAGCAGCATCAATCTCCATGCAAAGATCCATCAATAGGCGTCTCAGCCATATTCACTCCACTGTAGCTTTGAAAACTGCCCTGTACTCAACTTCACAACTCGATGTCGCCACTGTAGGTTGCTTCTTACTCAACCAAGGTATGCATGAGTCTCCAAGGAAAAAGCAATTACCACTAGTGGATACGCAAGTATCATAACAACTAGCCCAATCACTATCTGTAAAAGCATGCAAGCATGGTTGAACATCTCTGCCATAAAAGAGACCTAAGCTCAAAGTGCCTCGGAGATATCTGAACACACGTTTCACTCCTTGCCAATGCTTAGTGCCAGGGCTATGCATGAATCAACTCAACTGGGAAACTGCATACTGTATATCCGGCCTTGTGTTGCATGCATATATAAGACATCCCACAGCCTGCTGATAAAGAGAAGTGTCAAATGCATCACTGGAATCCTCAACTGAGAATCTAAATCCTGTCTCAACTGGTGTGGAAACTGGCTTGCAATCCTCAAAGTCAAAACGCTGAAGAAGTTTTTCAACAGACTTTGCTTGATGCATAACAATTCCCCCCTCAACGGATACAAACTGGATGCCAAGATAGTAGCTCAAAAGACCAAGATAAGTGACATCAAAAGTATGCTGCAAATCAGCCATAAGAATGTCAAGTTTTGCATCACATGAACCAGTCAAGAGTATGTCATCAACATAAAGAACAAGCACTATAAGATCAGCCCCATTTTTGCGTACATAGAGTGTGCTTTCAATCGGACTACATGTGAAGCCAAGAGCAATCAAGTGCTTATGTATTTTGTCATACCATGCACGTGGATCTTGCTTGAGACCATACAAGGCTTTATGCAAGCGACAAACCATATGCTCTTTCCCTTTCATAGCAAATCCAGGAGGTTGCTTCACATAAACCTCTTCTTGCAAATCTCCATTCAAGAAGGCTGTTTTTATGTCCAACTGATGCACTTTCCAACCCCGATGGGCAGCCAATGCAACCACGGTACGAATGGTAGTCATGCGTGAAGTAGGTGCAAAAGTTTCCTCATAGTCAATGCCATATTGTTGCGCATATCCTTTGGCAACCAATCTAGCTTTGTAGCGATCAATGCTACCATCAGATTTTCACTTAATCTTGTAAACCCACTTTGTATCAATGGCATTCTTTCCTTTTGGCAATTCACATAACTCCCAAGTACCATTCCTATGTATGGAATCCATTTCTGATTGCATAGCACTCATCCATTGTGGATCGTCACATGCATCTTCAAAAGAAAGTGGCTCTTCATTACATGCTGTAGCAATAAGAGAATAATCCACAAAATTACTTGATGCATGGTGAGAGCTTGATCTTGTTCTACCAAGTAAAGGTGCACTCAATTTGCTATCCTGCAAAGTTTGTTTCAGCCACTTTGGCATAGATTGTGCACTCTTGATAGACATGCGTTCATTATGTAATACATCTTCAATATGTACATCATGCGTGGGCTGAATTTCATGCTCAGTTTCAGCCATATTTTGACGCAAATGTTCAGCCATATGTGGCTGGAAATTTCCAACAGTTTTGACAATTTTTGGCTGAATTTTTTTCAGCCATGTTTGGATGGAAATTCTCTGCATTTTCTTTTTCAGCCCTTTGAACCTCAGTTGGCTGGTCTACATGGCCATAGTCAAGCGCACCATTTTGGAACAAAAGCATGAGTGTATCGAACACATCTTGTGAGCTAACTGTTGGCAGTTTTTTGCATTCAAGTAGAGGGAAAACTGAATTTTCAGCAAATTCCACATCTCAGCTCACAATAATTGTGTTCGTCAATGGATGGTACAACCGATATCCCTTACTTTCAGCACTATAACCAACAAATATACATTTCTTTGCCTTGTCATCAAGTTTGTGACATTGTTGTGATGGCACAAGAGCATATGCCAAACAACCAAACACACGCATATGACTAACCATAGGCTTATGACCATTCCAAGCCTCATAAGGAGTGATGACTCTCAATGCTTTTGTAGGGCAGCGATTCAACACATAATTTGCACACATGACCACTTCCATCCAAAACTTATGAGGAAGATGCTTTCCTTTAACCATGCATCGTGCCATTTCAAGTAGAGTTCTATTTTTATGCTCGGCAACACCATTTTGTTGAGGTGTATATGGCACCGTACATTGGTGTGAAATACCTCTTTCATGAAGAAAAGCATTAAACTCATGTGACATGTACTCATCACCACGATCTGTGCGTAGAGTCAAAAGCTTTTGTGAAGAAAAATTTTCAGCCATAACTAAAAATGCTTTGAAGCAAGAAAATACCTCATTCTTTGCTTTCATAGGATACACCCATGTATGGCGAGTAGCATCATCAATGAAGGTAACAAAATATACATGCTTCCCAAAAGATGGAGTCTTGAACGGACCGCATACATCACTATGAACAAGTTGCAATTTTCTTGTAGTGTGTGTATGACTATCTTTTGGAAAAGAAGCACGATGCATTTTTCCAAGAATGCAACCTTCACATGCATGCTTTTCAATGGACTCAAGTGTAGGCAAGCCAATAACCATGTCCTTCTTTTGCAAGTAGAGCAAACTATTGAAGTTCAAGTGACCAAAACGAGCATGCCAAAGCTCCATTTCATGCCATGGAAGAAGTATGAGCAACTAAGGCATTCAAGGCAGCCCTCTTGTATGTATCCATGCGATACAAACCATTACATAATGTACCGGACATCACGATAACATCGCCATTGCTGAAATCATGAACCATACACTTATCATCAACAAAGTGTACATGAAGTCCAGCTTTGGCAATCAATGAAACTGAAATTAAGTTCTTCTTGATATCAGGCACATACAATGCATTTTTCAAGAGAATCACACCTCCATTTGTAGCCGTAATCTCAATTTCTCCTACTCCAATGATAGGATAAGAGGCATTGTTTGCACATACCACATGTCCTCCTTTATGTGCATCTTTCAAAGAGGCAAAAAATCTTTTGCATGAAGTTATGTGCTTTGAAGCACCACTATCAAAGAACCAATCGGAATCAGCCTCACTCACAACCATACATTTAGAATGTAAAGAAGCATCATAATGACATGTAACTACACATGCCCAAAAATCTTGAGCCATGTTAGCTTCATCATTCTTTGCATTTGCTGAACTTCAGCAATAGACATGCCGGATTCCTTCGTCTTTTCATTGCGTTTAGCAAGCTTTCTACACTCATCAATAGTATGACTAGCCTTCCGGCAATATTTGCATCTCTTCTTCTTTTGCAAATCACCATCATTAGAGGAATGAGTGGAAGAGGAAGCTTGAGGCTTTGGTTTTGATGAACCCAAAGCTGAACCATACTTGATTTTCCCCTTTTGTGGGATAGCAAGTGCTTGCGTTCCCTCAATCAAACCACTCCTATTCACTCTAGATTCCTCTTCTTGCAAAAGAAGAGACACAGCCTCATCAAATGCATACATATTAGGATTTCCTTTTGCAACCAAGTGAAGTGTAGTAGCAAAGCTTTGAAAAGATTCTGGTAATCCTTTCAACAATGTAGAAATGAGTGATGCATCCGGAATGATCTCATCTATGTTTGCCAATTGCTCTTTCAAGTCCTTGATGCGTGTCACATACACATCCACTGACTCATTTTCAGCCATACATACATCTTCAAGTTGCTTCCTCAAGTATGCAACACGTGCTTCATTACGCACGGCATACAAAGAAGCAAGAGTGTCCCATGCCTGTCTCGATGTAGAACATGACCGAATGTGTGGAACTATATGACGCTTCACTGAAAGCGCAATCAAAGCATGAGCTTGAGCATCTTTTCCATCCCATCTAAGCTGCTCCTGTGTAGGTGGAGAAGGAGAAACCATTGTACTTGAAGAACAGGCTCCATCTATGACAGTAGACTGTGAAGTAGAAGCACTTGCCGGTCTTCGATCTACATCTACCACAATGTTCCAAAGTTGTTTTGCAACAAGAACATGCTTCATCATGTAAGACCACATCGGATAGTTGGTCCCATCAAGCTTATCTTCAGCTTGAAGCATGCCAAACAAGTCATTGTTGCCCGCCATTTTACTAAGGAACAAGAATGTGACAAAATCTTCACTTCGACGAAAGCTGAAATGAGTGCTGAAATTTCAGCTCACAAACCGTCACTCTGATGGTGATTCGGACTGCACGAATGGCTTCGAAATGGGGGTAAAACCCCAGCGCACCTGATGGATATCTTTTCGGGCTGCTGAAATTCACAGTTCTATGCTCCGAAGTCGATTTGCACTGTTAAAGTGCGTGCGCGCTGCGACGCGAAAAACCAAAACTTGAGAAGGAGCTGAACCTACTCTGATACCACTATTGGGTGTGTGTAGAAGTGCGAGAGACACACAAGAAGCACACACAAGGAGCACAAACGCAATAAGACACACAGAGAAGACGATGGCTGGAATAGCTCTCTCTATTGATCGATGTACAGAACTGAAGTAAGAGTTGAATGATATCCCTAAGTACAAAGTACCACCACATATGAGAGTATCAAGTATGTGGTAACATGGGGAAAAAACCTCTAGCCAGCACTAGAGTAAAGAGTGCCCATGTATAGGGAAAAGGTTCACATCAAAGCTACTCGAGGAACATATAAGTGTAACAGTGTGCATGGCAGCCCGACTTAACACAACAACCCAGATTTAAAGAGGTTATTGGTGAGCTAGACTACAAATCGATTGTAGTTCATCTCCACGGGTTGTGTGCAGTTAAAAGAAAAGAAGAGGCCAAACATATAGGCATAGAAAGCAAGATCTTCAAGGCAGACAGGCTTGTTGGGCTGAGCTCATGTAGGAGTTTCACATGGAAATCCTATATAGACGAGGCAAATCGAATACAATAGTTGATGTATTATTACAGATAATGTATCAAATGATCTTTATAGTTCTAGAAAGTGTCGATATATTTAGGTAGTGATGTGTGTGAACACACTAGGACCACCGAGGCACTTTTTTCCCTCTTTAGGAGGTTTTTTCCCCTGGCTTGTATATATGCCTATTGCCCTAATGGGTTACTTATATTTGACATTCTAGTGGTAATACATTCAGTATTGTATGTTGTACTGCAAGCTTCTTCTTCTTCCTTGTGTTTTTCGCGTGCTTTTGTAGACCTCAAACTCCAACAATTGGTATCAAAGTAGGTCACTGCTTCATCTATGCCATCATCGACACCTCTATGATCACAGTCTCAAAATCTTACGAAATTTGGTGTGCATACTCAAGGTGATTAAGAGATCAAAATAGCTTTGCTTTGTGGTCCCAAAATCGATATTTGAGCTCGTTTCGGCCTCCGAATGCACTATCATGGTGCTTGTGCAGGAAATTTCATCTTTTTGTGCCAAAGATATATACATGTTTTGGTTCGCCAGTATAAGCATCTCAAAGTCTGCTACAAGTTTAACAAAACTCATCAGCGTAGTTTTGTTCAACTTTTTGAGATACAATCAATTTTTTGCATCAGGGTATTTTAGTCAGTGGCTATGGCTGAAAGCAATGATGTATTTTGTATGTTGGATGTTGAGGATAAGTTGGACAGTACCAGTTACCCATTATGGGCTTTGTTGAGCCCATAAAAGTCATATTGGTCAAAGTCAACTATAGTCAAAGTCAACCATAATCAAAGTCAAAAGGTCAAAATCAAATTGGTCAAAGTAAACAAGGTCAAAGTCAATTGGTGCAAAGTCAAAGTGCTAAAGTGCAGGTGTCAAAGTGCATAGGTAGTGCACAATTAATTGTCCACAAAGGGTAAATTGGAGAAAGTGGGTTGCAGGTTGCAGAGGTATTTCTCTAATTTTCCTAAGGTTCAAAGTGTTTTTAAAGTGTTTTGGAAGGTTCAGGTGAACCCTCCCTTACGTGCACATTTGAAGAGTTAAAAGGAAAATGTGAAGGTATGTGAAGCGGCAGCGTACGCAAAAGTGAAAGTATGGACCCCCAATTAAAATTTTGGTTTTAGTCTAAAGTCACTAGAGGACAAAACAGGGAGTCGTTGGCTACCACTTGTGAAGACAATCTTGGGACATCAAAGTGAGCACCAAGATACTCTTGCAGTTAAGAGCGTACGTGAATCGACACACTCAAATCAAGGCAAGGACCATTCTTGGACCATGCTAGTGTAAGCAAGAGAAGCATAGTCTAAGTGGAGCAAGAGAGAGAAGTGCAAGAGACACACAATGTGCGACGCAAAGAAGTGAAGTGCAAGGTGTGCATGAAGAGTGACCAAGGAAGTGTGCAGAGGAGTGCTAAGCTTGTCCCCCAAGGATCCCAAGGTCTTACTGAAGTGTGCGCACGCCGACAGAAGGTATCCATCCCTCCCCCTTAGTGGAAGCTTGGTGCAAGGTGTGCACAAGAGCAGGCTTGTAGAAGGTGGAGGTTTGGTGCAAAGGAGGCCGGCAGCAACAAGTCCCTTGGGTATTTGGTATTTGTAATTGAGCACTCTGTGGGATTTTGCACAGAAGCATTGGTTGTATTGTGCTTCAACCTTGTATTTGTCTTACTGTAATCCATCGACAGAGGCTTCCAGTGTGTATTTTCTCTTCTCGTCTTTACCTTTTCTCCTACAAACACTCAAATCCCTTCTAAGAATCCCCCAACAAAATTTGGCACGCACGGTGGGACTTCCAAGGAAGTTTGAGCATAGGAGAAGATATATTGCAGTTGGAGAGCAATATTCCAGTGTCGACAGTACTACTCCAGTGGACTAAGAGGTACATATTTTATCAAGTGTCGCATATTAAGTGGACTATGAACAGCTCATGACCGCAACCCGGTCCCAAGCATTGAGGGTCACCTGCAAGCAAACAAGAAGGAAGGTTGTTAGAAGATCCTCAAGCAAACAAGAAGGAAGGTTGTTAGAAGATCCTCTAGTCCACTATCTTCAACCTCATCAGTAAAGAGCATGGTGGGACAGGTAGACTTGGAAACCTTACTCTCAAGATTAAATATAAAATTTCCTTCTTTCAGAGGCCTAGCTCAGGAGGATCTAGATGAGCACATTAGAAGATTTTTTGACACTATGCAAGACTAGAGGTTTAATGGGCAAGGAGGATGCTTTTTTTATACTCTTCCTTGCCACATTAGAAGGATTAGCAGATAAATGGTTCAGCCAATTTGCTGAGAACCATTTTACAACTTGGGATTTGATTAAAGATGCATTTAAAAAACAATTCTAGCATGGGAATACTGTAGAGATCATCATAGAAGAACTAGAAAATTTGAGATTGGGTCCAAGTGAAAAGTTCCCAGAGTTTGTGACTAGGGCCAAGGCACTAATGGCTAAATTGCCAGATCCACCACATGATTTTTTTGTTAAGAAATGGTTAGCTAAGCCCCTACCAGTGGCCACCCAATGCAAAATAAAGGAATTAGTGTTACCTACAGCCTCCATAGAGGAGCTCATCAACACAGCTACACGACTGGAGCAGATAAGGCAACAGTATGGAGCATCATCTTCTCAACTACCATATTCCACAAAAATGGAGGATCCAGTAATCTAGCTAAGGAGTGAGTTGGAGGGCTTAAAAAGAAAGAAGCCCCACAGAGAGGAGGAGAATGTTGTAACTCAGTTGAGAAGGGAGATTGAAGCACTAAAGCTCCAAAAGAAGGAGGAGGCCCAAGCAGAGGAATTGGCTCAACTGTGATAGGAGTTGCAGGAACTCAAAGGAGGTGGCATCAAGAGTGGACTTTGGTGTTCCATGTGCAGCAAGCAAGGGCATATAGTAAGTGAATGTCCTCTGTTAAGTGTCACTTGCCAATTATGCAGGAAAGTTGGTCATGAGGCCCATGAATGCCAATCGAGGGGAATACCTGCAACAACATACTGGACACAAGGAGGACCCCTACCACCAGCAAATGTGATAGCTGCTACACCGAATCAAGGTAACAACTACAACCCTAGACAGAGAGGAAATTTTGGAAATGGGCCTAGAAGGCCAATTATTTGTTTCAGATGTGGAGAATGTGGGCACTATCAAAGTAGGTGCACTCTCCCAGAAAATGCCCCTCCTTGCAGGAACTGCCCAAAAGCCAGAGACCACTATACCAATTGTTGTCCTAAGAATCCAGCCTCTTCATCCAGGCCCCATATTCAAATGATTTCTGTACACAAAGAAGAAATGTTAGATCGGGTCAATGAGCCATCACCATCTACCAGGGTGGTGCAGTTAGAAGAAATAGAATCTTTTATGGTGCAGACAAGAAGCAAGGGGAAGGCTCAAGTGGACATAGGTCAAGAATCAATGATTAATGGATTGAATAAAGACAAAGTTGCATCTGAAGACAAAACCACCACATGTGCAGATACAAGGCAAAAAGAAAATTTCATAGGTACCAGTGATGCCATTGGACATGCATTCAACAGGGCTCATGAGGAGTTTGATAAGTCAAATGGAGCCCATGCTATTAAGGAATCAAAAGCTTCCAGACTACTCAAGTCCATGAAAAAGGAGGTCAGTATTTTTGAATTAATAAAGATGGATGGGAAATTCAGGTCAAAACTCTTGCAGATAATTGATGAAATGTCCACAACAAGTTTAGTGGCAAAGGCTGTTGTTATGCCTAAAGATAAAAGTGTAGGGGAAGCACCCCTAACAGATTACAAGAGTCCTCGACTAAAAATCTCTATTAAAGGTCATGAGTTTCAAGGAGTTATTGTGGATGGTGGTTCTGGCATTAACTTGATGCCTGAATATACCATGAAAAAGATTGGACTATACCCTTCAAGACCTGCCAACTTCATTGTAACAATGGCAGACCAAAGCATAGTAAGGCCTATGGGAGTGGTCCCTGGAGTTCCAGTCAAGATACAAGGTACCATCTTTAACTTGAACTTTGTTGTTTTAAGGCTGCCACAGGTAGAAGGAAGCTTCTCCCTGTTAATTGGGAGACCTTGGTTAAGGCATGCCAATGTGCTGCATGACTGGGGCAACGACACAATGTGGGTAAAGCAAGAGGGAAAAGAGTTGCAGTAGATAATTTTAGAAGAAGGACCAGACAATCAGAGAAATACTAGCATGATGCAGACAATTGGTATCTGTATGGAAGAAGAAGTGGTGGACAACCCAAAAGCAGATCTATTTGAAGGAGCAGATTTATATGAACGTGAAAACATCTTGGCTTGGCTCCATGCAGAAGACCCATCTTCCTGCTATGGAATTTTTCCAAACTCAAGTAGAGAAAAAGCATATGAAGAAAAAGAGGAAATCACTTAGGTTGAAACAGTCTCAGTCAAAGGCCATAGCAAAGAGAAGAAAAGCAAAGCCCTTAAGTGCAGCAGTGATGAAGATGCTTCAAATCATATGTCAATGTCAATTTTTTTATGGATATCATTTGTTATGTCAATTATTATGATAGCAAGTGCAGGGCTTTACAAGAATGTGAAAGGTGTACCTGGCAGTCTTTGGAAACAGAGGGTTCCATTGGATGAAGAAGCCGGAATAGTAAAAATAAAATTTTGCAGATTAAGTCATAAAGTTGCTGGAGGAGATAACATTCTAATGAAGGATTTAGGGTACCCCTATCAGATGACCAGTGTGCCCAATGAGAAGACAAAACCAATGAAGTGCAGTGCAATTGGAGATTATGGAGGAGTTTCTCTAAGTCAACAATACAAGGCTCAAGGCCTATCATCAACAAAAGTGAAGATTTATGGATCACCTGGAACCTCCAAAATTTGTCCAGGTTGTACATAGTCTTTTCTCATCATTTTTGCTTAAGTTTTAGTAGTTTTCTTTATCCATTTCATGCTTGTTTCTTGAGTTTTTAGCAAATTTAGCAGCTATTTCATAAACTTTGCAAAGGTACAATTTTTTGAATTTTTAGGAATTTTTTTCAAAATTTTTCAAGCATTTTGTAGAATTTTTCTAGCATTTTTCTCCTTTTTCATGTGTCATTTTCTTGCCAAATTTGAGGAATAAAGGAAGCTCTCTGTGGTTTTGAGTGCAAAAAACTAGCTTAGGCCTATAGGAGAATCTCTCAAAATTTTTTTGAAGATTTTTTGGATTTTTCTGGCATTTTTTTGGACTTTTTATGTATTTTTTCAATTTTTTTGGATTATTTTTCTCTCTCAAAAAAAAAGCCCCCCTAGGCGTTTTGTTTTTCCCTATATATATATATATATATATATATATATATATATATATATATATATATATATATATATATATATATATATATATATATATATATATTAAAAAAAAAACTCTCTCTCCCCCCCCCGGCCCCCTTCCCCCCTGAGAAGATTGCCAGAACATGGTTATATTCAATTAGCAACTCGTGTTGAAGAAGGCAATGAGAGCTTGGTATGAGGAGTACTAGTACCCCTCATAGTTGCGCACAATTAGGTGCCACAGGGCATACCCCCCCAAGCACTGAAAAGGGCTGGATAGAAATACAGGCTGTGACATCCTCCCCCGGCTTGAAGAGCTTGGTGTCCTCAACAAGCGGGTTCGGGTCTTACAAAAAGTTGGTGTGTTTACAAAATTTGGGAACATTGCATGGGGCTTACAGCCAAAGTGGCTTAAGTGTGGCGATAATATTTTCGGACTAACGGATGGTCGGGCCCAAAGGTGTTGGCCGGAAGCCAATCCGCATCAACTAAGGGGCGGCCTTTGAATTTAATGAGAAATTGGGGACCTTCGTGGGTGTTCCGGTCCTGTAAGATAGCTTCTGCCTCGAACTGGTTCTCTCCATCATGCAACACCGGGATCTCGCATCCATACTTGGAGTCGGGTTTGAACCGCTTGAGGAGGCTGACGTGAAAGGCATTGTGAAATTGCACGTTGTCGAGAAGCTCCAAGCTGTAAGTGACTTCGTTGATCCGCTTCTCCACCTTGTATGGTCTGTAGTAGGGATGGTTGAACTTCTGTGTGATATTCTTGGGAAGGGTGATATTACGTGAGCTGACGAGAACAAGGTCGCCGACTTGAAACTCTTCGCTAGGCCTCCGTTTCTTGTTTGCGTAGCGAGCCATGCGCTCTTTGCTTCTCTACAAGCTGGACTTTGCATCTTCTAACTTGGTTTTTCATTGATCTAAAAAGGCGACGCAATCAGGATCATTTGTTGCAAGAGTGGAGTCTTGCGTGAGAGCCAAGGGTGTGATTACCTCTTTGCCACTCTCCAATTCGAAGGGGGTCATCTTTGTACTTGAGTGGATGGAAGCGTTGTAGTGAAACTCCAAAATGTCCAAGTGCTTTGCCCAATCCTTCTGATCGGTTCTAACATAATTTCGGATATAGTCTTCTATCGTCTGGTTGACCCGTTCCGTTTGCCCATCTGTTTGTGGGTGATAAGCTGAGGAGAACCTAAGTTGCGTCCCCAAGATGCAGAAAAGCTCTGTCCACAGCCGGCTTAGGAAGGGTCCATCCCGGTCCGACACGATGGCCAAAGGCAATCCGTGATATTTCACGATGTGAGTGAAGAAGAGATGCGCCACGGCCTTGGCATTGAGCGGAGGTTTGGTCGGGATAAAATGTGCCTGTTTTGTGAAGTAGTCCACCACCACGAAGATAGTGTTGAACCCCAAAGATGGTGGGAGTTCGGTTATGAAGTCCATGCTAATCATGTCCCATGGCCGATTTGGAATCGGGAGCGGTTGCAGAAGGCCGGCGGGCTTCACCCAATCTTGACAGACTAACTAGCATGTCGGGTAGGTTTCGACATATTACTGGACTTGTGCTTTCATTCGAGGCCAGTAGAAGTGTTTATGGAGCGTCTCATAGCTATGGTTTTGACCACCATGTCCGGCCACTTTGCAATCATGTGCTTCCCACAGTAGCTCTTTGCGTAGCTCTAAGTCCTTCCTCTGCCTGTGCGCGTTGAATTCTGCTTCTCAGATCCGATGAGACGGTGGACATTGCTTGGAGCTCGGGTCTTCGACTAAGTGCGTCGGGAATAACGTTCTGCTTGCCCGGCTTGTGTATAATCTCAAGATCGAACTTGGTAAGAAAATCTTGCCACCTTGCTTGCTTCGGGCTTAGCTTGGGTTGAGATGTGAAGTATCTCAAAGAGATGTTGTCCGTGAATACCTTTGTGTGCTTGTCCAGAATGTAATGCCTCCATTTGCATAGATAGTGGATGACGGCTAACATTTCTTGCTCATGTGTGCTCCATCTGAGCTTGGGACCGGTGAGTTTGTGTGACTCATATGCAATGGGTTGTCCATCTTGTAAGAGAACGCCTCCGATGGCCGAACCCGATGCATCGGTGTGGACTTCAAATGGTTTGTCAAACTCTGGAAGTTTGAGAACCGGGGCATTGCACATAGCGACCTTCAATGCTTCGAAGGCATCTTCTTCGTCTGCTCCCCACTTGAATGGTTCTTTTTCATTGATCAACTCTAAGAGCGGGGCCGCGATCTTGCTGAAGCCTTGGATAAAACGGTGGAGAAATTGGCAAAAGCCGATGAATTCTCGCACCTCTTTGATGGTCTTCGGGGGTGCCCACTTGAGCATAGCTTCTACTTTCTGGGGGTCGGCGTGGAGGCCGAGTTCGGAGAGGATGAACCCCAAGAATTCCACCTTCTTCATGCAGAACTCGCACTTGCTTGGCTTGGCGAAGAGCCGGAGTTGTTGCAGTCATAACAAGACTGCCCGAACATGCTCGTAGTGTTCCTCTAACAGTCGACTATAGATCAGTAGGTCATCAATGTAGATGATGAGGAAAAGGTCAAGCATGTCCCGAAAGCCATCATTCATCTCTCGACAGAAGGTGGCCGGTGCACCAGTGAGTCCAAATGGCATGACGAGCCACTCATAACTGCCGTAGCGTGTGTGGAAGGCCATCTTCTCGATGTGTTCCTATGCCACCCGGATTTGATGGTACCCGGATCGAAGGTCTATGCGTGTGAAGTACCGTGCCTTGCCGAGGCGATCTAGAAGTTCCTCCATCACGGGCACGGGGTATTTGCTCTTGATTGTGCCTTTGTTGAGTGCTCGGTAGTCGATGTATAGGCGTAGGGAGTCGTCTTTCTTCTTCACAAATAGGACCGGGCTCCATATGGCGAGCTACTTGGTCGAATGTATCCTTGCACTTCAAGTTCATGTAGTTGCCGCTTCGACTCATGAAGGTCAACCTCATTCATCCTATATGGCGCCTGCGACGGTGGTGGGTGGTCCGGAAGCGTGTCGATCCGATGTTGGACATTACGCAAGGGGGGGAGGCTGGGTGGAAGTGTATCCGTGAGAACGTCTGAAAATTCCTCCATAAGCATCTGGAAACTCGGGTGCCCAATCTTTGAGACGTCGATCAGCCGTGGTCTCGTTTCCTCTGCGACCGGCCTGAGAACGCATAAGTGTGCGATCCCGCCTTGATAAACTGCCCGTCGAAATTGTTTGTGTGATAATGGTGAAGGTGTGTGTGTTGAAGTTGACGCTTGAGCCTGTGCTTTCTCTTTGCCTTTATGTTTCTGCTTGAATTCCCTTGGTTCGCTGTCAGATGGTTCGTCTGTACGAGGAGCTCGGACTCGGTTGCAGTCGACAACGATGGCTTGCCCATTCTGATCGAGAAGTACTTTGTCTACCCCTTTGTCAAAAAAGGAGATCATGTGTTTATCCATAAACTCGAGGCCGAGGATGACTTCGAATGTTTCCATTGGTATAATCAGGAAGTTCAGGTGACCGAACCATTGGCCTAGCATGACTGGGACACCATCGGCATATCGCACATGACTGGCCTCTCCCTGAGCAAAGATGACGGACATGCGAGCCGTTTACTGAGCTTTAGTCCAAGGCGTTGCGCACATTGCAGAGTCATGAAGTTGTGGGTGGCACCCATGTCTAGCATCACCGGCATGCGTTCGCCTCTGACCTCTCCCATAAAGAACACTTGGTGTATGATGGGTAATGCTACTGAATGGCACTGAGCCTTGCCCTTTGACGTGGACAGTCCGCAGGGGGAGGAGTCCTTTGATTCGTCGCTATGAATCTCGGTGATCTTCGGGCCGGATGTGGATGCCTCTTCGGTTTTCGTTGCTTGCACTCTAGTGTCGGTTCGTTTCCGCTAGCATTTCTCGGTGGGGTGACTGCCTTGGCAATGTTTGCACACCGTTCGGGGGTCGCGCCGGGTTTGGTTGCTTCGGTTGGGTGATCCTGAACGGTTTTCTGTTGGGGCGGGAAGGGCTTTGAATCCTTGGCCGCATTGGTTTTCAGTTGATCTTCGATATGTGGACGTTTGCTCTTTGTTGGAGGTTGAGTCTTTACGGTTAGCTTGGCTTCCGTCGGTTGAACGAGCCAGCCGGTTGGAGTATGCATCGTTGAGTCGCTCAGCTATACGGACCGCATCCTCCCAAGTTTGGGGGTCTTGTTTCTCCACTTCCTTTCGGTAATACGGGGAGCAACCATAGAGAAAGCGATCGATTTCTGCCATGTCTTTGATTCTGAGCATGAGCCTTCGGTATTGTGACACGTAGGGCCTGTTGAAGCTCAAGGTCAAGGACAAAGCATGGAAGCACATCAAAGAAGTGGACATAGAAGAAGAGAGAGCAAGTAGGGAGCTCCAAGAAGTGTATGTCAAATTTTCAGAAGAATCCCCTACAAAAATAGTGATTTTCATCACTAGAAACCATTGTAAATACCATTATCTATTTTTAGTAACTCCATTTTGTTCAAGCCGAGGAGTCCTCGAGCTTGAGGAGTATTAGAAGTACCATCGTACCAATTTTCATAATTTTTAGACTTCGTTTGAGCCCTCAAATAAGCCCTGGAACCTAATTTTTAACTAGGCCGGACACTAGGTCTGGACAGGGCCAAAACTAGTCAAAAAACTATAAAAAGAGCTAGAGAGCTCATTTTTGAGGTTAGCTTGTTAGAGAATAGAACTTTTTGTAAGAGAACTCTTTTGCAATCTAAGCTCTCCATTGTTCCTCTCTTTGATCTTACCTTGTGCGCGTGTGTGTGTATGTGTGTGCATGTTTGTGTGCTTTCACTCACGCACTTGTGCCTTCACTTGCTCGTGGTCTTCATACCGGTCCTCACGTCTCCGCGGATTGACAAGTAAAGGAGGTGGTGCTTACGCTTGAGCTACACCAAATTTTGGCGCCGTTGCCGGGGAGAGTGCTTCGAGGACGAGCGTTGTGATGGTAAGATCGTAGATTTGCGACGTTGGAAGGTAAAAAAACTGTCATTTCAGTTCATTTTCTGTTTTTTCCTCTTCATCTTCATCATCATCATCATCTCCACCTTCTTCCATCTTCTTCTTCATAGAAAATTCTTGTTTTTTAGTGCATTTTCACCATTTTCATACCATTTTTCATGCATTATTGTGTGGGAAGGAGTTAGGAGGTGCAAGGGAGAGCAAGCGTTGCATTTTTTTCATGATTTTCTGCTCATACGGAGCTCGCCATAGCCGGCGCTCAGAAATTTGAATTTCCCGCCAAAAAATGCGATTCTGTGATGAAAATCGCGATTCTGTGAAAATTCAAAATTTTTTGAAAAATCACGATTTTCAGTTTTCCCGCCTAAAAACACGATTCTCTGCTCAAAATCGCGATTCTCACCAATCACGATTTTCAGCAAAAACACGATTTTGTGAAAAAGGCGATTCTGTGAAAACACGATTTTTTGCTCAAAATCGCGATTTTCAAAAACACGATTTTGTGCTCAACATCGCGATTTTCATGTGAAAAACACGATTTTCAAAAAACACGATTCTCTGCTCAAAATCGCGATTCTCACCAATCACGATTTTCAGCAAAAAAAACACGATTTTGTGAAAAACACGACTTTCTGCTCAAAATCGCGATTCTCACAAATCACGATTTTCAGCCAAAAATACGATTTTGAGAAAAACACGATTCTGTGGGACAAAATCGCGATTTTCAAGTCAAAAATACGATTTTGAGAAAAACACGATTCTGTGGGACAAAATCGCGATTTTCAAGTCAAAAACACGATTTTGAGAAAACACGAATTTTTGCTCAAAATCGCGATTTTCAATTCACGATGTTCTGCTCAAAATCGCGATTTTCATATAAAAAAAAAACACGATTCTCTAAAACACGATTCTGAAAAAAAACACGATTTTGTGAAAAAACACGATTTTGTAAATCACGATTCTCTGAGTCAAAATCGCGATTTTCGCAAATACGATTTTGTGCTCAACATCGCGATTTTCATATAAAAAAAAAACACGATTCTGTGCTCAAAATCGCGATTTTCATGTCAAAAAACGCGATTTTCAGAAACACGATTTTGTGATCAAAATCGCGATTTTCAGAAACACGATTTTGTGATCAAAATCGCGATTTTCAGAAACACGATTTTGTGATCAACATCGCGATTCTCTGAAACACGATTTTGTGATCAACATCGCGATTCTCAGGAACACGATTTTGTGATCAACATCGCGATTTTCAAATCACGATTTTCTGCTCAAAATCGCGATTTTCAGGAACACGATTTTGTGATCAAAATCGCGATTCTCAGGAACACGATTTTGTGATCAACATCGCGATTCTCAGGAACACGATTTTGTGATCAACATCGCGATTTTCAAAAACACGATTTTGTGCTCAAAATCGCGATTTTTTTGACTTCACAGCATCGCGATTTTCAGAAAGTTCACAAAATCGCGATTTTCTCCAAAGGTCCTGTTTGCCTGTTTTGACCCCCAGGAGCCTGATTTGACATAACTTTCTCATCCAAAGTCCATTTTTTGAGCTCTTTAGCTTGTTGGAAAGCTCGTTTCAAATCCTACACGATCTCAACTGTTTTTTTCAAGAATAATGCGTTGATTTTGAGATAGGATAATTTGAAGTTGACCCTCAGGTGGGACTAGGGAACCAAGGGGGCTCTAAAGAATTGTGAACCATACCAAAGGGAAAATTTGGACTATTGACTAAAGCTTATGAACCTGAGATCTGGTAGACACTTAGGCAAGGATAAACAAAGCATTATATCTTCTGAGGCTAGTGTCAACCATACATCCAAGTCTTGGGCACAACAACTAAGTGGTCATCTTTTACTCAGATCAGACACAAGTGATTCAGAAATGTCTTTTAGTATGGGAAAACCTGCAGGTGGCTCAGGGACTGCCCATCTACAAACACCGGAAGGTCCCTATAAGACACAGTTGGAATATATTCGGACCAACCAATTAGGTGCTCGCATCTATGAGGATGGTCTGAGGCGATCAGTGGTCCAACTCAAAAATCCAGATCAATCCCTTGGACTTGAACACCCGGTGGTCAAGTTCGAAGAGGGTTCATACATTGATAAGGAAGGAACCATGTATGTGGTTACCAACCAACCAGATAGGACCGATGAGTTTGGAAATATCATTCATGAGAATGAGATAGGAGACCTAGAACAAGGAAACGTAGGACAAGGACCCCAGACTCCTAGAGGTAAGTCAGTTTTGACCAGAGTGATCACTCCGGACTGGATCCCTCAAGACAACAAAAGCATAGAACTATTTTTGAATAGAGAAACAGAGGAAGCCTTTTGGAGGTTCAAGCCAGATCAACCTAGCCAATTGGGCATAGTGATCATCTATGAATTCAAAGATCCTGAGATACCAGGTAAAGTTGTCTACCTGGATAACACATCAGAGAAAATTTTCTTGGTAACAGAACATGATAGACATGCATATACTTGGAAGAATGAAATGATTTTCCCCCCATCAAGATCCAATGTTTCCCATGGCCTCCAAGGGGTAGGATCATCCCAGGCTCATGAAGCCCAGAGAGAAAGAACTAGAGAGAGACCTGAGGTAAGTTTTGCACACACCGTGGGCAGGAATAGGTCAGGATTTGAAAATGAAAGACCTGAAAGAGAGAGACATCAAGCACATAGGCAACAAAGAGATGAACAGGATTTTCCATTGCCTAAACCCCGGGAGTACCCAAGAACCCTTAAACCCAGTCACGTGATCAAGGCAATGAAGAACTATTTCGATGGGACAGGGGATCCTTATGATCATGTGGCCGAGTACAAACAAGTGCTGAGAGCCGAACAAATTGAGGACTGGTTCACCCAGTACGAGGCATTTGGTTTGACCCTTAAAGGCACGGCCTTAGCTTGGTTTCAACCATTGAGTAGAAGCAGCTATCGCGATATAGGTCAACTGCTAGACGAATTCATTGTAGAGTTTTCCAAGAGTGGTATCAGGCATAACACATCGTCCCTGATCCATAGTTTCAAGCAGACACCCCAAGAAACAGTGCGACTAGCAGGTAGAAGGTTCAGACAGTACCTAGAAAGATGCCCTGCTCCAGAGCTACCCACACCAGCCAATCAAGTGGCTTTGTTTTTAGATGGCTTATTGAGCACAAAGTTAAGATCCTATGTATACTTGAAAGATCCTAGATCCATTGAAGAGTGTGTGCGGACGTGCATAGACATAGAAGATAACTTGGGTGAGGAGTTAGGATTGTCCAAACTCTACAAAGATTCGGATAGTTCTACTAGTCATACTTCAAAGACCTCCACAGAAATAGAAGAGATAGCTGAGCAAGTTGCCAAGAAGCTGGGAGTCCAAAATAAACAAACACAGAGAGTCACTTCATTGAATCGGTGCTATACTTGCGGAGGTGACCACATGGCTAACGTATGCCCAATGCAAAACCAAAACATTAGAGAAAGGAATGCTCCATATTGCACTATTGAGAGAAAATACACAAACCACACGGCTAAAGATTGTCCCTACAATAGGCAGCCTGTTAGACAAAATTATCAGCAACCTTACCCACAAGGTAGGTATCAGAATCAATACCAACAGCCATATTACAGACCTCAACAGCAATATCAGGTACCATATAGGCCACAACCTGTCTTGGTAAACCAACCACCAGCTCCAGCCAACGTGATTCCAGTCAAGTATGCTGTGGGAGAGGAAAATCCAAATAGAGCTTTGGTGCCACTAACCCCATTGATACCAGATAATGACTCTCATGCTCATAGTTCAGACTACTCCCATGAAGGTAGTCCACATGCTTATTACACAGAGTCACCTGAACATAGTGAGATTTACTCGTATCAATATGAGGCACCGCCTATGGAGCAAAATTGGGAGCCAGAATACTCCAATGTCATGTACACAAATCCTAACCCTAGGCCCCAGTTGAGACAAATGAGACCACAAGCCCCTAGAGGAGCTTGTTTCAGATGTCATGGTGACCATTTCATTCGTGACTGTCCCCACCCACCATCTCCGAGTCAAGGACAGGCTATCACAATACAGGCTTTTTGTCCTGATTGTGGCAAAGACCATCTCCCCAGAGATTGTCCAAGAAACCCCTCTAGTGCACCCAAGATTACACCCATTAATGTGGTAGGCTTAGTGGCAGATCCAAGTTCAAGTAGTAGCAATGTGGCTCCTATACAAGCTGTCACTAGAGCACAAGCCTTAAAACAGGATAAACCAGTAGAACAATCAGAGTCGAGTGAATCGGGAGAGCCTAGTAAGAGGAAAACAAGAACATGGAAGGATACCAGAGAGAAGGCCAATCGCAAGTGGAATAAAAAGTTATCGGAACTAGAAGAAAGCTTAAAAGAAGCGAAAACAAAAATAGAAGACATTGCATCTCAAAGCCCCTCGCATGCCGAAACTCCATCCACTCCACCTCATCCCACCCCACCACCCACTGTAAATAGACCGCAACCAGGGTCTGTTCTTGCAGATCCAACCCCAGAAGGCTTGGACATGATGTTCAAGGCCTACCAGGCTCGACTTCAAGAAGGGCCTACAGTGGCAAACCTAGACAAGAGTTACCCTAGAGCAGATTTAGAGATTGAACGGATGAAAATGTGCATGAAAATGGTAGAACAAGCTCAAGCCATACTTGAGACTAGTCAAAAGTTCAATCAGACAAACTCTATCAAATCGGATTTGCATTTCCAGGGCTTACTAGAACGATTAGAGCAGTTGGTAAACAAACCACAAGTTTCTCTACCTCCACAGGCTCAACCAGTTATTGAAAGAGGAAGCTCACCACCAAGGGGAGCTTATGTTCCTAATTCCACGGATGCTGGAATACCTCCTTCTATTCAACAGTACTCTCAAGAGTTCTTGCGGGAAATACAAGAGGAGAAATGGGCCAAGGAGAAGGGTAATTCCCCTCCTATTCCTGAGATTGATGAACTTCATGATCAATTTCCCCAAGACATTCCATCTATTTACGAAGATGAAGCAGAACAAGAAGACGAAAGATTAGATTTTGAATCTAATACCTTAGAAGAACTGCCTCAATTTCCAGGCCCATGGGAATCTGAATCACTCCAGATTAGAGCTCCCACAATACTAGTAAGAAATGAAGACTCAGTGGTTCCAAGGAACACGGATGTCGTGAAGAACACTAAGGTTCAGTGTCATCTCACTGTAGAAGAGTTGGTCAAAGCAAAACCTGAGTTATGGAATCATGTGAAGGATCAGGTCCCAGAACTTGAGTCCAATATGCCAAAAGTAGGCTCTAAGCAAAGGGTACCAGAGATACCTCTAGACAAAATAGGGGACATGTGTGAGGGTGAAGAAGGTAATACTTATCTTCCAATCACCTACCAAGGTTACACAACCAAAGCAATCATAGATTCAGGTGCTGGTGTTGCTATTGCGACCACCTCCTTGTGGAAGCAATGGGGCAAGCCCACATTAAGACCAACTAGAATGAAGCTTCAAATGGCTGATGGTCATTTTGAAAGACCTCTAGGATTGCTAGAAGGGATCACTCTAACCACTTGTGGTGTAGAGTTTGAGCACACATTTGCTATATGTGACTTTGAGAAAAATAATGTCTTTGAGATGATCCTAGGAAGACCCTTCCTACGACAATTGCAAATAGTACAGGATTGGGGAACTAACTCCTTGTACTTACAGCACTTAGGGGTCACCACTAAGGTCAATTTGAAGGATTACACCTTCAGAGATGTACCACCCCTACAGTGGAATTCTATCCACAAAGCAAAAGAAGATTCCATCTCTGTGCATTCTGAAAGTTCACCTGATCCATCATGGCTGCATGAAGATACTCATTTGTGGATGTGCAAGGTTGCAAAGGAAGAGGAAAAACGTTTAAAGGCAAGAGAAGAAGGAACTTCGTTAGGAGATAGACCAGTTAGAGACCCAGCCTACACACCGATGATCTTTCCAGATGAGGAATTTGAGCCTCATGGCTGGCCAGAAATCTTAGCCACCATGGACATTGCTGTCAATGAGGAACAGTGGACACCTCATTGTGATGAGGAGGGTTATGATATCTCAGTGTTCATGTGTCAACCCTTGCTAGAAGAATGTGACCCTAGTGATGTCATAGAAGAGGAAGAGAATGACGATGATCTGGAGTCTATTGTGATGGATAGTTGCTTTAACTCAGAGCAGCACTATTTAGAAGATATAGGAGTGTTCACCCAGAAAGAAGAAGAACCTCTCACAAGTATTAAAACAGTAAACTCAAAGGATGGAAGTGAGAGTAGTCAAAAGAAAAAGAAAAGAAAAGCAGTGAAACAAGAAAAGGAGGAATCATTGTTTGAAGTACCAGAAAACTTCAAGAAATATGAAGTTGACGACCGCAAAATTTTGGTACGAATGCCTAAGAGAGAGGCCATCATAGGAGACTCATATGATAATAAAGAAAAGACCAAGAAGATTGTAGTGACCATTGAAGAGAACGAAGAGAGATGCACATATATAGGAGATGACCTAAGTGCAAGAGAAGAAATGGAGCTCATAGCTCTATTAAGGGAATATAGGGATGTGTTTGCATGGCACTATAGAGACTTGAAAGGGGTAGATCCAAGAATTTGCTCTCATACTATCCCCATGACTGCTGATGCTAAGCCCACCAAACAGAAGCCCTACACATATAATGATACCTATGCAGCCAAAATCAAAGAAGAAATTGATAGGTTGATTGAGGCTGGATTCATCTATGAGATTGAGCATACCGAATGGGTGTCCCCCATTGTTGTGGTACCCAAGAAGAACGGGAAGTTGCGAGTGTGTATTAACCTTAAAAAAGTTAATGCCGCTACGATTAGAGATAGTTATCCACTTCCAATCACAGAACACCTGTTGGAGCGTGTTGCAGGCAAGGAAGTTTATAGCTTCCTTGATGGATTTTCAGGTTACAATCAAGTAGCCATTGCCCCAGAAGATCAACACAAAACAGCTTTTGCCACCGAATGGGGAATCTTTGCATTTCGTGTGATGCCATTTGGGCTCACCAATGCACCTGCAACATTCCAAAGGCTCATGTGTCATGTCTTCAAAGAGTTCTTGCGAAAGAGCTTAGAAGTGTATGTGGATGATTTATGTGCTCATTCCCAAGAAAGAAGGGTTCACATCCCTGAACTCAGACAAATCTTCAACAAGTGTAGAGAATATCGAGTGTGTCTGAACCCAGAAAAGTGTGTGTTCATGGTGCGTCAAGGTAAAATCCTCGGTCATATTGTTTCTAAGAATGGAATCTCAACGGATGAAGATAAGGTACGAGCCATAGCGGAGCTGCCAAGGCCAAGGAATGTTAAAGAGGTACAAGCCTTTATGGGCCATTGTGGATATTACCGTAGGTTTATCCACATGTACGCGATCATAGCTAGACCCCTTTATGCCTTGTTGTCTAATTTTGAGTGGAACGACGAATGCGAGAATTCTTTCAATGAACTGAAGAAACGTTTGTGCACAGCACCAATATTGACCACTCCTGATTGGAATAAGCCATTCCATGTCCATGTGGATGCATCCAATCATGCCATAGGATGTGTGCTAGCACAACCCACAGGCGAAGGGAATTTAGATTTGCCCATAGCATATGCTAGTAGACAACTAAACCCAGCCGAAAGAAATTACACCACAACCGAGCGAGAAGGGTTAGGCATGGTATATGCCGTAAAGAAGTTTAGACACTATTTATTGGCCAACAAGTTCAAGTTTTTCACTGATCATCAAGCTTTGCTATATTTGGTCAATAAACCTTGCAATACTGGACGCTTAGTAAGATGGTTCCTCTTACTAATGGAGTATGACTTTGAAGTTGTTGTCAGGAAAGGTAGAACCCACCTTCGGGCAGATCACCTTTCTCGCATTACTTCAGGAGAGTCACCACAAGGAGTGTCTGATGAACTACCTGATGCTTATCTGTTCAATTTGGAAGTTGTTCCTAAATGGGCAAATAAGTTGGTACCAGTCCTAACCTTCGGCCCTGCAAATAAGAATGTGAAAACATCACAAGAAGAAATTGTAAAATCACAAAAATATCACATATTGGCAGGCAGCATGTACAAACAAGATACTGAGGGTGTATTAGCTTGTTGTGTCGAGGATGATGAACATAGTAGTTGGTTGCAGCAAGCTCATGAGGGATTGCTAGGAAATCACTATTCTAAACAACGAACATTGCAGAATTTGAAACGTTTAGGAGTGTATTGGCCTAGCATGGACAAAGAAATACATGAGTGGATCAAGAATTGTCCAATGTGCAGAGAGAGACCACCAGTGGAGCATGCGACCCTTTATCAAGTATCATTAATTCCAGATTGGAGTGCTCCATTGGTAGAGTTTATGAGATCGGGAAGATTACCCAAAGAGGCCAGTCTAGCAAGAAGACGAAATATGGAGCAAGAGGCTCAAGGCTATGCCTTAGTAGGAGAGAACCTATACCGAAGAGGTAAAGATGGTTACTTAAGACTGTGCGTTCATGAATCAGACTATTTAAGGGTCTTAGAGACTGCACACAGTGGTGTTGCAGGTGGACATTTTGGTCCTGACCGAGTGATTAAGACTATTCTGTTCTCAGGACTTTGGTGGCCCACTCTTCATATGGATGCACATACCTATGTGAAGAAATGCGACACATGCCAACGTGCACAATATCCAGTGAGAAAAGACGAGATGCCCTTGAGGCCAATGATGGGAGGACGTGCATTTTCGAAGTGGGGCATAGACTTCATAGGTCCTATTAACCCCCCAGCTAGAAACTCCCATGCAGAGTACATCATCGTAGCCACAGATTACCTTACAAAGTGGGTAGAAGTCAAAGCCACAACAAAGAATGATGCTCAGACTACGGCTAAGTTCTTATTCGAGAATGTGTTCACGAGATATGGACTACCAATAGAGTTGGTGAGCGATAGAGGCACACACTTCTTGAATGAAGTCATTGAAAATCTTCTCCAAGAATTCTTGGTGATACATAAGAAATCCGCCCCCTATCATCCACAAGCCAACGGACAAGCCGAGAGTACCAATAAGATTCTCTGTAACGTATTGACAAAACTGGTGAATAATAAACGCTCTGATTGGGACAAACAACTTCATCATGCTGTTTGGGCTTATCGAGTTGCCTACAAAACGGTACTCAACGCCACCCCATTTCAGATGGTCTTTGGACAGAACGCTGTGCTACCATTAGATTTCTTAATTCCTGCCTTAAAAGTAGCACAAGAGTATGAGTGGAATGGGCATGAATTGTCCTCTAGGATCTTTGATCTCGAACGCTTAGGTGAAACGAGGCTACGAGCGGCAGCAGGCATCTACGCTGCAAAGAAGAGGCAAAAGGCATACTTTGATGCACACATCAAGGATAAGGGATTGAAAGAGGGAGATCTAGTGTTGGTATACACACTAAAACAACATGCCCGTAAGTTGGAAAAAAGAGGATATGGACCCATGATCATTAATAGAATTTCCACTAGTGGTGCAGTTCAGTTGGCCACTCTAGAAGGAGATATCTTGCCAAACTATATTAGTGGCTGCAGAGTCAAGCTATATCAAGAACCTCTTACTGAGGATATGCTAATGAGACTCAACACTGCTAAGAAGCGAAGAGAAGAAGAGCTAAGAGTGAGAGAAGAAGCACAGGTAGAGGCCAGAGAGCGTATTAGGCGAAATAAGTTAAGGCGATTAGGCCTAGATGTCAACTCAAAAGCCCCAAAATATCACATGGATATGTGTCAAAAGTCAGGCATTGCGACTTCTCAGGTCATTGACCGAAGACCCTTTGTGACCATAGAGATAGGACAAGGGAAGGGTGCAAGGACGGTGAAAGCATTGATTGACTCAGGTGCAGCAAGTAGTGCAGTTAAACTTTCCTACTGCCAAGACTTGGGGTTGAACATCAATCCCATAGAAGCTTATCTCATAGGTTTGGGAGGTGTGGAAACCCCTTGTTTGGGCGAGGTGGAACTTCCCATCTACCTTCAAGATGTTCCAATGAAAGTCAAAGCGCTCGTATGTCAAGATGAGAACCTTACAGAACCACTTGTCTTGGGTCAAGATTGGATCTATGACCATGCAGTTAACTTAAACCTAAGAAGTCAAATTCTTCAAGTTTGGGTACATGAACAATGCATTACATTAGAATTAGAGAACTGCATGCTCCTAGATCATGGCACCACACACTCTCTTAGTTCTTCCAAGACTAATCATATGAAAGAAGATGTTGTATGTGTCAAAAGCTCTATGATGCAGAAGGAGTCAATCGTGGAAGACCAGGTTCGAAGGCGGGTGGATCTTTCTTCTTCTCCAAAGACTCAAGTAGCCACAGTAGTGAGCCCACCACACAAGCAAACACAACCGTTCATGACAACTGCTACATCAAATAGAAAGACACCATTCGATAAAAAAGCGGTTCCGGGCATGAAGCAGATCTGGGTACGCAAAGGAGAGCAACCACCAGCCTTACCCCCACAAATCCCATCCATGCACACTAACCAAGCCAGAAGACGAAGGAAGCAGCTCAGACGAGCTTCGTCACAAGATACCCAACAAGTTTGGGTGCCTAAGAAGTTAGCTGCAGCTCAACAAGGGCAATTACAGATGTGGGTACCTAAGAAGATCCTACACCCACAACAACCTTTGTTCTCCCACATGCAAAAGGTTTCAACAAAGAGGCCAAAAAGAGAAAAGGGTAAGAACCACGTACAGAGACCAAAGGAAGATCAAATCAGCTCTTCAACATTAGTAGGAAGACACGCAAAAAGGATATGGGTTTGGAAGCCAAAAGTGCAAGTAGCCTCCACCGAACCAAAGCATCAACCACACTGGATACCACAGTTCAGAAAGCATCCAAAGAGAAAGACGCCTGAAGTGACCTCTACAGTGCCAAATGATGTTCTAAAAGGGACTCCAATAAGGAGGATTACATCAGTTCGAGACTCAATGGATACCTCCACTAAGGCCGGCATCAACCTCCACAAATAACATCGAAAGCCTCAAACGAGCAACAACCATGTGCTCCTTGCACAACCCTGTCTTTTGCACCATTTAGGTCATGCATTTCCAAAGTATGCATTAATATAGGGCCACATTACACGGCCGTGCATAGATACACTTGAGATTCCCATGCACAAGAGCACAGTGACATATGTCGAACATTTCTATTGATACTAACTTTTGTGTTCTTATTTTGTGATATCCTGTTCCAAAAAAAAAAAAAAAAAAAAAAAAAAAAAAAAAAAAAAAAAAGAGAGAAGTGGGAAAGAGCTTGTTCCCAGTGTGTCTCGGCCAGCAGTGAGATTATTGCTGCCTTATATGGTAGAGGACAAGCATTTGGCATGAACATGGCATCTACAGCTATGATTTCCTCTTACCATAGTAGGAATGAAGAGCTTGAAGGTCGGCAACTTGCGTGATGCTTAACTACTTCATGTACCCGAGCATCCAAGGAGATATCTGCAAAAGGTAGTTCTGGAGGAGAAGACTCCTGCATATGGTGAGCTAAAGAGTATATGTGAAACACAGCTTGGTGTAGTTACCCGATGTTGCTTGCCAAGGAATATAAAGCAATTCCATTCTCAGTATTTCCTGAACCAGTATGGAACAGTAGCACTGGTGAATGGTCTATGTCAATCAGCATGGTAATCTCTTAGAAACCGGCACGTGTCCAATATTCCTCTGAGTGTCAATATAGGGAAGTGAACGTGCATGAGCCCAAGCTCAGAAATGCACATTGTTAGTGACAAATGTTGCTTTGAAAAGAGGAGAGGGGATCCACCACTCAAAAGATCTCATCAGTGGACAATCAACATGGACATTCATCAACGAGGTTCCATCCCAAAGGCCGAGTGTACAACACGAAGAGGCAAACATCCATCAACCTTCGCCATGGTAAGTATCTTTACTCTGGAAACACCATAACCATGATAGTTTAGGAAACCTCTTCGTCAGCATACCCTTGAGCACTTAGCTCAAGACCCACAATTTTTGCACCATACTTCTTCCAATGCATTTTCCAAGTAAGCATGCGTAGGGCTACATTACAAGGCCGTGCACAAGGCACATACTTTTTTCAACCTATGCACGAACACACTTACCCATCACTCACTATGGGTTATGAGTACTTGGCTTGACTACTATGAAGATCAACTTTGGAAGATCTAGAAAACATCAACGGAGACTCACAACGACACAGTCATGCTGGAATACAAGGCAGAAGCACATACCAAGAGACTACAACCTGCAAAGACTCACAGTGATAGATGAAGAACGTCGGACGACTTGTGTTCATACAGAAGGGACACTCCCTCTCAAGGCACTACTTGGAACAATCACTACAACAAGGGTCTGTCAGGGACGACAGACTCGAGAGGGGGGGGAGTGTTGAAGCTCAAGGTCAAGGACAAAGCATGGAAGCACATCAAAGAAGTGGACATAGAAGAAGAGAGAGCAAGTAGGGAGCTCCAAGAAGTGTATGTCAAATTTTTCAGAAGAATCCCCTACAAAAATAGTGATTTTCATCACTAGAAACCATTGTAAATACCATTATCTATTTTTAGTAACTCCATTTTGTTCAAGCCGAGGAGTCCTCGAGCTTGAGGAGTATTAGAAGTACCATCGTACCAATTTTCATAATTTTTAGACTTCGTTTGAGCCCTTAAATAAGCCCTGGAACCTAATTTTTAACTAGGCCGGACACTAGGTCTGGACAGGGCCAAAACTAGTCAAAAAACTATAAAAAGAGCTAGAGAGCTCATTTTTGAGGTTAGCTTGTTAGAGAATAGAACTTTTTGTAAGAGAACTCTTTTGCAATCTAAGCTCTCCATTGTTCCTCTCTTTGATCTTACCTTGTGCGCGTGTGTGTGTATGTGTGTGCATGTTTGTGTGCTTTCACTCACGCACTTGTGCCTTCACTTGCTCGTGGTCTTCATACCGGTCCTCACGTCTCCGCGGATTGACAAGTAAAGGAGGTGGTGCTTACGCTTGAGCTACAGGGCCCGATGAACTTGTCTTGACGTAGATTGCGCCATTCATCCCGTGCCTGGAACGCTTCGTTGCGAGGCACAAAGTAGTCGACGATGGCCACCTTGAAGTGATCCCACGATGGCTAAGCTTGCTTCTTGTGCTCCACCATGTACCAAGCCGAGGCCTCGTCCTGTAAGAATTGGCCGGCGATGCACGTCCAGTGATTGCGGCCAACCCGGAGCATTTGGAGGTAGCTTTCCATACCTTCGATCCATCGGTTGACGGAAATGCAGCTTCAGCCGCCTCGGTACTTGTCGGGGGGGTTCTGTTTGAAGAAGCCAAAGGAATCGGGGTCGTCGATGTCCACCGGTTGCATTTGCGTGATTGGGGTTGGGTTTAAAGGGGTTGGTGGCGGTTGGGATGTTTGGGTAGGAGTGGGTTGGGGTATCAGTTGGGTGCTTGATTGAGGTTGTGGTTGGGGTTGAGATTGGTCTTTAGCTAATAAGGGGGGTTCTACTAAGGTGGTTAGTCTAGAGAGGGTGTCTTCGAGCCTATATATGCGATCATGGACGGGGTCGGGGTTGGGTGGGGCTTGGTCGAATTCGGGTTGGGTGTGGATTTCGGCGTTGAGCTCGGCCTCCTGGAGGCGTTCGTGTAGTTCGGCGTTCACCAAGAGAAGGCGGTTAAGTTCTTCTTCTAAGGCTTGCCGTTGGGCCCTATGACGTCGGCACCGTTCGGTCACATTTTTGGCACGTTCTATCCCCGAGGTTAGCCCGGCCGTGCCAACGTCGTGGTCGCTAGCCATGGTGGTGTGGAGCCAAATGGCGGTAACCTAGGAGGGGAGAAGGGTACGGGTGAGCTAGGGAGCAGGGGCACCTAGAGGGTGAGGGTGATGGTCCACCGGTTAACGCGGGTGGGATGGGGGGAGCGCGGGCCAACAGCGGGTAGCATGGAGTGCTTACCTTGACGGGTTGTCGGCGACGCGGAGGGGGGGGGCAAGGGGGGCCTTGCTTGAGGGGGGGGGAGGGGGGGGCAAGGGGGTGCCTTGCTTGAGGGGGGGGGAAGAGGGGGGGGGGAAGAGGGGGGGGGGAGGGGAAAGGGGGGAAAGGGGGGAAAGGGGGTGCCTTGCTTGAGGGGCGGAGGGGGTGCCTTGCTTGAGGGGGGGGGGCAAGGGGGTGCCTTGCTTGAGGGGGGGGGGGGAGGGTGGGGCAAGGGGGTGGCCCTTGCTTGAGAGGGAGGGAGGGAGGGCCAAAAGACCTCTTGCGACGTCAAAGAACCTCCCACAGATGGGCCCGAGACGTTAGATGGCGTTGCCAGCACTGGTGTGACAGTCCGCCTGTCCAAAGGCTTCCCCTAGGGTCGTTGCTCTGATACCACTTGAGATGTTCAAACCCACAAAACACATAAGCCAACAAGAGGGACACCAAGAAGATTGCTATAACACGTTTATATTCGATTAGCAACTCGTGTTGAAGAAGGCAATGAGAGCTTGGTATGAGGAGTACTAGTACCCCTCATAGTTGCGCACAATTAGGCGCCACAGGGCATACCCCCCCAAGCACTGAAAAGGGATGGATAGAAATACAGGCTGTGACACCCCCCCCCCGCCCCCGCCCCCGCCCTCGCCAACCCTCTTATTTTTTATTTTTTTTAATTTTTTAATTCTTATTTTTTATTTTCTTTTATTTTATTTTTAATTTTATTCCTTTTATTATTTTATTTTATTTAGTTTTTTTTTAATATATAGTTGAGACTTGGCAATCGGATACATTTTCACACAAAAAAAAAATTCTATATATATATATTTTTAATTTCTATGGCTCAAAGCTTTTGGCTCTGGATCATGCCTTGGATGGCCATTTTTTTTCAAATTTAGAGTCATTTTCATGTATTTTGGCACCTCTAGATTCATTTTTTGACATAATTTTTCCAAAATCCACACTTTTCTCTGACTTTTGGTCAAAACCCACATGTTTTGAGCACATTTATCACATGGTTTTATTTCCCCACATTGTCCACATGGTCTATTCTCACCTGATCTTACCTTATGTTTCATTATTTCCCATTGCACCCTCTGTAGCTCTACTGTTTGATCATTTTCACCCTCTCCAGACGCCATAATCATAACCCCAATCCCTCCCTTTACCAATCTGCCCAGCCACATCCTTAACCCTCCCAACCCCTTCCATCTCCGCCCCTCAGCCCTCCCCTCCACCTCCTTTCTACCCTCCCATTGCCCCCCTTTGCTTTTCCATAACAAAATCCCACTTTTGGTTCTTCTGGTGGAATTGGTTGCTGCTCAGGTGTCCTCTTCCAGATTTTGCAGCTCCAGAATCATGGTGTCCTCTATGCTAGATTTTGGCTGTAGCTCTCCAAGACAGAGAGCACATTAGGTGGTGGGCAACTGTTGAGCCCATAAAAGTCATATTGGTCAAAGTCAACTGTAGTCAAAGCCAACCATAGTCAAAGTCAAAAGGTCAAAGTCAAATTGTTCAAAGTCAACAAGGTCAAGGTCAAAGTCAATTGGTGCAAAGTCAAAGTGCTAAAGTGCAGGTGTCAAAGTACACAGGTAGTGCACAATTAATTGTCCACAAAGGGTAAATTGGAGAAAGTGGGTTGCAGGTTGCAGAGGTATTTCTCTAATTTCCCTAAGGTTCAAAGTGTTTTTAAAGTGTTTTGGAAGGTTTAGGTGAACCCTCCCTTACGTGCACATTTGAAGAGTTAAAAGGAAAATGTGAAGGTATGTGAAGCGGCAGCGTACACAAAAGTGAAAGTATGGACCCCCAATCAAAATTTTGGTTTTAGTCTAAAGTCACTACAGGACAAAACAGGGAGTCGTTGGCTGCCACTTGTGAAGACAATCTTGGGACATCAAAGTGAGCACCAAGATACTCTTGCAGTTAGGAGCGTACGTGAATTGACACACTCAAATCAAGGCAAGGACCATTCTTGGACCATGCTAGTGTAAGCAAGAGAAGCATAGTCTAAGTGGAGCAAGAGAGAGAAGTGCAAGAGACACACAGTGTGCGACGCAGAGAAGTGAAGTGCAAGGTGTGCATGAAGAGTGACCAAGGAAGTGTGCAGAGGAGTGCTAAGCTTGTCCCCCAAGGATCCCAAGGTCTTACTGAAGTGTGTGCGCATCGACAGAAGGTATCCATCCCTCCCCCTTAGTGGAAGCTTGGTGCAAGGTGTGCACAAGAGCAGGCTTGTAGAAGGTGGAGGTTTGGTGCAGAGGAGGCTAGTAGCAACAAGTCCCTTGGGTATTTGGTATTTGTAATTGAGCACTCTCTGGGATTTTGCACAAAAGCATTGGTTGTATTGTGCTTCAATCTTGTATTTGTCTTACTGTAATCAATCGACAGAGGCTTCCAATGTGTCTTTTCTCTTCTGGTCTTCCCCATTTCTCCTACAAACACTCAAATCCCTTCTTGTCTAAGAATCCCCCAACAGGCTTATATGATGCATTATGTATTGGTTGCAAAAGGACTATGGAATATTGTGCAAGGTGTTGAATAAATTCCTATTACACCTACAAACACAGTTGTTGAAGGTGATGCAGATGACATTGTAGATGACGATATTCTTCATGTTCCTATTTTTGCTATCGTTCCTATTGCACCTACTGTAGAGAAAATTCCTTGGGATGGCAAAGATGCTCAGGCACATGCATTGATAGCCTTCTCTGTCAAACGTGTCATCATTCCTCCACATTTGCTCTTGCAGAACAGCTAAGGATGCTTGGGATACACTAGGAAAGGAATGAGGCTTGTGTTGCTTACCTCCAAAAATAGTTGGAGAGTGAGCACATTCCATGGACAATTTTCTGAAAAAGATCAAAGATTTGAAGGAAGAACTGATTTCTGCTGATGAAGTCTTGCCTAACAGCTCACTTGTGCAGACTGTTCTAAATGGTCTTCCTGATTCATATCAGATTTTTTATTCTACTCTTCGTTGATGATGAAAGGCAATCCAAATGCCTTAACATTTGAGGAGTTAGTCTCTGTTTTATTGCAAGAAGATCACTCTAGGCAGAACAGGTCCATTATGTATGTTAGAGATCAAGCTTTCCTAGCTAGTCAGAAGGGCAAAGGAAAATGTATCTCTTCTACTAGTAAGCAGAAATCTGCTAATTTTGTACAATCAAAGAAGGGTGATAGAGATGAGAAGAAAACAAAAAAGCAACAATTTTTTTGCAAATATTGTAAAGGAAATGATCATGTCATAAACAGTTGTCCAAAATTTGCTGCTAAAGAGGCAAGGAAGAAAGAGGTTGGAATGGTTATTGCAGAGGTGTCTACACCCAAAACAGAGTCTACTAATCTTGTGCAAAATGAAAAATGGGCCTTTACCACTATTTGTAGTTATGACCCATCTTCTCATGAACATTGTATGTCTGCAATGGACTCAGATGTTTGGTACTTTGATACTAGGGAAACCAAACATATTACCTTGTAGCGTAGTTTCTTCACTTCACTCGAGCCTGCCCCTACAGGGAATACTATCACATGTGCCAACAACTCCTCTTATCTTGTCATGGGAGTTGGTAAGATCATTCTGACTACTGTTGATGGTAGTTCTTTTACATTGTCAAATGCTTTATTTGTGCCAGGGTAAAAAAGAATATGTTATCAATTTCAACTTTAGCCAAGATTAGATTGGTTGTGAAATTTGTTGATGATAGATATACAATTAATGATCTATCAAATAGGAATGTAATTATTACTTCTGGCATTTTATGTCCTGGGATATATAAGCTCATAGACTA